>SJYV01021639.1:0-11854 GCA_006410875.1 Neotragus pygmaeus | reverse complement strand
CACTGCTGAGTTTTCCAAATTTGCTTGTGTATTGGAAGCTGGAAAATTCCCAGATATTTGGAAATTAGATAATAACTTTTAGATAACCCATGGGTTAAAAAGAAATCCAAAGGAAAATCAGAAAGTAATTTGTACTGCATATCAAATGAATATTTGAAAATTAAAACATGACCTATCAAAATACCTGCTGAAGATAAACCAGTGCTTAGAGGATAATTTATGGCACTAAAATACCTATATGATAAAAGAAAAAAAAAACTCTTCACATCAATAACCTACACTCTCATCTTAAGAAGAAACACACACACACACAAAGTAAACCCAAAGTACGCAGGAGAAACAAAATCATAAAGGGAAGACATCAAAGGCATAAACAATACAAAATTAATAAGAAAATCAGTGAAGCAAATAACTGGTTCTATAAGACCAATGATATTGATAAACTTCAGGCTAGACAGCTCAGGAAAACAGAGAAGACAGAAATCAGCAGTATCAGAAATGAGAGTGGCTATCACTCCAGATCTTACAAATGGTAAACTGATCAAGGAGTATTATGAATCAGCTTATGCTAATAAATTTGACAGATTACAAGAGCCAACAAAAAGTGAGCAGTCAATTGAAGACAATTATCTTAAATATAACTGTAATCTAAAAACAGTCAAAGCCTCTATCTATATGAAGAGGAACAAAGCTATATTAAAAAAAAAAAAAAGAGTGACAGATACACTGACCCTTTTGAGAGTTTTCCTACAATACTCAAGAATTAAAGTTGAGCGAAAACATTATATTTGAGCTCTCCCACCCACAAACCCATGCCAAAGGGAGCAGGTATTTTTACTATATTGGGTTTATTGTTTAATGAAGACATTGGTTCAGATCATGTCCCTCTCCTTGAAACTCTTTCCCTAGGATTAGTAAATATAGAGACCAGCACTGGTCAGACATGTAGAATGTCCAAAGAAGAGCACCACACAACACTGCACTGTTTTCCTCATCTAAAGAAACATAACTTCATCGTGTGTGTACAGCTATAACCCTTCCCTGCTCTAGAGAAAGTGAGAAAAAAGAGGAGTACTTAATTCACCACATACTTGAGTTAAGGAGGAAAACAGAAATTAGCATAATTGCTAAATTTGTTTGTGATCCAAGTCTTGTTGAGAGCCTATCTACTATTCTCTTAAAGTGCTAAATTATATTCAGTTGAAAAATCAAAAGAAAAAATGTTTTGAATATGATATCACTTTCTTCTGATAGCAGAAACATTAAATTGCAACTATAAAATTCACCATCACATTTTGCAAATTAGGTTGAGCAAAAATGTTAATAAATTTTAAAGAGTAATCTTTGTTGTATCCCTTTTATTGTTTTCAAGAAGCTCTATTATTTAATATACTACAGTCAACCTCTTTCCTGACAGCTGATTTTCAATAGAAACTTCTTTATGAGATCTTCTGTTAATTTCAGGAAGTGAAACTATCTGTTCACAGAAGACCTTAATCCATTCATATATAATAGTATATATTATGCATCAAAAATCCTCTTTTCCCATTGTTTTGTATCACTCATGTTATGAAAATCATCCTGTTTGTTAATTTTAACAAGTTTTTCCTTAAAATTTATGGATTTGAAGAAAGAACTATTACTATATGTTATATCAATTGTCAAATAGCCTCATGAATATACTTGGCTTCCATTGCACATGTCCAAATACAAAACAATGTGTAAATATTTTCTCAGTTACACACAGTAACAGATTTGTAATTTCATTCAGTTCAGTTCAGTTGCTCAATCATGTTTGACTCTGCGATCCCATGGACTGAGTCACACAGGCTTCCCTGTCCATCACCAACTCCCAAAGCTTGCTCAAACTCATGTCCATCAGTCGTTGATGTCATCCAACCATCTAATCCTCTGTTATGTTAATAATTTCATTAACATAAATGCTTATATTAATAATTTCATTAAAAGTCTATGTTAATTTCATTAACATAAAACATTTAAAAAATTAAAGCTCTTAGGTATATCATCACAATCCACACATCCATTAATTTTACATTTTGCTACACATTTTGCATTGCACGTCTCAAAAAATTTGCAGCAATTTACCTTTGAATTGCTGTGTGACAAATTAAGTACACAGAATTGAATTTAGAGGAAGTAATAGCTTTATTGAGGCTCCTGTGGTGGCTCATATGGTAAAGAATCTGCCTGCAATGCAGGAGACCCAGGTTCGATCCCTGGTTTGGGAAGATCTCCTGGAAAAGGAAATGGCTATTTACTCCAGTATTCTTGCCTGGAGAATTCCATGGGCAGAGAGCCTCGAGGGCTACAATACATGGGGTCACAAAGAGTTGGACAGAGTATGAATCCATAGATTCCGACTCTGAAAATGCTTCTGGAAGTCTCCTCTGGATGAAACTGGAAATAATCTATGCCCACAGAAGGATTCTGCTAAGTGATTACCGTCTCTGTACCAGAGATAAACTACTAATTTTAAGATTGTAGATTTCTTTGCTGTGAGCCAAGAACTGAACTCTAAGCAAAATGGAGGTTTTGTTGGATGCTTCTGCAATATCTCCCAGATTCAAAGGCTGGATTGAATGTTCAAAACACAACAGTAGATCCATAGGCCACTCCAAGAACTCAGCATTTGGAGTTAGACTGTCTCTTTTAGCCTCAGTGTCTGCTAGCCTGTTTATCTTCTTGAATATTACTTCACACCAGAATACATTTTACTGACCCAACATGAATCAATCATCTGGGATAGACAGGAAAATGTAGGACCCCTGTGGCCTCTGAGGGCTCTCTTCTGGATCTGGGCTCCCTTCCCAGAGGAAAAAGAATTGTTGTGAGCTGCCACCCAAAGTTTGTCCTTTATGTTTGACCTCTTGGCTGCATTTTTTGTTTATTTCCCTATAAAAATTTTACTAGCATAATAATTTAAATTTTTTTCTAAAAAATCACAATCTTGTTTTGCTTACATTTATAACTATGAAATATTTTAAGCATAAAAAATTGCAAAGAGATAAACATAAATAAAATTTATTAATATAATCACCATAACTATTACCCCTTAGCTAACATCCAGTTAAGCTTAAATCTTTACATTCACCCATACTGGCATCATAGATTTTAAAGAAATAAAGCATTACATAAAAGCCTGCTCTCTAATTCTATTATTCTCCCCTCTTTCCAACCTTCTCTTACCTTGCACAATTTCCAAAATTTGTGTACATTGTCATCATGCAGTTTTTATAAAATTAGAACATGAATGTATCCATTAAAAAAATCAGTTATTTTGTATGTTTTTAAGATTTATGTAAATGTTTGCAATAATGGTATTTCTTGATAATTTACTGTACTGTTTTCCAAATAGAGTTCCAAGCACTTTGCTTATGTTCAGTTCAGTTTAGTCTCTCAGTCGCGTCTGACTCTTTGCGACCCCAGGAATTGCAGCATGCCAGGCCTCCCTGTCCATCACCAACTCCCGGAGTTCACTCAGACTCACGTCCATTGAGTTGGTAATGCCAGCCAGCCATCTCATCCTCTGTCATCCCCTTCTCCTCCTGNTTTGCGACCCCAGGAATTGCAGCATGCCAGGCCTCCCTGTCCATCACCAACTCCCGGAGTTCACTCAGACTCACGTCCATTGAGTTGGTAATGCCAGCCAGCCATCTCATCCTCTGTCATCCCCTTCTCCTCCTGCCCCCAATCCCTCCCAGCATCAGAGTCTTTTCCAATGAGTCAACTCTTCACGTGAGGTGGCCAAACTACTGGAGTTTCAGCTTTAGCATCATTCCTTCCAAAGAACATCCAGGACTGATCTCCTTTAGGATGGACTGGTTGGGTCCCCTTGCAGTCCAAGGGACTCTCAAGAGTTTTCTCCAACACCACAGTTCAAAAGCATCAATTCTTCAGTGCTCAGCTTTCTTTATAGTCCAACTCTCACATCTATACATGACTACCTGAAAAACCATAGCTTTGATTAGATGGACCTTTGTTGACAAAATAATGTCTCTGCTTTTTAATATGCTATCCAGATTGATCATATCTTTTCTTTCAAGGAGCAAGCATCTTTTAAATTCATGCCTTCAGTCACCATCTGCAATGATTTGGGAGTCCAAAAAAGTAAATAAATAAAGTTTGTCACTGTTTCCAGTATTTCCCCATCTATTTCCCATGAAGTGATGGAACCAGATGCCATGATCTTAGTTTTCTGAATGTTGAGTTTTAAGCCAACTTTTTCACTCTCTTCTTTCACTTCCATCAAGAGGCTCTTTAGTTCCTCTTTGCTTTCTGCCATAAGGGTGGTGTCATCTGTGTATCTGAAGTTACTGATATTTCTCCTGGCAATCTTGATTCCAGCTTGCACTTCTTCCAGCCTGGGATTTCGCATGATGTACTCTGCATATAAGTTAAAAAAGCAGGGTGACAACATATAGTCTTGACTTACTCCTTTCTTGATTTGGAACCAGTCTGTAGTTCCATGTCTAGTTCTAACTGTTGCTTCCTGACCTGCATACAGATTTCTCAGGAGATAGGTCAGGTGGTCTGGTATTCCCATCTCTTTAATAATTTTCCAGTTTGTTGTGATCCACCTGGCTTCCTAGATGGCACTAATGATAAAGAACTTGCCTGTCAATGTAGGAGACACAAAAGACGTGGTTCAATCCCTGCATCAGGAAGATTCCCCTGAAGTCGGAAATGGCAACCTGCTCCCAGTATTCTTTCCTGGAATATTCCATGGACAGAGCAGCCCGACAGGCTATAGTCCATGGGATCACAGATTCGGACATGAGTATTGAGGGCACACACACACACACACACACACACACACATAAAACATGCACTAAAAATTAGAACATGGTATAATTTTATTCTAGAAGTATCTCAGTTATATGAAAATTATGATCCCCATAGGGTGGGTGGCTAAACTCAGATTGTAAAGTTGAAGAACTTCGTGTATAAGAAGTAGGAAATCCAAAAATCAAACTCAGATGAATATGGCTCCATAATCTCTACTCTTTAGAATTTCTCACTGCCTCCATATCATACTTTCATCCAGGAAATAAAAAATTTAAGATCTATTTGACTATACATTTTTTTATTGACATAGAAGTTGATGTGCATTCTGTTTTCCAAACATTGATGTAATTTGTTTAAGATGAAGGTAAGACTGTATGAGTCATATAATTTCCATAGGGTTTATTAGGGGACAGGCATGGATTCAATTAAAAAGGAAATAAACATCTGTATAATACCTTCATTTTCCTGAAAGGGAACATTTTATAGAAGTTGCAAAACAGCAAGGAGGGAAAAGATCATGTCAGCACAATGTTACTGGTCATATACAACGCAATCTTATGTTTCATAGAGATTTCAACGCAGGAAATGGGTATATTAGGAACTGCCTAATTCATAGGTTTTCCTGAGCCACATACAGTAGTTTCTTTGAATGACTCTGAAGGAAAATCTGTAAGTAGCGCTTTTATACCAGCTTCAATAATGCATATTTCAAAGCCCAAACGGGTCAGCCATGTAACTGTTTACACAGTCAACATTCAGTGGGAAAATAAGTGTCAACAGGTTCCACTTTCCCAACCCAGAACAGCGTGTGACCCTCCATTTCAATCCTCATCAGTCTCTGATTAGGAAAGGACTATTTTATTGTTGTTTTAGTGGAATCAATAAATGCTGGAGTGTTTGTTTATTACCATCTCAAAAAATAACAACTCCTGTCATCCACCCCCACCCTGCCATGTCACTACTTAAAAGAGTTACATAATCCTATTACATTAGAAACCCTGCAGGGACAGCCTGTCCTTTTTGTCTTTGGAAAACAGCAAATATTATGCAAGTAGCAAAGTGGTTTGCACATAGCAGAAAACTAATGAAATGGACCGTGGTTTCCTATAATATTAAAAAATCTATAATATAAAGGCTTTTAGAAAATATTCTGACTGCTTTAATATCTTGCCAATGACTGACAATCTTTAGACTTCTAATAAAATCTGCAGCTATCCATGGTCTCAAGGAAACCTCTCTACAATATTTTCTAAAGAAAGATTCAAAACTATTCAATACTGACTTTAGAAACTTAACAAAAGTATTTCTTTCTTTCTACAATTTCTGTTTTATTTACAATTTTAGCTCTAGCAATGTTATATTTCACCACAGAAATCACATTATTTACTAAATTATTATCATGTATCATGCAGTGTAGACGTCCCTGGTGGCTCAGATGTTAAAGTGTCTGCCTACAATGCAGAAGATCTGGGTTCAATACCTGGATCGGGAAGATCTCCTGGAGAAGGAAATGGCAACCCACTTCAGTATTGTTGCCTGGAAAATCCCACGGACGGAGAAGCCTGGTAGGACTGTGTAGTCCATGGGGTCACAAAGAGTCGGACACAGTTGAGTGACTTCACTTCACTTTATCATGCAGTGTGCCAAACGTTTAACCTATATTTTCTTTTCAGTACTCAATCAATATTAAGATGTGTGCTAAGTCACTCCAGTTGCATCCGACTCTGTGCGACCCTATGGACTGAAGTCCACCAGGCTCCTCTGTCCATGGGATTCTCCAGGCAGCAATACTGGAGTTTTGGATTGCCATTTCCTTCTCCAGGGGATCTTCCCAACCCAGGGATTGAACCTGAGTCTCTTACATCTCCTGCATTGGCAGGAGGGGTGTTTACCATTAGCGCCACCCGGGAGGTCCTGGTATTAAGATGAGGGTACTCTTAATAGTCCTTTTGCAAATGTTAATACTAGGTAAGTGGTAAATTGGGAAATTTAGACCTCTAAAGCCAGGATCACACTCCTCTTCCCATTAATAAAATTATCATCAGCTGCTTATATATGCCATCTCATTCTCCAAAGAGAAATGCATGAATAGTATCCTAAACTCCCTCTCACCATTTCCTTATCAAAACAAAGTCATCTCCTGAATTACTCAAATCCATCTTTTTCTCACTATTCATTTTGTCATTTCTTTATTCTAGTCTTTTATTATCTATCTGTAATGTTACAATGACTTCCTCGTCCTATCCCTACAGACATATACTTATCTTACATACTGCCCCTGCTGTACCCTTAAAGTACACATCTGATCACACAGACCATTTGTGACTAAACTCTTTCAGGGATACCCATCACCTTCAGGACATTATCCACACTACTGAGCACAGCACAGTGGAGTCCTCAGACCTCTTTGGTTTTCTTGCCATCTCCCCCACATTTATTTGAGACATATACACAAGGTAGAATTGACCAGGTTTGGTCACCAACTGGATGTGATACTTGGGGAATGGAAGAAGAATAGAAATTTGGTTTAGTAGAAGATTAAATGAAGTATTTTGAGGTATAGCAAAATGTGGAATAGAGTCTAAGAATTCTTCTTCTCCAGCTCTCTACTTAACACCTAAACAATGTCTCTCATCAAAGATGTATGTCCAAAATCAGATCCATGATGTCTGTACCCCATTCACAATCTTAGCGTCCCATGTTCCAAAGAGTAGTAACACCTTCTATCCAACTGTTAAGGCCAATATCCATGGCCACTCCCTTTGTCTCAGTCCCCTCCTTAGCAATATCCTGTTACCAATTTCTGCCCAGTTTACCTTCTAAATAACTCTCAAATCTTCTTTTTCTTCCCTGTCATCTTCCTGGTCCAGGCTACCATCTCATCTTCTCTTATTAGCTCTTGAAATGCATTTATCGTATTGTAAAAATTAAAACAACTGCTTTATGCTTTCTATCATTTATTTTCTATATTGAAAGCACACTGTCTATTTTCTATATTGAAAGCACACTTTTTTGTCTGAAAATCTGATCGTATCATTTCTCAACTCACTTAAATGCAACCAGAACTTTTGTGTTTTTCATTCATATTAATAGCACTTATCACACTTGCAATTTTGCTTTATCTGTATGTTTACTGGAGCATACACTTCATTTTTCAAGCAACTCTAAACTCCTTAAGGCACTTGCCATCCACTGTCTCCCCAGAAGCTGATACAAGGCCTTCTACAGAACCAGTTGTCACCATTTAATAAATAATTGAATAAATTAATAAATAGATAGGAAGCAAACAGAGGTGAGCCTCCTTTTAGATTGCAAGAAGCATAGTGAGTTCATGGGTCTGGGTGATTCACCAAGGGGAAAAAGTGAAAAAGATGAGCTCAAATGGAGATATACAGTAGTCAGTCCAAGAAAGAGACTGAGATCAAAAATCAGAAGACAGTTGGGAAATCACACAATAATCATGTCATAGACATCAAGAGAGGAGAGAAAAAAGATTTATCAACTACATAAATACCTCAAAGCAATTTAGGAAGAAATTATCATCTCAGCATAATCCATTTTACCTCTTCACTCTGTTGTTTATCTAGTCTTTTCTTTACTGTGGTTGTTGTTTAGTTGCTAACTCATGTTCGACTCTTTGCAACTCATGGACTGTAGCCCGCCAGGCTCCTCTGTCCATGGGATTTCCCAGGCAAGAATACTGGAGTGTGTTGCCATGTCCTTCTCCAGGGGATTTTCCCAACCCAGGGACTGAATCCATGTCTTCTACCCTGCAAGTGGATTCTTTACTGCTGAGCCACTAGGGAAGCCCAGTCTTTTCTTTGTAAAATCATCAAATCTTGACCTCAAGTATTTTTCTTAGTCTCTATCATGGTCATGAAATGCTCTCATGATGTTACACCTTCATTCAAGCATCCTCTATAAAAATTCAATCATTTGATTATGATATTTCTGGAAATTGCAAAAAATAAAATACCTTTAATCTCATTCTCTTTGAAATATTTAATATTTCCACTGATTTTTCTGAGAAAATGCATTTTTCTCTATCTCATATGTTCACTAATCAATCCTGAAGGAACTCAATCCTGAATACTCATTAGAAGGACTGATGCTGAAACTCCAATACTTTGACCACCTGATGTGAAGAGCCAGCTCATTAGAAAAGACCCTGTTGCTGGGAAAGATAGAGTGCAGGAGGAGAAGGGGACTACAGAGTATGAGATGGTTGGATGGCATCATCAACTCAATGGACATGAGTTTGAGCAAGCTCCAGGAGATGGTAAAGGACAGGGAAGCCTGGCATGCTACAGTTCATGGGGTCACAAAGGGTCAGACAGAGCAACATATGTTTACAACATATGTTTACACAATGTGTTCAGCTTTCTGATAACTTTTTATGTCCACCAGCATCACTATGATTTGCTTCTGACCTGAGTTTCAGGACATCTAGAACCAGACCTGTTTAATGTGCTTTTCTAAGCACTTGTTATACTCTTAATCAATGCCTCATTGTGGGGACAGTGTTAAAACACTTCATAGATGGAGCAATCAGAAAATTACACCTTCTCAGGAAACAATAAATCTGCTTACAAATGAGAAGAAAATGGTTAGCTATTTTAGTCTTCAAAAACATTTTAAATCTGAAATTTATGAGGCATGAGGTAGAAATGTTTTCTTATATGAATAGCTCGTGTTTAAAATATAATTAAATACTCTGTTACTAGGAAAAAATACTCATGATACCTGTCATTTGAAGTACTACAAAATTATTTCAAACATTTTTGTACATGAATTACACATAAGGCTCAATGTTTTCTCTAAACAAAACGAAGCATCATAGTAATTTAAAACTGAGTATTTTGGAAAAGATGTAAAATAATGTGGGCTTATGCATACATACATATATATATGTGTATATACTTACACATGGTGTTTGTATATGTTTATATATATATACATATTCAGCTACTATGCATACATAGTATTTTGCAAACATTATATACAACATTCAGAGGTAACTATGAAATAATACTAATTCTTGAATTCAATAGAGTTACCTCTGGCTTATCACATTTCTTTTAAAAGGGACTTATAGAAATAATATCAATATCTAAAACATCTGAACCACTGAAAGCTTTAAAGGAAGTACGTTTTCAAGAAATTTTAGTCTTTAAATAGCAGCTCTATGAACTTTTAATTTTCATAAAACCCTATTCTCTCCCAGGGCATAGCCGAAGACTACATTCCCAGGCAGCAGCTTTGTGGGGATTGCATAAATGTGTATAATAAGCAAATAACCTTATAACTTACACATTGAAAATATTAGGTGGGGCCTCCTGGGGATGGGGGACTGAGAGGAGGCCTGCTTTTCTAAAAGTGCCAACTCAAAGCATAACAACACCAACAAAAAAACTAATAAATCACATTTGCAATTAGTTGACCAGAGGGAGAAAGAGGACACTCAGAAAAAGATCCAATTACACTAAAGAGCATTTGAAACCTGGGATCACCAAACTTAAAAATATACTCAAAAGTTATGAGTGTGGGAAAGTAAATCCCATCTTCTTCTAATTTCCCAGGTACATTTAAAGAAAATTACCTGGGAAAATTGCTACAAAATCAGAGCTTCAAACCTTATTAGGCCATGCAGGTCAACTATGCCAGTTCTAAAACTATATCATAAATTTTTACTATTTACTTTCAGTAAGATGAAACAAAAAGAGTAGCAAATGTGCCCCTGAGATGAAGTTTTCCATGTATTTTGTATCTATGCATTATGCAGAGAAATCTCAATGCTCAGGAAATAGTCATTTCCCTTGGAGAGTTCAGACCTCATAAAATTCACATATAATTTCTGCTGACAGCAAATTAATATAGATTAAAATCTCATGAATATTGTATATTTTATAGGATTACTTTTGTAAAGCATATCCATTTAGTAAATGGCTTTTAAGTAAGCTTATGATCCTAATATTGATAATTAGATCTTTCTAAAACATACTGTATTCTGTTGTAAATAGTTTGCTCTAAAACAATTTGGAATCTTCATTAAGACAAAACTAGATACAGAAAATTAAGCCTTAAATGCTGCCGTTGATACAATGACATGCATTCTGCTGATTATAATAGTATCACAAACTCAAAGGTCCAAATAAATGACCACATGTTATTTTCAGAGTCAGCAGCGAGTCTAAAAAAGATGCTAGTTTCCAAATCAATGACAACCTACCAAACATTAAATGACTCAAAAAAGTTAAATTTAGGATGCTTTTCTAAGGGGGAGAAAAAAACAAACAAACCTATACTGATGTAATTAAAGGTCATTTAGCAGCAATGTCAAAAAAATAGATAAACTCCCAGAAGAGTTATCTCATTTTCCCAAATCCAAATTCACCAGTCTACCTAATAGATAGACCTAAAGATTCCTTTTTCCCTCCTGTGAGTGGCCTCTTCCCCTCTCAAAGGCAAGCCCTTTCCTTGTGTTCTGAATCCCATTCCTCCAGCAAAGATCCCCTCTGTCCTCTACAGCATCAACATGCTCTCTATGGGTTATTCGCATTGACGTAAACTGGGTTAATAAACACTTTGGCCACCTGATAGGAAGAGCCGTCTTGTTGGAAAAGACCCTGATGATGGGGAATATTGAAGGCAAAAAGACAAGGGGACAACAGAGGATGAGATGGTTGGATGGCATCACTGACTCAATAGACATGAGTTTGAGCAATCTCTGGCAGATAGTGAAGGACAGGGAAGCCTGGCGTGCTGCTACCCATGGGGCCGCAAAGAGTCAGGTACAACTTAGTGACAGAACAACAACAACAATGATCCCTCTTCAGTTCAGCTCAGTTCAGTCACTCAGTCATGTCCGACTCTTTGCGACCCCATGAATCGCAGCACGCCAGGCCTCCCTGTCCATCGCCAACTCCCAGAGTTCACTCAGACTCACGTCCATCGA
The DNA here is from genome assembly GCA_006410875.1 of Neotragus pygmaeus. Taxonomy (NCBI): domain Eukaryota; kingdom Metazoa; phylum Chordata; class Mammalia; order Artiodactyla; family Bovidae; genus Neotragus; species Neotragus pygmaeus. The sequence goes on along the minus strand of SJYV01021639.1, from coordinate 93 downwards.
GTCCGTGATGCCATCCAGCCATCTCATCCTCTGCCGTCCCCTTCTCCTCCTGCCCCCCAATCCCTCCCAGCATCAGAGTCTTTTCCAATGAGT
>SJYV01021633.1:1765593-1814494 GCA_006410875.1 Neotragus pygmaeus | reverse complement strand
ACAACATGTAAATATTTACTTGTTCTCACCTGTGTGCCAAATACTATACTACACACATCTCCCTCAATCCTCATTAACAGCCATTGGTTCCATTTTAGACAGGAAATTATACTGAGACAGGCTAAGAAATTTGTCCAAGGTCACAGTTAATAGGGAGAGGAACCTTCTGATTTAGGTCTACAGCTGATGTTCTTCTGATCTGAAACAAATTTATACACAATGTTTAAATGAAATTTTATACTTGTACCTGAATATATGTTTATATTGCTGTGAAACCCATAATATGTCTCCAAAACAATGAAATAACAAATATGCAAGGAAAGTGGTATTGCTGGTTGTCTCTATGCTGTCTTTTCACTCAATTATCAGTTGAGTTCAGTATTTACCCATTTCCTACTATACGATAAACACTGCTCTGGTGCTCAAAGTTTTCTCCAGAGGAATTTCAGACCTGGAAATGGCAGAATAAAACTTAAAAGATGTAAACTGGGACGGACTAAAAGTCCTAAGGTACAAATTGGCACCTAAGCGGGGGAGGGGGGTGTTCCTCTCAGAAAAGGGATACCAAAAGCTGTGACTCTTAAACCAGTTCATGACATTTATTTATCCATTCAAAAGTATTTCCTACCACCCTATTTTATGTCAGTCACGCTTAGTGGTAAGTAACAAGATGGATACTAGTGAATAAATAGTGTTGGGATTATGAACAAGAAAACAAAATCGGGGATAATGTATCAGAACAGAAGAAAATAAGCCAGGAAAGAAAATATTCTAAATCTTATAGATTATTCCTGGGAGAACTGGGCTCAAGATCTAGTGAGCATTAAAGGAGACCAAAAATGCAACATGTGAGCCCACCATCTTCAATGAGATATGCCTATCACCTATGAGGTGACTGAAACTAATGCTATCTAAAGTATTCACCAACCAGGCACCAAAGTCAGAAAACCACGAATGGTAATGTTATATGTGACATACAGATTTTAAAACTTCTGAATGAAAATCGTACTATAAACACGCAAACATTATTTCAAATAATAAAGTAAAAAAGTGTTGAAATACAAAATGGAGACAGTTAAAACCTTCCCTTAATACATGGAGTTCTTATAACTCAATAAGGAAATATAAACATCTCTATCCCTTTAAAATGAATAAGAAATAAAATAATTCACAAAGAAAATAGTCTGTTTGAAGCAAGTGCCGGAATCTCTCTCTCTCTCTCTCTCTCTCTCTCTCTNCATCACCGACTTGATGGATGTGAGTCTAAGTGAACTCCGGGAGATGGTGATGGACAGGGAGGCCTGGCGTGCTGCGATTCACGGGATCGCGAAGAGTCGGACACAAATGAGCGACTGAACTGAACTACTAAAGGGACATGCCTAAATTTAACTCTAGGTCCTAAATTAAAAGGAGACTGGTTACAACATGTAAATATTTACTTGTTCTCACCTGTGTGCCAAATACTATACTACACACATCTCCCTCAATCCTCATTAACAGCCATTGGTTCCATTTTAGACAGGAAATTATACTGAGACAGGCTAAGAAATTTGTCCAAGGTCACAGTTAATAGGGAGAGGAACCTTCTGATTTAGGTCTACAGCTGATGTTCTTCTGATCTGAAATAAATTTATACACAATGTTTAAATGAAATTTTATACTTGTACCTGAATATATGTTTATATTGCTGTGAAACCCATAATATGTCTCCAAAACAATGAAATAACAAATATGCAAGGAAAGTGGTATTGCTGGTTGTCTCTATGCTGTCTTTTCACTCAATTATCAGTTGAGTTCAGTATTTACCCATTTCCTACTATACGATAAACACTGCTCTGGTGCTCAAAGTTTTCTCCAGAGGAATTTCAGACCTGGAAATGGCAGAATAAAACTTAAAAGATGTAAACTGGGACGGACTAAAAGTCCTAAGGTACAAATTGGCACCTAAGCGGGGGAGGGGGGTGTTCCTCTCAGAAAAGGGATACCAAAAGCTGTGACTCTTAAACCAGTTCATGACATTTATTTATCCATTCAAAAGTATTTCCTACCACCCTATTTTATGTCAGTCACGCTTAGTGGTAAGTAACAAGATGGATACTAGTGAATAAATAGTGTTGGGATTATGAACAAGAAAACAAAATCGGGGATAATGTATCAGAACAGAAGAAAATAAGCCAGGAAAGAAAATATTCTAAATCTTATAGATTATTCCTGGGAGAACTGGGCTCAAGATCTAGTGAGCATTAAAGGAGACCAAAAATGCAACATGTGAGCCCACCATCTTCAATGAGATATGCCTATCACCTATGAGGTGACTGAAACTAATGCTATCGAAAGTATTCACCAACCAGGCACCAAAGTCAGAAAACCACGAATGGTAATGTTATATGTGACATACAGATTTTAAAACTTCTGAATGAAAATCGTACTATAAACACGCAAACATTATTTCAAATAATAAAGTAAAAAAGTGTTGAAATACAAAATGGAGACAGTTAAAACCTTCCCTTAATACATGGAGTTCTTATAACTCAATAAGGAAATATAAACATCTCTATCCCTTTAAAATGAATAAGAAATAAAATAATTCACAAAGAAAATAGTCTGTTTGAAGCAAGTGCCGGAATCTCTCTCTCTCTCTCTCTCTCTCTCTCTCTCTCTTTATATATATGTGTGTTTAACACACATACATACCCACACATAGATACACACACATTTATATCTATACCTATATCAATATTTGAGCAATATACACCAAACAATAAAAATTATTTTAAAATGCTGAGCTCATTAGTATTTTGTACTTTAAGAAAATATTTTAGATCTGCCTTTTCTCTATAAATAAATATGTACTACTTTTATAATCAGGAAACAATAATGACTTCCTCTCTATACAGCAACTGAGGTAAAGGACTGAAGCAGGTAGCTAATAGCATTCTAAACATTCTTCTACTTCAAAGAGAATCTATAGAAACCCAGGTTGCAGTAAATCTACAAAGAGAGGCTTCAATCATGAAGCAGGGACAAGCACAAGACAGAAACAGAGGAAATGAGCATCAAAAAATAAGTCAATTTTATTATTGTTACTGAAATTGCACATTAATCATAAAATCAAGAGTACAAACAGATACATACTAGAAAAGAATCATGATTTAGTGTCTATAAGTTGCTATACACAGTTTTTGATACAGATTTACCACTTAGTTTTAATAGCTCAATACATTATTCTGTTTGCAACTGAAACTGCATATTTTTAATTTAAAAGTATGAGAAAGCATTCAAAATAAAGTACATTACTCTACAAAAATAAAAATTTATACACAAATTAAGATTATTTCAAGAAAACCTAAATCACTTCCTTCTCTCTCTGATTAACGAATGATTAACCACAAACTATTAGCAACCACAGTCCTGTTCTCAGCAGTATAAATAACATTCTAATTTAAAACATAGCCCAAGCTATAAGCAAAGAATTTTTAATTCAGTGATTACATGCAAACCCAAACTAGACATACAGATATTAGCATACACAAAGGCCAAAGGTAGTCAAATCTCTAAGTATAAAGAGAAGATGACAGCCTAACATGCAATGAGACAGAGCAAGTAAGATCACTGTGTGCCTAGTCACTCAGTGGGGCCAACTCTTTGCCACCCCCATAGCCGCCAGGCTCCACTGTCCATGGGGATTCTCTAGGCAAGAATACTGGAGTGGGTTGCCATACCCTCCTCCAGGGGATCTTCCTAACCCAGGGGCCGAACCCAGGTCTCCCGTATTGCAGGTGGATTCTTCACTTTCTAACCCACTAGGGAAGCCCAAGAACACTGGAGTGGGTAGTCTATCCCTTCTCCAAGGTATCTTCCCGACACAGGAATCAAACTGGAGTCTCGTATAATACAGGTGGATTCTTTACCAGCTGAGCTACCAGGAAAGCCCCTAGTAAGATCACAGAAGGTGTTATATCAATAAGATGACTTCAGCTTCAAGAGACAGACCGGAATCACACAATTTATTTTATCACATAAGTAGCCCCAAAGCAAGGTAGCCCGAGTTCTTTCCAACTCTAGAACCTTCTCTCTTCTGAACAGTGTCTCTCTCCTGACTAGCTAACTCTTGCTATAAGCCAAGCACTATTTTAAGAACTTTAGCTCATTAATTTTATTTCTTACAACAGCCTATAAGGTAGCTTCATTTGCACCAGTTCTACTGAAATATAACTCACATATCATACAATTTTCACTAATTTAAAGTGTACAATTCAACGGCAATCATCATTATAGTCAATTGTAGAAAAAGAACCCTGTAACCTTTTTAACAGGAAAAACTGTGGAAAATTCTGAAAGAAATGGGAATACCAGACCACCTAATCTGCCTCCTGAGTAATCTGTATGCAGGTCAAGAAGCAACAGTTAGAACCAGACATGGAACAACAGACTGGTTCCAAATAGGAAAGGAGTACGTCAAGGCTGTATGTCACCCTGCTTATTTAACTGACATGCAGAGTACATCCTGCAAAATGCTGGGCTGGATGAAGCACAAGCTGGAATCAAGATTGCCAGGAGAAATACCAATAACTTCAGATATGCAGGTGACTCCACCCTTATGGCACAAAGCAAAGAGGAACTAAAGAGCCTCTTTATGACAGTGAAAGACAGTGAAAGAGTTGGCTTGAAACTCAGCACTCAAAAAACTATGATCATGACATACGGTCCCATCACTTCATGGCAAATAGATGCAGAAACAATGGAAACTGAGAGACTATTTTCTTGGGCTCCAAAATCACTACAGATGGTGACTGCAGCCATGAAAAAAGACACTTGCTCCTTGGAAGAAAAGCTATGACAAACCTAGACCACATATTAAAAAGCAGAGACATTACTTTGCTGACAAAGTTCTGTATCATCAAAGCTATGGCTTTTCCAGTAGTCATGTATGGATGTGAGAGTTGGACTATAAAGAAAGCTGAGCACTGAAAAACTGACGCTTTTGAACTGTGGTGTTGGAGAAGATTCTTGAGAATCCCTTGGACTGCAAGGAGATCAAAGCAGTCAATCCTAAAGGAAATCAGTTCTGAATATTCATTGGAAGGACTGATGCTGAGGCTGAACCTCCGATATTTTGGCCACCTGATGCAAAGAAGTGACTCATTGGGAAATATCCTAATGCTGGGAGAGATTGAAGGCAGGAGGAGAAGGGGACGACAGAGGATGAGATGGTTGGATGGCATCACTGACTAGCACATGAGTGTGAGCAAGCTTTGGGAGTTGGTGATGGACAGGGAAGCCTGGTGTGCTACAGTCCATTGGGTCACAAAGAGTTGGACATGACTAAGTGACTAAACTGAACTGAATCTTTTTTATCACTTGGAAATGAAACTTTCTGTAACCTTTAGCTACCACTTCCCATTCCCTGTCTTATTCTACCCACAACTCTAAGCAACCACTAATCTATTTTCCATCTCTGTAGATTTCCCTATGCCAGATCTTCATATGAGTGGAATAACACAGCATGTGGTCCTTGGTGACTGGCTTCTCTCATTTGCCATATTTTCAAGGTACAGCCATGTTGTGGCATATATCAGTACTTTGGTCCTTTTTGTGGCCAAATAATATGTTGCACTGATACACTGTGTTTTGTTTATCCATTCATCCTCTTTGCTATTATGAACAATGCTGCTATAAACATCTGTATAAAAGTTTCTGTGCTGATATCTGTCTTCAGTTCTCTTGGGTATATACTTAGGATTGGAACTTCGAGGTCATTTGGTTAACACTACATTTAATAATTTAAAGAATTACCATACTATTTCCTAAAGCAGTTAAACCATTTCACATTCCCATCAGCAGTATATGAGGGTTCTCATTTCTCTGTATCTTCACCAATATTTGCTGTTGTCTGACTTTTTTATTTCAGCCATCCTAGCGGGTGATGAAGTGGTATCTCACTGAGGATTTACATTTCTCTAATTACTAGTGATAATAATGATTTTTCCCCAATGAATGATGTTCCATGTGTATGAGCCCCATTTTTACAATAAGAAAAACTGAGATTCAGAGAGAGAAAATACACTTCTCATTGGCAGGGAGGGAAAAGCTGGGGTTCAAATACAGGCAGCGTGGTTCCACAGCCCAATGTCTTACACTATAACGCTGTGTAATTTCATGCTTTCCACTCAAGGGAAGCCTTTTCCAGGTAACTTGTTTTATCAGTGAGGGAACCTTCACAAGGAGCCATTCAGACTTCTCTTATCTCATAGACTATGCTTTGGTCATACAACTCTTCCTAAACCAATTACTGTAAAAATAGAGTCATCATTACTGGTTTAGATTATTCAGGATTTTTGTGTGAAATCAGAACTCTTTAAGAAAGAAAGAATGGCTCTTAATCAATCAAATCAAAAGTATCAGCTACAAGTATACATGGAAAGAAACAAAACTTCTGATTTTCTTGTTTATACAACCTCAGAAATTAGTGAAGTTACCAGGTTTAAAAAGTTACCACTTAGCTACTACTGTGCCAGTGTTACCTGTATGAGTGAATGGATAATTATAATGTCAGTCACTGAGTAAAAGACTTCAATTAACAAAGAAAGCAAAGAAACCAAGACTTGCATTAGGCTGAAATCTGACTATGGAAAATAAGTCTTAACTATAGAACCAAAGGATTAAATATGAAACATTTATTTGTATATTTTCAAACAGCCAAAATATAAATTAACTACAGTTTCAAGCTGGAAAATGGCAAATAATCATTAATAAAATGTAACATTTTAAATTATAAGGCTTCTAAGTCTCTCTTCCGATAAAATGCCACTATAAAAAAAGTTTTCATTCACTTTAAGGTTCTGGGAGGCTCAGATAAGCTTTCCTCAAGAATGTAAAGTTTAACTTCAAATAATTTTAAGTACTATTTTATATTACTTCAGTAACTATATTAGCAAATAGATTTCATAAATCATATTTTAAATGTAGTACTAATTCCTATGGACAAATGGTTTTCATTTTCCATACTTTTTATAATGTATTACTTATAAATTAGAATGTATGTTCCAAAAATGATATAATATATATTAGCATTTGCTCCTTGGGAAGAGATCAGAAAATAAGATGAGTTTACCAGATCACACAAACATATATTAGAAATACTTTCAAAGTATTTATGTTGATCCCTCACCAAAAACAAAAAAACATTTAAAGCTGGGGGAGAAGCTGAATAAATAATTACAAGCCATAGCTGCCTTTAGAAAGAAGGTTTATCATTTAATTATAATGCTGATCATTTAAAAGTATCCAAAATGTCTCCAGCATTTTAAAGAGCTAAGCAGAGTTATTTTTAAAATCAAACATATGTGCTTTTTCTGTTTATGTCTTTGGAAAGAACATTCTGTATAATGAAAAACACGACCAGATTTTTCACAGTACATCACTATAAAACCCTGTAATTGACTTTTGGGGTTGGTTTACTCTGTATCTATTTTTGACCACATAGAAAACAGCAATGATGTGGTGAAAAGCCCAAAATGTAAGTCCCATTGCAGGATAAGACTCCATCCTGATTAGTACAGAAGTATCATATTTATGCTGGGAAATGTGCCCATTTGAAAAGAGAAAATTTCAGTGCATAGGAGCCTCTTCTTTTTTAATCAAGCCATGTAAAAACTAGTAACTCTGAGGCCTGGTCTGGGTCTTAGCTAGATGCTGCTGTACACTCTGATACTTCCACTGAAGACAGCTTAATATTGATGCTCAAAACCGATACTGGAAATAACAGGTTAATTTCTATTGGCTAATCTAATGGAAGATAACACTGCAAATTAATTATTAAAACTATAATTAACACTGGATAGTTACTTTTCCCCTGTTTTAATAGAGATTATATGAAGAATCTTAATAGAGATTATATGAAGAATTAATCCCCTCCTAAAAACTCTGCACTTACTCAGTGACAAAACTAACTTGTCATTCCTAACAAAAGCACTGTTTTTGAAAAGAAGTCTAAAATATCTCTGAATGAGCTCTCCTACCTTCATTAATAAAATTTACATATTAGCAAGTAAAATAAATTAAAAGAGGGAGATGGTTGTGTGGCTTAAAAATCAGCCTGTAACACCTACCACAGATTTATCTCCTGTGAGTTGACTCAACCATTCCTTTTTCTCAACAAATAAACTACATTCTATGCAGGGTACTGCGAGAGAGTTTTTCAAGAGCCAAGTAAAGGAGTATGTTTTAGATGGAATCTTCCAAATTGACATCCTGCCCACTTTTGGTAGGTATTAAAGGGTCCACAGCACTTTATGAATTAGTTGTGGTTTACCTAAAAATCATGGCCAAAGCCACCATGGTCACTGCACGTTCAATTTATTCCTATCAGAAATCAATGTGTCTTAAAAAAAAAGGCTTAGCCCATTTAGAAAAAAGTCAAGTTAAGTGACAGCATTCTAGCAGCATTGTTGATTGAATGGCAATGTATCATCGTAATATTTAGAAGTATACGGAATAAGTCAAATTTGTATTAATTTTTATTGTTATATTTAGCTTTCATAACATAGATTATTTGCCTTTTATTCTACATTTTAATTGAACCAATAAAACAATGCATTAACACTAACTGTGTAAGAATATTTAATAGCTTTCACCAACTTCTTGGGGAGCAGTGGCACAAAGATGTTCACAGAATCCTCCCTAATTTATGAAGAATAGAAAACCCCTGAAAAATCCTTTTATGAATTACCTATACAAAAGATCATCTGAACAACAGAAGAATTTCGTACCAAGCTGACTAAATAGCCAAACAAAATATCAAAATCTGACATCTGATTTTCCAATAAGAAATATGTGAAAGGCTTAACTGAGCTACATGGGAAGTCATCAAGATGAGAATTGGTGGGAAAGACCTGACCCAGTCTGTTCAGTCCTGATCCAATTCCTTTCAATAAATTCCTCATCTGAAAAACTGTCCACCACCACATTACCTGCATTATCAGATAATCCAGCTTTTACTTAAAGTGTTTTATGCACATTTTTAAACTGTTGTGGTGAAGGAAAATGGCGGAAAGTTCACCAATCAACTTTTTTCTTTCATTTGCTAACTTTCTCAAGAAAATCAAGCTAACTAAGGAAGGAAAAAGAAAGCATCTTCTCAATAAATGACCTAAGAAGAGTAATAAGTTGGACTAAATAGTTTCTTCAAAATCGCAGCACTGGGCCTTTCACTGGGAAACCTTCCCACTATATTAGCATTATATTTTATAACTAAAATTTGATTATTATAAAATTATTAAGACATTATTAAATCTAAACCAGGAGCCTGGAAATGCCTAAATTTCAACTGAAAGAAAATTCAATCTAACTGCTACAAACTTGCAATGTTACCATGACATTTTTACTTTCTCCATGTACACTGCTGCTGCTGCTAAGTCGCTTCAGTCGTGTCCGACTCTGTGTGACCCCACAGATGGCAGCTCACCAGGCTCTGCTGTCCCTGGGATTCTAAAGGCAAGAACACTGGAGTGGGTTGCCATTTCCTTCTCCAGTGCAGGAAAGTGAAAAGTGAAAGTGAGTCGCTCACTAAGTGTCCGACTCTTCGTGACCCCATGGACTACAGCCTACCAGGCTCCACTGTCCATGGGATTTTCCAGGCAAGAGTACTGGAGTGGGGTGCCATTGCCTTCTCTGCTCCATGTACACACTACTGTGTGTAAAACAGATAAACAAGAAGGACCTACTGCATAACACAGGGAACTATGTTCAATTAATGTCTTACAAAAACCTATAATGAAAAAGAATCTGAAAAAGAATTCACTTTGCTGTATATGTGAAGTTAACCCAACACTGCAAATTAACTATATTTCAATTTTAAAAAAGGCTAAGAAAAGTCCTCTTACAATAGTAAGACAGAAGTAGAAAGAAGAAACTGTAAGACTTTTAACAACATTATAAACCAACCAGACATACAGATATCTATAGACCAATCCAACCAACAACAGAATGCACTTTCTTCTTCTCAAGACTAACAGAACATTCTCCAAAACAAAGTGCTAGCAACAACACAAAATAAGTCAATAAATTTTAAACAGGTAACATCATACACAACCGCAATGAAGTAAAATTTGAAATCACTAAAATCCATAAAAGACGGAAGCTTGGAAAATACATAAATATGTCAAAACTAATCAACATGCTCCTAAACAACCAACTGATCAAATTTACAATTTACAATAAAATGATAATGTTAGGTGTCTGTTGTGTGCTCTTTTGTATTGTATGTATTCAATTCACTTACAGAATACAACATTAATCAAAAGAATAAAAATTCTCTTGAGGAATCTTAAAATAACTGTATATATGTCAAGGAAAACTTTAATTACATCAATTGCCTTCTTAGTTAAACACATCATAGGGGAAATTTCAATTCAAATTAATTTTTCTTTTAATAGATAAGTTCATTCTATTTTCATTTATCATTCTGATATAAGCAAATCAGGTCTTCTCTCACTTAAAAATATATTTTTTAAAACTGGTTTTTGTATTTTCTAAATTCCCACCCCTTTCCCCTTTCTCTTTCTTTCTTTTTAAATTTCCCTGGAGAATATTTCTTGCAGAATAGGTCTGCTGGTGATGAAATTGCTTAGTTTTCCTTTGTCTGAGAAAGTCTATAGTATTCCCTTTTCACTTCTGAAAGATAATTTTTCTGGATATAGAATTCTACATTGGTGGGTTTTTTCAACACTTAAAATATTTCACTTCTTTCTCTTGCTTGCATGCTTTCTGATAAGAACCCTGTTCATTCCTATCCTTGTACCTCTATAGATATATTTTTTTATTCTTGCTTTTTTCAAGATTTTTGTGTTGTTTCGGTGTGATATACCAAGAAGTATGTGTGTCTCAGAAATAATGACTAAACTTGTATTGAATTTCTTTGTTGCTTCTCTCTCTTTATTTTTTAAATCTTAATTTTGTTAGGTGGCTTTTACAAGCTTCCAGAACTAGTGTTGTGTGAGATTGATTCAGGCTACTGAATTAGAAATAAATGGAGAAAAATTAGAAATACTAAATGTTACTGTAAAAGAAAAAAAATTAATGCTAAAAAAAGTGAAAGTACTTATCATGTAAATATCACAAAGAATAAATAGGTACTATGACACAGTAAAAACTTCTAATTATTACATTAAATTATGCTGTACCTCAATCAAGAACGAATAAAGATCATCTACACTGTGTGAAATGTTAACAACATCTCTAGCACTGATGAAAACATTAAATCAGGTGCATGTGAACAATTTGAAGATTTGTAAAATTTAAATGGGAAAAATCACATTTCTAATTACTTTTATTTATATATTAATTTAAATTCTTTTCAGTCTTCTCACACAATGAAAAGAAAATCTGCCTTATATCCAAAGACACTGTACTCAGCTATATGCACTAACAGCGTAAGATAAAAAATATATTTTCAAACATAACAGAGATAGTCGTCATGGAAATCCTCTTTACCAAAACTGTTAATAGATTTAATACAACAGTATTAATGAAAAGGCTGACTATGTCACGCATATTTCAGATTCTAATTTATAAAACAGGTCTAGAATGAAAAAAATTTTCTTTTCCTTCTCTACCATATTCATACATAAATACTAATACATATATGCATATGTTTTTAAGTGTAATGCTTTTGTTTTAAGCTTTAAAATGATCCCAACATAAATTTGAGAGTGTCAGGGTAGTTAATTGATATTTATTCAATTAAAAAATATAAATTAAAAAAACTGAGATATTAAGGGATGGTGACTAGGGGAATTTAGTTAATATTCACTAATCACTTAAGGTCTAATTAATTTATCTCCCTTAAACTCAAACTGTGGTAGTTTACATAATAGGTTCCATGTTTCCATCCACAACACTGCCACGGCCTCACTGTGGGTGGAGTGTACTTCTCTGCCTCTTGACTTTAAATCGGCCATGTGAACTTTTTTTGCCAGTTGATAAATGGGCAGAAGTGACAAAATGTGCCAGTTATAAACCAATGCCTTAAAAGGCCCTCTTGAGACTCTACCATCACCAAAATAAGAACATTCCTGAGGCACCTCATAAAATAAAGAGGAAAGTGAAGGGGACTACAGCTATCACCCCTCACCCACACATCTACAGTCAGAATCAGAGCTGCTTAGGCCCAGTCAAAAGACCCAAACAAATAGGCAATAATAAATAATTGTTGTCACTGAGTTTTGGCATGTTTGTGCAATAGCAAAATGATTTATAGGTAGAGTCCTTCTACTCTTTAGTGCCAAGTGAAACATCAATATAAAATGATTCTCTTTCCATAGAATCAAATACCTTGATTTCCAAAGTTAGAATCAAACGGGAATAAAATCTTTAAACACACCACTGAAAAAAAAGTGGACTTTTCCTTTCTCTCTCTCTCATAAGTGGACAAAGTCATAATCCTGATACTGTGACAAACAGATTCAGAAACCCAAATAATTTATTTCTTATGACTCCAATAAGGGTTTGCCTAGAAGCCCAGATGGTAAAGAACCTGCCTGCAATGTGCGAGACTCTGGTTTGATCCCTGGGTGGGCAAGATCCCCTGGAAAAGAGAATGGCCCCTGGAGAAGAAAATGGCTACCCACCCCAGTATTCTTGCCCAGAGAATCCCAAGGACAGAGGAGCCTGGTGGGTACAGTCCATGAAGTTGCAAAGAGTCTGACACAACTGAACAACTAACACACACACACAACTCCAATTAAAAAACTTTTAGAAAAAAATCAGAGCTATGCAAGCAGCACTGTAATTAATAACTGTAAATCATCTGAATTATGAAAATTCAAANTCCCAAGGACAGAGGAGCCTGGTGGGTACAGTCCATGAAGTTGCAAAGAGTCTGACACAACTGAACAACTAACACACACACACAACTCCAATTAAAAAACTTTTAGAAAAAAATCAGAGCTATGCAAGCAGCACTGTAATTAATAACTGTAAATCATCTGAATTATGAAAATTCAAACAAACTTTAACAGTAAATGCTGTGCTTTTCCATTGCTGAGCATCCAAGTAAACATATGGTTTGTAAATGTGTTTTCCTAACCTGGTAAAGGAAAAAACACCTCATCCAATGTAAAAGAATATTTTAAAATGAATGATTAAGGCAAACTGGAGATCATTTGAAATACAATTTCTCAAACATAACCACCACACATTCTTATAGAAGACAACTGACATAAGAATTTTTCTCTCATTCTAGCAATGAGCAATTCTAGAAATGTGCAGTTCACCTACTTTAAAAAAAGTATTTAAAGTAAACTATTAGAAACAGATAAAACCCCAAACTATTCAACAAAACTAAAAAGCTAGATAACTAAGAAAATAGTTGTGATAGTTTCAGAAGGAAAATTATTTCTGATAACCTAGTCTGGGTTTATTAACTGAACACAGATCTTTGTTTTGAACGTCATGTCAGTTCAAGTTAAGAGAAAAGCATGCTGGCTCCCATTGTCTTGCCTAATAAAATGAAGCAGGACAGTCAGGAAATACAACTTTTTTCCAAATCTTCAAAAGGGCAGTGTCATGCTGGCCTTTTTGACAGAGAAACGAGAGCATTATAACTGAAGGTCATGTGCTGTAAAGTCATTCATCTAAGGACCCAAATAAGTAAAGCCTGGGTATCTCCTACTACCATCAATATACCTGAGGAAAAGATCAAGAATGAGAGTAGCATTTACTAAAATGTGCTTCAGGGTACACAAATGCAAAACACATTAGTAGATATAGAGAAAACAAAAGATAACTAAGGTTGGGAAACGCAGAATTAAAATTCTCTTTACTGCAGGACTGCTCAGAGCCTTTAACAGAGCACATCCAGTAGCAAGCACCAAAAATACCACCTTCCTCCAACTTATTTAACTTGAACAACTTTTCTTCAAGAAGTACTTGAAGGGATGCTTTACTTAGGGCACATTTAAGAAAAAATTAATGTAGAGGAAAGACTAGTTCCTCAGACTATGCCACTTTAATAATTAAAGTCAACATTATTTACTACTTTAACATTAATACTTCGGTTGTCAGGAAATTATATTTTAATTATAATATCTCTAAAGATAAAAAGCTTTTCCATTTTCCATCCGTTTTTATCTTTATATTAAACTTGTAATCCAATGTGACATTATTTACTAATTGTTTATTCTCATCTTATGGTTCTTACAGTAAATTTTTAAAAGCAACTGAATCTAGTTTGGGACTCTCCATTTATCCCATGATTTTATTTTCATATTATTATTACATAAAGATAAATTCTAATACCTCATAGAATTTTCACTACTAGAAATAACTTCCTACATTATATACAACTCTTTATATTACAGTGTAACAACACTATACTAATTATTTTCCCTTCCCAATAAAGGACAATTGGATCAGTCATCCAGTATCTAGAATTAGCCCTTCTTATCTGTCTGGAATGATGAGGCTAAAATAAATGTACAGAGACTTCCCTGGTGGTCCAAGGGCGAAGACGCCACTTTGCCAATGCAAGGGCCCGAGTTCGATCCCTGCTCAGGGAACTAGATCCCAACTAAGACCCATGCACCCCAACTAAGACCTGGCACAGTCAAATAAATAAATAAATATTTTTAAATTTTTAATAAAATAAAAAATTTTTAAATAGACATACAGTTTATGAGCTGCAACCCTGAAGAAGAAACAATTTAGGCACCAGTAAAAAATAGATGCAAATGACTGGGAGAGTTGCTTCTTACTTCTACTACCTATTAATTTTCATCACAAGTGGATCTGGAGGAGCAGACACCAGAAAAGAATTTAAAGTGATATATGGTGATGCAATAGGAATTCAAGCAGACAGAGATTACAGGGATCTGATTAGCTTATCAGCTTACAGGGACTTGGGAATACACAGTTCTTGGTAGAATTCAAATTCTGTGTGCTGAGATTTATGTACACAATAATGTGTACATAAGTACATAAGGCTCTCTTATTAGTATATATAAATTAATAATATTTCAAGCCTATAGAGGTCTTTTTCTAACTATGATATAAAACACAAATCAAATACTGACCATATTAAGTATGAACTGTTGCCCTTTAAAAGTTCCATCATTATTCAATTCCATGAAGGTATTATCAACTATGAAAATAAGTAGGTGGGAATGTATAATTTGAAAATATTTGGTCAAAGAAAAAGCCCAGTATGACTAAAACAAGATGGCAAATGACTTCATCTTCTTTTGGAAAATGACCTCATAATGACAACTAACCAACACTAGCTTCCAAAGCCACTAAGAGTAGCTTACAAAGTCACAGCTGTTACTTTTTCTAACAACTAGACGTTGATTTCATTTTAAATGTCATTTCAAAAGAACTGAATGATTTCTTCAAAGCACTACAACTCATGAGCAAGAATTTTATTGAGAAGAGGACAATGATAAGTCTGTGATTTGTTCAATAAAGATGATTGTAACGAATGACAGAACAATCTGTTAAAAAACACTTGACTGTGGCATTCTTGGACAACAAGCAGACATACTAAGGACTATAAGTCACTCGTGAATAAGACAGTAAACACACAAAGTGCTTATTCTGACCTTTAAGCAATAGAAAAATAATTGGACAGATAAAAATTTTTGATAACTAGCTTATTTCATAAGTAAAACAGATGAAGATTTGAATAATCTTTCTGGAAAAACTATTAAGATAATTCTTTAAATTTAAAACGTTCAGATCCCAAGTACAACTGTCACTAATTAAAATTCTGTGGAATTCAGTTTCTCCATTATTCAAAAGTCCAACCTGATGGAGCCCTAATATGTCTGTAATCTCATCTTCCACTACTTGCCCACCCTGCCTCTACTCCCTCCTTTCAGAGAGATACAAATGAAGGTAGGTGTGGGGATAACTTGTGATTTAAATGTAGACCAAGGGAACAAACAGAGATTACCATCCTTAAAACAATAGAAGATTTCAGGGTAATGCAAGCAAGTACACGAAGTCTTTCAGTATCTAAAACTATCTACTTCTGAGTCTCATCGCCCACCAACCTTTCACATGTATCAGTCAAGGGCCCAGTAGAGATCCTGCAGTTCCCTGAGAGTGGCTGTGCTCTGTCAAGCCTCCACAACTGCATATGGTATTCTATCTAGACAGTGCATCTCTCTGGAGTTCCCAAACTTATCTCCCTGAAAGACCCCACAGTGGCCACCACGTGTGTCACAGCTCTGCCTCTTACCTCAGCCCTGGGACTCCAAGAGTCCTGAGATACAATCCAGCACAATGTTTAAGAGCACACAGACTTGGGGGCCAACTACCCGAGTCTGAATCTTTATCACAAACTGCACTAAATCCTGTATCATTCTGGCAAAGTCCTCATCTTTCCGTGTCATGGTGTGTTTATATGTAAATCTTGATAATGATAGCTTTCATATACAGTTGAGATGTAAATGAGTGAATGCATATAAAGCCTTAACAAGTATGGAGCCATGCAAGAAACACTTCAAGTGTTAGCTATAAGTACTGTCTTAAAATTTAGTTTAAGTATTGCATCCAGCCCAACTGTTACCCCATGAAGCTAAGTCAAGTACCCCATCTCTGTCATCCTTATAATGTTTTGCTCATCCATGTATCAGGACTACCTAATAGACTTTAATGTGCTTTTTTCATTCTATATCTCCAGAACTGAGCACAATTACTACCACATACTGTAATCAGTACAATGAATGAATGAAAAAAAAAATTAAGCAACAGAATATAAGGCACACGGTTTTAAAGATAGGAAATACAGAAACAAGCAGGACTATCAAGCATGATTAGAGGATTTACACCCTGCACAAAAGCACTGGCTAAGAGAGTAGGTACAGGCTGAACCACCCAGGGGTGTATCCTTGTGCAAGGCAAAAAACACCAGGATAAGACAGTGGTGGTGCTTTCTGCTTTTTAATACAAAGATGTCATCTTCTTGTCAGTTTGTACAGTCAAGCGTTTTTAGCTCAGAATGGGACTCTAATTAATTTGCCCAAAAAGAACACATTTCCTAATTCACAGAAAGGATGAACGGACAAACAAAATATAGCATATACATGTAACGGAATTCAGCCTTTAAAAAACAATTGTGAAACACACTACAACATGAATGAATCTTGAGGACATTACACTAAGGGAAATAAGGCAGTCACAAAAAGGTAAATACTGTATGATTATACTTATATGAAGTACATAGAATAGTCAAATTCATAGAGAAAACAGAACGGTGGTTGCTGAGGGAGGGAAGAATGAGAAGTTACTGTTTAATAGATACTGAATTTCAATTNCAAAAAGGTAAATACTGTATGATTATACTTATATGAAGTACATAGAATAGTCAAATTCATAGAGAAAACAGAACGGTGGTTGCTGAGGGAGGGAAGAATGAGAAGTTACTGTTTAATAGATACTGAATTTCAATTTGAGAAGATGAAAAAGTTCTGGAGATGGATGACAGTAATGGTCAGACAACAATTCAAATGTACTTAAGACCACTGCACTATACACTTTGGTTAAAATGGCAAAAATTATGTATAGAAAGAGAGAAAGAAAGAGAGGTTTGCTACAATTTTTAAGTTTATGAACATTAATAAAAACTTTTGTTGTGCTGAGAAATGTTTATTTTCTCATATTATTTTTTGGTTAAATGACCAATGCATAACAGAGATGAATGTTTCTTTCATCAGAAAGAACAAAATTATGACATACTAGTCTCAAAGGAGGGGGGTGAGCGAGTTAGCATTTGTCACTATTTTTTTTCAATTTTTAAATTTTTAATTGGAGGATAATTACTTTACAATATTGTGTCAGTTTCTTCCACACATCAACAAGAATCAGCCATAGATATACATTATGTCCCCTACCTTTGACCTTGTACCCCATCCCACCACTCTAGGTTGTCACAGAGCACTGGATTTGGGCTTCATGTGAACATCAATAAAATTTAAGTCAAATTTTTCTTATTTCCAAAATTAAACTACATCTTCCCAACTTAAACTGATTTATTCTGTTACCTGTGGCTAATGTGCCACAAGTAATTAGTTATTACTTGTGTATCTTGTAACTTTTTAACACTAATAAGCATTAATTCTGTACATTAAAATAATACACTATGCAGAGTTAGATATGCTGCACAAAGCTTTCCTATAATTTTATCTTTTTATGGCTGAGAAAGACTGTTACATCTGCCTTAAAAAGTTTCCAGATTAATATTACAATGGTCGTACATTTATTATACAAAATTGCGGGACCTCAAGTACTCATTTCCTACTAGAATTTATGTAATACTATTTTCTAAAGAAAATCCCTGTGCTCCCATCAGGGCATTCCTAAGCTCACCTCCCTTATCTGGCACATCTAACCTCTGCTCCTCAACCTTCATGATATGATGTCAAATATATTTCACCTTAACCTCAAGGTGCGGGTCACTACTCAACCAGCAACCAAGGCCTGAAACCTATATACCTTTTAAGAACCATCACTGAGATCTGAAAATAACAATACCTATTTGTGCTCAGTTTCCTAGTCCTATGTGAGAGGTTCTCAAGTTTACTGATGGTTCAAACTGTAACAAGAGCTCAACTTCTATATTTTGTATGCATTTCACATACAAACCTAACTCCCAAACCCCATCCTCTTTTCCTACTTTATATTCCTTTTGCCTCATTTTATTACTCATCCTTAATGTATTCTATCTTGTAAGGCTGTTTCCACTTTTAAAAGTCATTTAAAGTTCTTTTTGGAACAATGAAGGATATAAATAAATAATGCAGCTTTCATGAAAATATAAACTAAAATCTGAGATCTGGTCCTGGCTCTGGGAATTACATACACAATGGGACTTGAGTCACTTAGTCTGAGGGGGTGAACATCGAGGATCTCACCAAATGTAATATTTTGCTCTTATGATGACTATGTACATTTTAAGAATGAAATCTATGAAATACTACCTAATCATTATGTGCACGCTAAGTCACTTCAGTTGTGTCTGATTCCCTGCGACCCCGTAGACTGTAGCCCACCAGGCTCCTCTGTCCATGGGATTCTCCAGGCAAGAATATTGGAGTGGGTTGCCATGCCCTCCTCCAGGCGATCTTTCCAACCAGGGATCAAACTGCATCTCTTACATCTCTTGCATTGGCAGATGGGTTCTTTACCACTAGCACCACCCAGGAAGCCCATCTAATCATTAATGGTATTATAACCAAAAGATGTAACAATAATTTATTGAGAAGTCAGATAATACTTAACACAGACATCTTAGAAAATATTTATGCATACTTACCTTATCCATATAATTACCTTTAGTTCCAAAAAAAGAGGTAACTTTGAGAAAATATCCATCAGTAATACCCAAATTGTGTTATGTGTGGTGAGTCTGACTGCTGAGGGGGAGATAATAACTAAATATGCTTGCTGAAAAATTTTAAAGAAAAACTATAAGTCAATTGTTAACACCAGTACCAAGACTGAAGTATGAATTTTTAACAGTAACAATTTCTTACTTAAATATTAAAATATAATTGTCTTTCTCTGGACAAATTCTATCTCAATTTTAAAATTATTTGGGAAGTAAGAAGGACTCTTATTTTCAATTATGGACAAAAAGGAAGACAATGCCTGAGATAATATGGCCTGTAACTAGCCCAGAAGGAATGAGACAGAATGTCCACCAGGCACAGACTGTACTACATCTACAGCAGTGTAGGCAGTCCTGAACTGCAGCATCCTAGAAGAACCCCTTCTAGACAAGGACAGGACACTGAAGATTTCATAAAAAGGCAGGAGTAGGAAGTAGAATGAGAGAAAAGACTCACATTTATTTTGCATGTATTCTCTTGGGTGCTGTTTTAAATAAAATTATCCAATAAACATCAACAAAAATACTTCGGTAGGTCTTCTCTCTTTTGAAAGATAGGATAAGGCAAAAACTAAGTTTCCAAAAACTTAATTCACTCAAAGCTGAAAAGCATGAAGAAGTATACCAGACTTCAAGTCTATCCAATTCCAAACTCTCTGCATACTACTGATTCTAATGTCGAATCGTAACAGTGGCTAACACTAACTGAGGGCTTATTCTACATACTAAACCATCCCACAGTATCATGTCACAAAATCCCACTGAGAAAGATGCCATGCTACTCCCAGTGGACAAATGAGGAACTGGAAGGTCAGGAAAGTGAGGTACCCAGCATTCAGTCCCATAGACTTCCCCAAAAAGTCTTATTCAGCCTCTACACTGCAAGCAAAAGAGAGAAACTGAAAAGACTGGCCTTCAGAAAATAAAATCTAGAAGAGATATCAGAAATGCTTTCTGGTCTAAACTCCACTTAAAACATAACTCTTCTATACCGAATTCTAGTTAGCAAAGAAGGTGGGTGGATCTGGGTTCCAGTCATAGACCTACTACCTATTGGCTGTATGAGCTGGGTCAATTCTGGGCTTCTGCTTCCTCATTTGCAAAACGGAGATAAAATGAGAAGCTTCACAGCTGACAAAGGAATGATATAATGAATGAATGCCCCATCTACTACGAGCTAAACATTATGTTAGGGGGTATTAAACTTTATCTCATTTTAGCCTTACAATAATCTTTCAAGATGCATTATCATCACTTTTAATGATTTCAGATAGCAGCTCAGAGGTTATGTGGTTTATCCAAAGTCACAGTTATTAAGTGATAGAAAAAAATGTAAATGATACCCTTCAGAATTCAAAGATAATACAGCTTTCCTTATATCAATGGTATCACAAAGTAGAACAAAGAGTTCTCAAAATATTACTTGTTCTCTTAGAAGTCAATCTAAACCACAATTAGATTATCAATCTTTATATGACCTTTCAGCAATCTAATAGTAATTCTGAACATACAGATTTCACCAGATTCTCTAGACTCTTGACAATCAGCAAGTATCACTGATATGCAAAATCCTCTCAACTGCCAAGGAAAATTCACTATGATTCTCTCCCCTTGCCTATTCTTCCATGTAACAAACATATGCAGTAAAAACAACATGGATAAAACTTTGGTGATACCAGAAACCACAAACTCACAGAAGGCAGTAAGAGAGGTAGGTGGCAATGGCAGATGCTTTTGCTGCCATTACCAACTCCTAACTGCAAGACTGTGGCTAAGTCCCTTAGCATTCATGTACTTCCATTTCTTTATCTCTTATGGTGTTACTATTGGGGACCTACAATAGCACTGTAGCCCTGTGCTAACTGGCTTACATACATTATCTAATCACATTCTCAACAAAAGTCCAAGGGTAGAGGAACTACCTTGAAAGTCCTTTGGGCTGCAAGATCATCAAACCAATAAATCCTATAAGAAATCAGTCCTGATTATTCGTTGGAAGGACATGCTGAAGCTGAAGCTCCAATACTTTGGCCACCTGATGAGAAGAGCCAACTCACTGGAAAGACCCTGATGCTGGGAAAGATTGAGGGCAAGAGGAGAAGGGGACGACAGAGGATGAGATGGTTGAATGGCATCAACAACTTGATGGACATGAGTTTGAGCAAGCTCTGGGAGTTGGTGACGGACAGGGAAGCCTGGCATGCTGCAGTCCATGGGGTCGCAAAGAGTCAGACACGACTGAGCAACTGAACTGAACCGAGAGGAAGTACTCTTAACCCTATCTTATAGATGAAAACAGGGAGGTCGAGGTTTATCAACCTAAATCACACCATCCTAAAGCTACCCTGGTTTAAAAAATCTAAAGATACATTCATAAACATTCTATATAGAGTCTCTTTAGCTGCAGTAGGAATAGGCCTTTTTGCTATTCAAGCACAGGGACTTTTGCTTTTATTACTGAAAATATAAAAGACAGTGCTACTTTCTATCACCTTCATAACTCCTCTCACTTAAATTATTAATGATATGTATAATTTTAAAATTTCAACATCTACTTCCCTGTGTAGCTCATCACCTAGAGAAGACCCAGAGCACATCCAGACATCCCATACATACTGAACGAGTGACTCAGCATAATTTACTTAACCGGTTCCTTTTTTAGGCACTTTACAAATATTATCTAATTTAATTTTCACAATATTCATAAAATGATTATGCCTACTGTAGAGATGAAGAAGCAGAAAATTTCAGAGGCTGAATCACAGAGTTGATCATCAGCAGAGCTGGGGCTAGAACACAGTTTTTACAAAGTACAGAGCGGTTAGGTTTCTACAGCCTCATGCAGTTCTCACTAAACAGTTTTACAGAAAGGTAGGATTTGTGAAAACTTGAAGGATGACTGGGACTTCAAAAACTGGAGACAAGGAAGCCAATGGAATAAAAAGAAGCACAGACAGCAAGAAACAACTTCAGGATATAACGTTTAGCACTGTTACCTCGAACAAGCATGTAACCTAACTATATATAAACGGTCTGTAGTAATAAAAGAAAAATTTTAAAGTACTAGAGTGCATAACTTTGGAGACAGAGGAAAGAGGTCCTAATTCTTAAGACCAAAGTAGAGAAGTTCTGAGTCTAAACCAAGTTGGAAAAATGGAAGGAAAAGAAAGGATACAGAGAAACAAGTGATAAGAATTTAAAAAACGAAGGAGTCAAAGACAAGATAGAAAACTGAACGACTGGAAGAACGATGGTGCCAATGAAAAATTTTGTTTTCTACACTTCAACAAAGTACATGTGTAAGTTTCATAATCAGGAAAAACTAAAATTCTTTCTTATTTAAGTTTAGTTACTTAAATGAAGGAAAAATGGATTGAAGGGGAGAATTAAAGATGTTTCACAGATAATTTCCACACATCTGTGGCCTGATCTATCTGTAAAATATCATTTAAAAAAACCAGAAACAAATCTTACAAGATATGCCTAACATATGCAAAGAATATTTATTAAAATTTTATCTAATTCTTAATGACAAATAACTCACAAGTCCAAAACAACACATTGTAAAACATACACAGGTATTCAGTCTGCTCAAATAAGAAAAATACATGACTGAAGATTAGCAGCATACTCATTATTTTATGAACTAAATGATAAATTTTGAAAATCTTATATATTGCAAGCTAAGCCAATTTATTTCTCAAAACTCCCTACCAAAATGCCAGAATTTATCAAAAATTTTTTTAAATCCCCAGTTCTATATTTAAATTTCCTAACTTTACCTTGATCTCATAACACATCCACATTATATTTTTAAAATTACTTACCCAAACTTAGAAATGATGCTTCCAAATATGGTTCATTTTAATCTTATGGCTTTTGATTATCCCTGGTAAAAAGCCATAAAAATCACAGAAGTTTCCAGTTTAAAAAACATCACAATAAGTAAAGATGCTTCACTGAATTATATAAAGCAATGCTATTAAACTGACGACTATTTAAAAACAAAAGCAGTAACAGGTTCTAAAACAGGTAGCCCCTGAAATAAAAGAAACCTTAAAATAACTGAAGATCCAAAACTCCAAAAAAAAAGGTGTTAAATACAAAAACTAGAGAAATAATAGTTCAACCATATGAAAATGCTATAACACCTACAAGAAGGAATACTACATAGCAACTAAAATGGTATTACAGAGATTTTTAATATATTTAGAAAACATACCACAATGTTAACTTAAAAATTAAATTAAAACATCACACATATTTATATATATATATATATATATATTCATCTATATGTATTAAATACATACAAAAAGAAAAAAGACTAATTTAAAATTTTATCTCTAGGAAAAAGAATTACGAGTGCCTGCCATCTACGGGGCCGCACAGAGTCTGACACGACTGAAGCGACTTAGCAGTAGCAGCAGCATGTTCTTCATATTATGCAACATTTTGTCATTTTCCTAAATTAATATAAACATGATTTACAACAAAGCCTACCAATGGCAAATTTTAGTGAATGCAGCCCTTCAGCCAACAAACAGGCACTGAAAATGATATAGATTCTCAGCCATCTTATACAGAAACTGTTATCAAGAATAATATATTTTTAAAGTAAAAAGGGATAACTAAAAACTTAATCTGTAGGCTTCAATTAGTTTGCCCAATGGTTGATCATAATCTAGTTTTATGATTCCCTTTCTATAGATGTCTTGTGAAAACTAAGAAACATACCCATGATTTAAACCCAATTTCAGTTTGAACTGCACATCATAACATAAAAAGTAAAGGTAAATGTATGATACTCTGTAATATGCCAAATATTTTATCTGCCAAGTTATTTAAATGATCTTTACAATCTTAGGATGAGTATTAGTTCAATTTTAAAGAACAGTATGGTTCACAACGACAAGGCTGGCCACAATCAAAGAAAAGAAAGGAAAAGAACAACATTCACTGGATCATGCAGAAAGCAAAGGAATTCCAGAAAAACATATACTTCTGCTAAAACCTAAGACCGTGTGGATCACAAAATACTGTGGAAAATTCTTAAATAGACAGTTCCAGACCATCTGACCTGTCTCCTGGGGAAACCTGTATGCAGGTAAAGAAGCAACACTTAGAACTGGACATGGAACAAATGACTGGTTCAAAATTGGGAAAGAACTACAACAACACTATATACTGTCACCTTGTTTATTTAACTTAAATTCAGAGTACATCAGGCAAAATGCTGGGCTGGATGAATCACAAGCTGGAATGAAGATTGCCGAGGGAAGTATCAACAACCTCAGACATGCAGATGATACCACTCTAATGACAGAAAGTGAAGAGGAACTAAACAGCCTCTTCATGTGAGTGAAAGACTAGAGTGAAAACCCTGACTTAAAACTCAAAAAACTAAGATCATGGAATCCAGTCCAATCACTTCATGGCAAATAGAAGGGGAAAAAATGGAAGCAATGACAGATTTTTTTTTTTTCTTGGGCTCCAAAATCAGTGCAGAGAGTGACTACAGCCATGAAATTAAGATGCTTGTTCCCTGGAAGGAAAGCTAAGACAAAACTAAACAGCATATTAAAAAGCAGAGACATCACTTTGACAACAAAGGTCCATATACTCAAAACTATGTTTTTTTCAGTAGTCAGGTACAGATGTAAGAGTTGGACCATAAAGAAGTCTGAGTGCTGAAGAAGTGATGCTTTTGAACTGTGGTGCTGGAGAAAACTTTTAAGAGGCCCTTGGACTGCAAGGAGATCAAACCAGTCAATACTAAAGGAAATCAACCCTAGATATTCACTGAAGAACTGATGGTGAAGCTCAATCTCCAATACTTGGACTACCTAATGCAAAGAGCTGATTCATTGGAAAGACCCTGATGCTGGGAAAGACTGAAGGCAAAAGGAGAAGTGATTGGTACATGATTAGATGGTTAGGCAGTATCACCAACTCAATGGACATGAATCTGAGCAAACCCCAGGAGTTAGTGAAGGACAGCTGACCCTGGCGTGCTACAGTCAACAGAGATGCAAAGAGTTAGACACAACTGAACAACTGAACAACAAAAATCAGAAAAAGCATTCTTCATTTCTTTTACAGTGGTGGCTTTTTGTTGCCTTATCCTCTTCCTTAAATTTTTTTTTTATATAAAAGCATGCCCTCAGTCACTTGCAAAGAATTCTCATCTTAGACTACTATCAATTCCTTAAAAGACATAGGCTACCAAAACTTACACAATGACAAATATATCATCTGAATAGGACAATATCTATTTTAAAAATTGAATGAATAATCTTCCAAAACAGAAAAAGCCAGGCCCAGATGGTTGCACTGGTGAATTCTAGCAAATTTAAGGAAGAAATTATCTGCAATTCTCTACAATCTGATCTAGAGGGAATACGTCCTAACTCATTCTATGAGGTCACCATTCTCTATTACCAGACAAAGACATTATAAGTAAGGAAAAATACATAACAACATTTTCCATGAACATAAATCAAAAAAAAACTCCATAAAATTCAATAATGTATAAAAAGAAGTATTCACCACAACCAAATGGAAATTATTTGAGAATCAACATATCTAATCCATCATACTAAAGACCATATGCTCCTATTGATAGATAAAATTTCACAAAATCCAATACCTATTCGTGATAAAAATTCTAAGTTAAAATTCTTCAACTTGATAACAAATATATGCAAAATACTCCACAGCTAATGTCATACTTGATGGTGAGAAACTAGATGCTTTCCTCCCTGAGATAAGTAACAAGGCAAGGATATTACCTTTCATCACTCCTGTTCAGCATCATATGAGATGTTCTAGCTAATGCAATAAGCCAAGGAAAGTACATGAAGGTATATCAATGTTCAATTACAGCATTATTCACAATGACCTAAAGGTAAAAATAATTCAAGTGTCCATCAACAAATGAATGTATAAACAAAATGTGGTGTGTATACAGAACTCTTAAAAGTTAATTTAAAAATTCTTAATTTAAAATGGGGGAAAGATCTGAACAGATACCCCCTAAGAGATGTAAATGGCAAATAAGCACATGAAAAGTTGCCCAACACCATTTGCCATTAAGGAATTACAAATTAAAACGATGAGGTATCACTACAAACCTAGCAGAATAGCTAACTAAAACACTGAGAACAGCAAAACCTGACAAGCAGGGAGCAATGGAAGCTATCGTCTTTACTACTATGAATACAAAATGATACAGCCACTTTGGATGACAGTTTGTCAGTTTCTAACAAAGTTACACATGATCTAGCAAAACAATCTAGAAATCGCGTTCCTAAGTATTTACTCAAATGATTTGAAAACTTATATTCACAAAAAAAACAGCACTCATATTTACAGCAGCTTTATTCATAACTGCCAGAAACTGGAAGAAGCCAACATTTCCTTTAATACGTAAAACTGATAAACAAACTGCGGTATATCCATACAATGAAACATTTTTCAGAAGTAAAAAGAAATCAGCTTTTAAGTCACAAAAAAGACACAGAAGAAGCTAAAATGAACACTGCTAATTCAGCCTGGAAAGGCTTAATTTTGTATGATTCCAACTTTACGACATTCTGAAAAAGCCCTATATAGAGAATAAACCATCAGTTGCTAAAAGAGTTAAGATGTTACATTTTGTTATGCATATTTAACCAAAATTTTGTGGCAATTTCTAGAAAAAATATTCTGTATCATATTATAATAATAGATATATAACATGAGGCATTGGGTCAAGCCTCAGAACTGCACAACATAAAGAATGATGCCTAACATAAACTACTGACTTTACGAGATAACATATCAATACTGGTTCATCAATTGTAACAAACACAAAGCCCCATGAAACTCCAATACTTTGGCCACCTGATGTGGAAAGCTGACTCATTTGAAAAGACCCTGATGCTGGGAAAGATTGAGAGCAGGAAAAGAAGGGGACAACAGAGGATGAGATGGTTGGATGACATCACCAAAACAATGGACATGGGTTTGGGTGGACTCTGGGAGTTGGTGATGGACAGGGAGGCCTGGTGTATTGCGGTTCATGGGGTTGCAAAGAGTCGGACACGACTGAGCGACTGAACTGAACTGAATATTAGCAAGGAATGTTGAGGGCTGATGGAAGCATGTTAGGAACTCTGTACTTTCTGCTCAAATTTCTGTAAAAATAAAAATGGCTCTAAAAAATAAAACCTATCAAGTTCTTAAGTGGTTCTTTCTCACATTTCCAGTGTTAAGCTTTACAAAGACTTCATGCAGTAAATAACTACAGATTAATGCTGTCATATATACCAATCACATGGAATAATGTCTACACTTTTCCAGAAACATGCAACCTTTAGGAGTTCTAATTTTTAAAAAAAATATTAGCTGATAGCTAAAAGGACAAGAATTCCAAAAATTTAAAATTGTACAAAGAGAAAGCAAAACATAATATATAAATCTGTATATAACCATTAAATTTTAGGCCAGGTTTTATTCCTCAAAAGTTAATCTTCCTATTAATGAACATTATAACTTTAAATGCCAAAACTGTTATGAATTAATTTTGGATAAAAATCTTCCCTAATATTAAATATTATCTTAACTTTTAAAACAAAGTAAGGTTAATAAACTGCTCCTCCTGTTTGTTAAACTACTTTCAAAACAGTGATACCTTTTAAAAACTATTAAAGTAGATAAAGGAGTTTGAATTCATTTAAATGACCTTGGAGGATGCTTTTTGAGGCTTCTGTTTACTTCCCAGACAGGCTAGTCTCATGACTTGCCATGATTTATGTGTCTGTCTTATAATTAAATATTGGGGAAAGGGGAATAAGTGTAAAAACAATCATGTTAGAACTTTATAATAAATGAGGATAAATAGGCAAAGATCAAGAGCTTACAGGGGAGAAAAAAGGGAGGGAGACTGCTCCTTTACAATAAAATTTTATGAGATTTATATAGTACTAATTTTCAACTGTCTGGTCCTTAGTTAGGTATGTAATAACTGGAATTGCTTAAAATAATCATGGCTAAAATAAGGTGTTTAAGATTGTTAACATTTTGCCACATCTGTTTTCTGTATGAATTTGACTAAGTATAGTACTGACTTCATGAAAATAACTCATCACGCACCTTTTTAAGAGTAAGGATATTTTCCTTTGAATGTGCACGGCATTATCATGCTTAACTAACATTCCATGGTATCATCAATATCAAGTCATATTCCAGTTTCCTCAAATATCTTAAAAGTGATTTACAAAGCTTTTTTAAAAATCTAGCATCCAATCAAGGTTCACATACATGACCAGTTTCTGAGTGACAAGGACCAATTTTTCTTTAAATAGTCTTTTGGGGTATACTATCTTCTCTCTTCTTTCCAAAAACTTGTTCTCTAGAAAAGCTGTAGGAGCACAACTTCCCCAGACCTTTCCTGCCAGAACCATTAGAAATGGAAAGGTATTGGGATAATGATGGGAAGGAAACTGAATTTCCAATTATCTCAGTAGATTCTGTTTTCACTATAAAAATATTTAGAATGAAACCACAATCTTATCATAGCTGATTATATTTTTTATAAATATATACCTAGCCAACATCCATTGATCAAGTGAGAAGTCTTGTGACCGAGACATGCCAGGATTTAAGAAATTACGTTTGTGTAACACCACTATCATGAATACTAGGAATCATGAATAACTATCCAAATACTGTATCATCTTATAAAAAGAAGCAATATTTTATAAGTCTAAAACGTGCTCTTCACTGGTCACTGAAAAAGCCAGTTTTAGAAGACAAAACATGCTTTTTTAAAAAACACGGTGAATTTTTAGAGTTCACCAAGTTAAATAAAGTTTTAATCATCCCATAAAAAGACTGAATTGATTGCATATTATGCTTATGCACTAAGAAACTGACTTCTTTGGCAATTTGTTTCATTTTTCAAGCTTTTATTTAAGCGCAGAACTTATATTCTGAACAATGCTTTATATACCAATATTGCTTTATTATACCAATATTATAAAAATACATACTCCTGAATAGCACAAACCACAAGTTTTTTCTTATTAGGAATACAAGTAAAGTTTATAAATATTTTCAAATTCTTTCATAATTTATTTAATCTTAAAAGTACAAATTGAAGCAATTTTTGACTACTAAACTGATTGAGAAATTGAGATTTCCAACGGGAATACCATCAAATTTATAAAAACAAAAAGATCAGTATTCTAGTGATTCATTTTCAATATATTCTCTGCATTGTTAATTATGGCTGAACTCAAAGTATTTTCCAGTGTAAATTATACACAAATAAGAGACCTAAATCTGCAACTCCCTTTACAGAAACCAATGAAAAATCTATACACAGCAATGAAATTGGCATACAAATAAAAGAACTGTCAAGATATGTATCCCTAAAAATAAGCCTACAATGACTATTTTAAAGGCTGTGTGTGGTCTCACCCATATACTTTGGCAAGATGCACTTTCTCCAACCACAGCTAGATTCACCCGAATGCAGTGGCACTGGAGAGCCTCTGTCTCACCTGTCAAAGCTGAAGAACGTGGTTCTAAAGACCACCATGAGTCCATGGAGAAAAGCCACAGCGCTACAGCTGTTATTGATAAGCAGTCTCTACAGGAGAAAACACTTCAAATAATTAAGCAAACCATCCTCAACAAAGATACAGACAGACAGACAATACACTAATGTTTAAATGGTGAGATGACAAATACCGTGGCAGGTCTGAAACAGGAGCTATTTACATAACTGGGAATACTAAGAAAGAATCTTTCAAAACTAACACTAACTTCATAGTCTCTTCTGTTCTTTATCTCACACAATTACTATACATTATTTACCAATTTGAAAACTCTCTCATCTTCCCTTATTTAAATATTTGAAAATCTCCCTTATAAAACCTCAAAATTCATCTAAATTACTAAGGTACTAAATTCATCCAGATTACTAAAGTCTGACAGTTAAGAGCATAAGAAATTAAGACTTAAAACAGAAACTCTAAGGATATTAAAACCTGTTCTTTTATAGAAGATATCTTCATTATCTTTTTCAATGACATTATAGAAGCAGTTTTTCTGCTTCAGACTAACCTCTCTTTAGTAAAGCACACAGACTGGCCAGGTAAGCTATAGGTAGGTTACGATAAATAAGAGCAAGAAAAACAATTACTTTGGAAAGAAAATTGCCTCCAATGAACACTTTGAACCCCATGTCAAATCTGGCAATAAAAACCAACTTAAAATGCAAAGAAATATACCTTGCTGGGTAAAGAGTTTATATAAACATGATGAACATTTCATAATTTATTTTTCTTACTAAATGACAATGTTCTTGAACCTCGTATAATACTGCAACAATTCAATCAAAAAAGAAGAAAAAGTGCCCTTTTGTGCCTTTTCCAGGAAAGTGAATATCCAAAAAGTTCTCTTTATAGGAGGGTTTCACCTACAAGCAAGACCCATAGCACAAAGGCTCCAATGTGCTATGATGTCCCAGTTTCATTTACTATAGTCTCTAAGTAGAAAGGTTCCAAAAAGATTAGTTTCACTTTTCCCTAGATATATTTAGTACGTTAACTAGTATTGCAGGGATATTATTTTTCTTTGGTTTTGTCAGTAGCATGTTTGATATAAATTTTATTAAGTGGTAGTATATGTAACATTGCATTGTGGGTAGGAGTTTCCTGCTTTACCCTAGCCACATCCTCAGCTGTCATATGAGCATGTTTCCCATATTTTCTGCAAGTTCGCCCCTTTTTTTCTCCTTAGAAAAGTGACAGCAATAGAAGATGAATTGTTTTAATAATTATAAGAAACATGAATTATTTATACAGTAACATTAAACAAGTATGGATCACTATGTACTTTGAAAAACTGTCCAAGGGAGAAAAAAGTAATCCTCACAATTAAAGTCCTAAATTCGTGTGAAATAATGTTAAAGTAAATTAACACTGAGGAAGGACTTAAAATTGTTAAAAGAAAGAAAATCTCTGTAATCAGATGCCAATACAACCTAACAAATGAGGTGTACTATATCAAGCTATAACGATAATTCGCCTTGAATATTAGAAGCTGCAGACCTCCTACGTATTCATTAGTGAAGATTAATGTCAATATCGCCTACAAGGACCTTAAGAATCTACTTTGAGATTTTATAGAAATGTCAAAACAGAGAAAGAGAAACCAAAAATGCCCAGAGGAGAAAGGGAAGAAAGTGGGAGGAGTGGAAAGGGAAAGAGAAGGGGAGAGAGAGAGACAGAAGTTAACTACTTTCTCTTCTGGCATCCAATTTCCACATCATCTCACGGTCAGCCAGAAAGCTGCTTATACCAACCAAATGAAGTTGTTCAAACAATCATGGATATGGCAGTGTTTTGGGTTTTCACAAAACTGAAAGACACTGAAGAGGAAAACAAAGAGTACTCCCATTACAAAAAAAAAATCACATTTTATACAATACATATATATACACACCACATAAATGTTTTAAAGTACCACAAAATAATACCTTGTACATTCATACAACTGCACATATGTGTGCAGTTCACATGGATATATATATCCCATTAAAATAGAATTAAATCTCTCATAATCATAATTTAAAATATTAATAAAATTATATGTACTTTACTAATATAAACATTTTTCAAAGCATCAATATAAGATCCAATAAATTCTATAAATGTCTCAACAGCTATACATTAAATCCAAAAAAACTGTCAAAAAAATTGCCACATACCACGCTGAAACAACAAATTAAGAAAATTCCCTGTTAAAACCTCACAATCAATGAGAACATTTTAAGCCAAAATAGATTTCTACAATTTATACAACTCCTACATCAAACCTATTGTGCTTCTACTGTTCTCAACTAAAAGAAAAAATAGAACAGCAACTGAGAGAAGTTTAAAACAATTAAAAAAAAAAACAGAAATGGGCACAAGACTGATAGTGATAAAATAATTGTATTATAATAGGATCATTAATTCAGAAAAGTTTTTAAATGATCAAAAGGTAACAATGAAGCTATATATAGTATTTAAAACATTACAGTGTTATATCATCTAACAATATATAATATAAAAAGTTCAACCAGTGTTGACAAACTTATTAAATATAAGGTAATGGGAAACAAAATCACTTTTGTGAAACTGTTTTCAAGTTCAAAGCTATAATTTCCATGGCATTATAATACATAATTTATACAGCAGATTTAAATTCATTACTTACTTCAACATAACAAATACTCATATATCCCCCAAAAAATGAAGTTTTGAGGGTCTTTAAAAACCAGACAACAAAAAAAAAACCTGTGGTTTTCATTTCTGATGTGAAGCATAATCAAGAGCTTTATCTGCAATGACTTTGCTGAGTCAGTCTCTCTTCATCATATGTGGTAAGCTATTTCTAATGAAACAAACTGTCAATTATCAAATGTGTACCCGTTATCACTATTGTTTTTAAATTTTTACCCCAAAGTAATATTTACTCCAAAGCAGGTAGATTTTCAATTTAGAAAAAGAACAAAAAATATATGTATGTGCTTTTGTGTGTGCAGATAATGAATATACAAACTTTAAAGCTCATGACCTCATATGTTCTCCAGTCAGAATGAGATGGGCCTCACCCAGAGCAGAAAGGTCATAGTCAACAATATCTACTAAGCTATTAGGCAGTAAGAGTGCTTTACTCTAACCAAAAAATTATGTGCAGAAGGGTTACCTGCAAAAGAGAACAAGCAGCTGAGACACATAGATGTTAGAAATTATTCAAATGCGTACACAATTAATTTAGAGGGTCAAAGTACACTTAATTAAAAAAATATTTTAAGGGAGAAAACATTTAGCAAAAAGTTGGGGTTATAAGATGTCACAGAATCCTAACTGGAAAACTCAATCTGAAAAGAAAAAAAAGTTTATACTTATCAGACTACTACATTTTTCTCAATTGCCTAATTCCGCACTATTGTATGAGCATACAGAATTGTGCTTGAAAATTCCACAAATTATATGGACAAAGTTGTCCTTTAACTTATTTTAGATATTAATTAGAGCTACAGATCCCACTGCACACCTTATTTAAGAAAGAGAATCAATGAATGACTTTTCTCTTTTTGCACAAATAACTGCATCTTAAATGAAATCTTTTAGTTTTCAATGTGAAATCTGTTTACATACATGATGAGGCATGATAAATCTATATTTTGAATAAAACACTAAAATGTATTATTTTTATCACTGAAAGTTTATTATGGAAAAATTCTAGACATTTGAATAATAAAGGATTAAAGTCATTTCAATGTACTCCCAGTGTATTTGGGGGAAATTATTTTTTTCTAAGAAACTAACGAACACATTAGTACATTTATCTTTACCGAATATAAACCAAAAGCAGATATTGAAGTATGCTAGGGTGACCACACAAAGGGGCATTTCGGCTCTAATATCTTCCTTAGTATTTCCCAGCCCTACCCCATTATACACCCTGAATAATGTTGTGTAATTCACTGTCTCCGCCCACCCTCCCAGTCATTTACTTCATGCCACTCCTGGTTACTATCACACCAGGAAGAAGTCTAACATGCAAATTCAGAGTGGCGTGGATAAATGGCCAAAAAATGCCTAGAAAATTGGTCTGTTCAGCTTGATAATTTTTGTTGAAAAATACCCCATCGCTCTCAACTGATGAAAACAGGAAGCTCTATTCATAAATATGAAATTCTTTGCCTATGATATATAATCATCCTAATAAGAAAATGAGTTCTATACATACATGTCCAAAGGGGCAAAAAAGGAGATAGTTTCCCAAAGATGTTTCCAATTTTCTTCTGAATCAGAATTAGCAAATCGAGACGACTCACATACTCTGTGTGCATTATTCCTTACTACACACAGCATTTTGTAATTTATTTCAAAGCTTCTATTATAAACAAAAAATACAGCTTCTGTTAACCCACTCCATTCTGAGCTCAGAAAAATCAATAACATTTAACAATCTAAGTTACAACATAAGAATTTTACTTTATATTTGTATAAGATTTGCTATCAAAGGCTCTGTTAAAGCTAATATCCAAAGAAACTATTTAAAGGATTATACAAAATGAGTATATTTCCTTAAAAAATAAAAAATTATTATAAGCATAAAGAAAACTAAGATCCATCCAATAAACTTGGGCTGCTATAATTCTTGCTATTCATTTTTATAAGATACTTAAACCAGCCATGAGATAAAGGTAAAAGTAAAACAAAATGTACCAATTATATTTCTCCTTCATTGTAGGAGCTGGCATCCAATATTGATCATACATAAACTAGACAGACATGATTTAATATTTGTAAAGGAATTCCCAGACTAACACTTTCATGACAGCCAATTTACAGTCAAGCCCAGCAAGCAGTTTGCAACCAGACCTTAAAAAAGGTAAACTTTTTTACAATGAGTTACAGATTCATGAGTTTAAGAAGACAAGAAAAAGCAAAACAGGACTCCAATCACCCAGCAAATATGAAGCAGACCCCAGAATGTGATACAGTCCAAAGATGTAAATTATTGTAAATCATCACTGTTGTTCAGGATTTCACACACCGCCTCTTGAGCCAATTTTGCTCACTTCTCCACAGACACAATAATGAACTAAATAAAAGGAGGAGGCACCAAAAATATAGGGGTGGGGGATAGAAAAGAAAGCCCCCAACTGCAGAGCTCTGCTCCACAGACGCTTAACCTTACAGGAGTTTGGGCTCCTTCAGCATTTGTATTCTATCCAAATCCTCATGAGTCACAAAAATTAAAAAGCTATATCCTTCTGGATGCCAGGAAGGGCCTTACCACAAGCCTTTTGTCAGAGGGAGAGAGAGAAAGAAAGAGCATGAGCAAGGGGGGGAAGCCACAGTGGTAGGCAGTCCCACTTGACTGTGAGTACTGTGAGGTCACAAACCACATGATTCTGTCTCTCCAGTAATAGTGCTTGCAAAAAAAAGGAGTTTGAAAGCTTTTGCTTTTTTGGATTGTGTGAATGCTTCATTCGCCTCACAAACAACCACAGAACCACAAGTGCGGTGCAAACTTTCTCCAGGAGGACAGCAAGAAGTCTCTGGTTTTTAAATGGTTAATCTCCGCAGGTCCCTACCAGCCACCGAGACCAACAGAGTCAGTGAGTGCTCTCTAAACCACAGTCTATGCAGTAATAGTAGGTCCTTCCAATATTTGCTCATTCTCTTTTTTGTTTTGTTTCCTTGCTTTTCCCATGCTACCAGCTACATAATTTCTTGACAGAAAAAAAATAAATATCAAGTCTATGTACTGCAGGCATACTGTAAAACTAAAACAAGGTTTGGGTATGGTTTGTGTTTTCAGTTTAAGGCTGCAAGCAGAATTTACAACAGAGGGTACAAGTTCTATCTGAAAAAAAAGGAGGGACTATGGCATCAAACAGCCTCTTCAGCACAGTGACACCATGTCAGCAAAACTTCTTTTGGGGTAAGTGCTATCATATTTTAAAATCCTATCAGAGATGAACCTGTTAAACAGAAAGGTATGTTGCTCGGATAAACTTGCTAGCTTCGCCGGCTAACTTTATATGAAAGGTCATAATGATGCTGTTTTGTTGCACTGAAAGCTGAAAAATGAAATTGCAGTACAAATGTGCTTCTGGCATCTGTAACTTATCTACTTCTCGGGCTAATGACTTGAAATAGAAAAAATTAAATTATCTCACATTAGTCTAAATGTTTTCTAGGGTTATTGAAATGAGGTAGCCGAAACAGTAAAGCAAAGTTTAATATTCTCATTAACCCTCACTGAAATAAAATTAGACACTAAATTAGTCAAAGTATTGTGAAAAGTATTCATTCCGGCAGCTCCCAATATTTGAGCAAACTTTAAAAAGGAAGCAATTTTACAAAATAACAGACCACAGAAGTATCTTGACATTATACTCAAGCATGCAAAACAGAGAAAGAAACCTGCAGTATAACTAACATTTTAACCAGCTCAACTAAAAGATATCTATTTATAATTTTAAACTGTATCATAAGCTATCTGCACAAGCTTGTTTCTAAACAATTTTACAGAACTGAAGCATATATTCAACTGAAAAAAATTATGATAAGTATGTAACAGCCATTTTTAAAAACTCTTTATAGTTGCCCAGGAATCCAAGATGTTAAAAAGCTCACAGAAGTCTTCAAAAACTTACATGCAATCATAACTTTCTATACAATTTTCATTTACATCTATACACTATTACCCATATGTAGGACTTGTTATAAACCCACAGCAAACATCAAAACATCTAGGATTCTTTTAATCATATTCTTGAACCTACCAAATGAGTTATCGTGTAGCCCCATAAAAAAGAAAATTCTGTAAGGATACTCTGCATGATTTAAAAGAGCCAGACCAATTAAGTCATTCTGGACTTTAAATAAAACAGGCATAATATAGTATTAATATTTAATTTCCAGTTAGTGTTGATACAAAAAGTAAACTACTTTAACATTCATCAGCTAAAGTGATATTATAGTAAAATAGCTAAACACTTACAAGATTTTCTTTATGATGTCCAACATGTTCTACATGACAAGTTTATAAAATTTTCTTTTATCCCTTAAAATAAATCCTTTTGCTGTGTATACCTGTATTAACTTTGCTTTATAACTTACAACTAACGATTGGAGTTTCCTTTACTCCTCCTACTTCACACGTTTTAACTGGCTACCAGAGGATCAGTCTTAGTTTCGGTCAAAGAGAAATAATTAAACCTGAAGGAGAAAAAAGGTTTCTCTTAAAAGGGTGAGGAAATGTACTATGTATTTTACCAAAAAATGTAAAACTGCTGTAGTGACTCCTCAACAGCTCTAAGTGGGCCCCCTCGGTTATAACACATCCAATATAATAATCACAGATTATTTTTTTAATGTAATGGAAGGTAATAAGCATTACTGTAAAAACTTTCGCATTAAGGAAGCAGAACATATACACAACTAGACTGCATTAACAACTCTTATAATTGTAGTTTCTACATGGAAACTTTTGCTATACCTACTCAAGAAGAGGGGAAAAAATGCTTAAAACAATTGTTATATAGTGGGATAACTTGAAACAGGAACCTCAAGAAGTTAAGTTACTCTCTACAATATTACTCTGTTTTAAATAAATAATGAGTTTTCAAACCAGATCAGGAACACAAATTTCAAGCACTATTTCAGCATTAGATTTAAAGTTATTAATATAGTCACGAAAAATATGTTAAAATGTTCTTTATTCTACCATGACAGGGAGTCTTACATTTCTGTAACATCCTTAATAACTATTTCTACAGTAAAATTTTCAAAACTTGATCAAGTTAGAAACAAGGCGTTAACAGTGAATTAGATAATCTTCTATTACATGTCATATATGCTTATACATCATAACTTAAGTCTTCCTCTTCTGCAAAGTGGAATTTAACCCTTCCCGCACCCAAACAGTATTGGAGAGCCTAAATAGAGAACATACAATGAACCCACTTCGCCGGACTAATTACAGGTGGGTGGTGGACAGAAGGTACAGGGTATCATCACATTACAAACATTTCCCCCTTCTGGAATCTATCTGACGTCTGAAACCTCACTTTAGGCTTTAAATTTTTACATAATTGATCACCAAAATAACCTAATGAAATGTCAAAAGTATGTACTCCAATTTTGTAAATTACTTTTAAAAGTTCGGGCTCTTCCTAGGTGAGGGACAAAGATGACCAACTGTTTCACCTCAAAATAATGAGGGGAAAGCGTGTGAGTGTATGTGTGAGTATGTGAGAGTGTGTGTGTATGTATGAATTTTCAATCTGCGCTACTCAAAATCTGTTCATTATTTATCATAAATGAAGTCTGTTAAAATAAATAGATATAACTCATGGAGCATCTTACCATTAAAAACTTACTTATGAAAATATATCAGCTGACAAACAATTTCTACATAAAACTTTGCAACTGATCATAGTGCCGGACAGAACGTGATGTGTGAACGCTGACTTCCAAAACAATACTTGTGGTTCATATCAAGGATAGTGACTTTATAGTTTCAAGATTGACTAGCAACAAAGTGTCACAACTTGCTTCTAAAATAAGAGAGCTAAACTCCAAAATCCAGGCATCTCCCCTGATTTAAAAAGAACATACACAGAGGATCACTCCTATTAAAAACTAACAAGGTTGATGCAATTTCCAAAGATACTTATTATGAATTATTTTACATAAGAGTAAATAAGCATAATTTTACATGAAAACTGGTAAAGATTTCACGTTTAAACATTATAATATTTTAGAATGTAAAAGATTTAAAAGAAATCAGAAAAAAAATTTTTGTTAGTCTATATAAACCTCCTGATAGTCTTTAAATCATAAGAAAGCATGAAATACACATGGTTATATTATGATATATTCTAGTCATTTTAAAAGAAGAAAAAATTAATCTATTCAATTACACCCTTCAAGCTAATCACTGATAGTTTGACTTATTTAAATCAGTCATGCTAATGCTAAATTCAGTAAGATAGAAATGTTCCAGTTTGTTAAAAGAACACTGAAATATTTGATGGTTAAATAAACTGCAGAGGGGGGAAAAAACTAACTCATTGAAGGCAGTAAGATTTTATCAAACACACAGAATTAATCTTTATTGAATAGAACCATTCACAAATCAAAACTCACTGTACTTCAATAGTTCCAAGCAGCGCTAATCAATTACAAACCTTTTCTAGTGCTTCAAAACTCATGTGCTTTCAATTTTATACACTGGTGGTCCTCAAGTACTGTACTGGGGCTGAGTTAAGACATTCTGTATCACAACTTTTTTTCCCCCAACAAATATTCATCTAGAGGGCTTTTTTTCCCTTCTCAAGAGCTGCTCACATGAAAACTGTGGTAATATTTTTATACTGTACTTCTTTGTTGAAGCAAAAGGTTAGGGGTTACCTAAATACCTCAACTGTATATACAAAAAAGGGAAAAGGTAAGTATTCATATAAAAAAATCCAATGGGACTGGATTATTTATTTTTGCATTTCCTATGATTAATGATGCACCCATGCATACTTGAAAATTAATGGCAAAACAGGGTAACATCTCAAACTCCTCTCCAAAGCATACAGATACCAACCTCCATGCTGTTCTAACCTTTGTTCCAAGAAACTTAAATGGGACAACTCTAAGTCAACAGTGAGGTCATACGAAGCTCCTCAAAAGAATCAAGACTGCAAACGCAATTAATTACCTAACAAAAGTCTTTAGAGATAATTTTACATTAAGCTTCACTGGAACAGTCTACCTCTACACTGTGCCTCTGTAAAAATAATACACATATGGTCAAACAGGCAAATACCTTCAATATGAAAAAATTCTTCCCATGAACAAAAAACTGCCATATGATTAAAGCATAACTATTTTTCCTAGCTATTTGTCATGCAAAACTTATTAGTAAATGAGTGCTAGCAAAATCAATGCTAATTTACGCAGTCTTCCTATGAGGTAACCAAAATGCACTACCTTTTTCTCCTAGACCAGTGAATCCACTGAATACAAATTTTTATCCAAAACAAAAAAGCCTGTCATTAGTCTCCCATAATAAGGATAACAATGAACTCCATACTCAAGTATTTTCTAAAGAGCAAAATACTTTAAGTTGTCTAAAATAAATG
This sequence comes from Neotragus pygmaeus, assembly GCA_006410875.1. NCBI lineage: Eukaryota > Metazoa > Chordata > Mammalia > Artiodactyla > Bovidae > Neotragus > Neotragus pygmaeus. The sequence goes on along the minus strand of SJYV01021633.1, from coordinate 1,774,406 downwards.
GAAATGCTTCAAGAAATATAAAACAGTTTTAAAACAAATTTTCAGAGAAAGAAGTCTCACATAATGAAAATATACACCTTGATTGTCATTTCAAAGTTTATGGAATTCAGTCAATATGTATTTTGTTTAATGTGTTACAATTCAAAAAATAACGGGGAAATTCTATACCTTATTCAAAGGGAACCTCCTTACAATTTTAACCACAGCTGACCACAAGCTTTTGTCCACTTAACAGCAAGCACACATACATTCCAACATAATTGTTTAAAGATCTGTATAGCAACTGAGATTAAATGCTCTTTTATTACATTGTATACAAAAATCTTCATCTTATGTTGAATTCTTCAGAATTTCTCTCCTTTATATTATTTACTAAAGACGTAGGATTCAACTTTGGTACAGTGCTGAATGTAAGCAACATTATATCAATCATTTCAGGTATTTACTGCTGTTGTTGAACAGGATGTTAACTCTAAGGTATATTTTTTCATAAATATGCTGTCTTACATAAATAAAAACCTCATCATTCATCAGGATAGTTAAGATAATTCAAAAATAAAATGAGCTGTAGAATTGAGTCCTACATAAGCATTTAATACATGCAGTGAAAAAAAATTCACTATTTATACATCTCCTATAAATAATCTGTGTTCTTGTTACTACTCATAAGTCCAACATCCAATATGCAGGTCAGGACTAAAACTCATACCAAGTGTGATTTTGGCTCTAAGTGATTTTCAATTTTCTAATCAACTGTCCACAGAAAAAGGATTTGTGCACTACACAGACATACATTAGTGAATGCAATTTTAACGATATTTAAGATACTTTAAAATTAGATGTAGTGATGTCAGAAAATTTAACAAGCTGCATTATTCCCAGACGTGTACTTAAGACTATGGTGGCCATTAGCTTAAAGTCTATTATCTGCATGACTTCTATCACCATTCCTTAAGAAATTGTACGTGAGAGTTACATTAGAGAAGTGAGAGTCCTAACAAGGCACATCTAAATAGGCACATCTAAATCCAGTTCTAACAAGGCACATCTAAACAGCCTGTGCAAGGCTAGTAACTTTTACCACAAAACCAAATTCTTTTACTTTACTTTTCAATTTTATTATCAGTGGTACCTACTGAAATCATTATACCCTCACCTATAAAAACACATTTACATAAAAGACTTAAAAGTTTAAAACTCAAAATTTCAATACACATTTACAGGTTTGTGAAAATTATATGACCCACAAGCGTGCCAAACTTTTTTTATACACTCCTTATTGTTAGATATGTCTTGCAGTCAGATGTCTAGCAACTAAATCCATTGTATGATTTGGTAAAAGCACAAGCTGAACAAAGGAAATAAAGGAAAAACGCAAGCCAAATCACAATAACAGTAAGATTTAAATAATATATATGCACTCTTTCTTTAGAAAAATTCTAATAATGATGTTGCAGTATTCCACAGAACTTTCCATTGATATGGACATAGTTTTGTAGAGAGGCATGTATTTGCCACGTATATAAAACTTCAATTTCTTTCAATTATGAAAATTTTAATATGTGGTATACGAATTTGCCTGGGCATATGCATGCATATACATCAGTGACTAGAGAAACCTGGGATAATAACTGTAAACTAGGAAAAAAGTAATTATAAATTAGTTGAGGTATGGTTTGAAGTTCACTTGGAAAGACAATCAATTACTTATTGCATGTACACTAACAGAGAAACGTTAATCTGTAAAACCAACAATAGAGATTAGGTATCTATTAGGCAAAATAAGATTAAAATACACTTGTAAAATACAAGGATGTTATGTTCCAGTTATAAATTTACATTAAAAACTGGTATCAGTTAAATAAATTATCATATTTCACAAGGGAAAATATAAAATGCAATTAATCTGTTAACAAATACCATTTACATACATTATATCAAAGAATAATTCTGGCCTGGTGCTAAACACGGTATATTTTCTACATATTTACTCACTGACAATATAATCTAGGTAAACAATTTGGCACTGTATTAATTTGGCTATTTTGATAGTAATAATTATAATTATTTCTAATTTTTCTACTGAAGTTCCCAATTTAAACTTCAAATCTTCAAGTGAAAAGGTATCATCATTTCTACCAAATGATTAAAAACTACTTAAATGGATCTAAATAAAGTGAATTCACTATGAAACTGAAAAAAAAGGGCTGTATTTTATAATTAATATTTTTTATCCCATTGGTTTTACTGTATTAGCGTAATCTGATCCCAGAATTAGACATAAGGGTATCCAAAAGTTACAGCGTGCATGTTCCTTTTAATCAATAAAAATTTTATTATAAGAATTTTTTTGTAAATACAGCTCAAAGAAACCCTATTTTTTGAAAAGTGAATCCTCACTTTATTTTATAAATTTCTATCAGATTACAGAAATCTGCATTATACTAGCACAGAAAGAAAAGTTCTTTATGCTAAGAATCTACATTATTATCAATCACTGTGCTTTCCATAAAACATATAAATGTAAAACTATACAAGCACTTCTTAAAAGGACCTTAGCACTGAATTCAAAAATAATAAAGACATCATAAGAAGATGTCTACGAGAAATTTCTATTAAGGCAGTAGCATCCAATATCAGGCAAGATAGCTGGTTACAAAAGGTAATCTAGCAAGATTAATTTTTACTTCTCATGAAATTTGTAAAGCTTTTCAGGTAATTCAGCTTTTGACAAAATGCAGGAAAAAATGCTACTGCTCTTACAGAGTTCAACACAAAAATAAAAAGATTTAAGAAGGGAATCCATAAAACAGATATACTGACAAAGACAACCACTACAGAACATCTGTAAAGCAATATAAACATGAAAGTCAACGTAACCCAAACCTCTGATCACTAATCCAACCTTCTCTCCATAAGTAGAAACTCCTCTTTCTCATGTTATTAACACTCCAGTGTTCACACAGAATTCTTTACATTCCCTCACTTGTTAAAACTAAACACACATTATACTCTATTTTAGGAGGAAAACGTATAACCTTTTTAAAACTTTTTACCACAAGTATCCACCTTATTTTTTAAATGCCATTATCTAACCTAGATAGAGATAATCAGTATTGTCAGAGGATCATCACCTTTAACAATAAAGATTTAACAATATATTTCCCTTATAATATGTGTTGAGCGGATTGCAGAATATTTTAGTGTACCAATAGGACCAAGGAAAACACCTAAGGAGATTTTTTTTGTATTATCATACACAAGTATCTAGAGAGAAAACTGAGTTATGTGATTACTAGCTTATTTTATTTTCATAAATATTTATTTTTAATATAATGATAAATCAGAATATATCAAGAGATACAATAACTATTTTTAAGAGAGCAAAATATTTCTCTTAAATTGCTTAATTATTTCATTATTAAGTGGTTAACCATTCTATATAAATTTATATACACAAAAAATTTTTTACTGAGACACATTCAAACTATTTTCTTAGCTACGAAATGAAATCATGTGTTCCAACAAATAACAGTATTTTCGATAAAGTAGTTATGCACAAAGTAAATATATGTTACATGTACAAGATTAGAAATTTTGTATAATGAAACTACATTAATATACGTAACTCAAATTCTCCACTTTGATTTAAACCTTATTCTGCCAAACACATGGTCAATTCATTGTGCTTCCATGATCAGAAAACATCCAATATCCTGAATGCTGTTTTAAAGGAAACTTTAAGAAAAATTACCTTATTATTATAAGCTGACAGTTTTTTTTTGAAAAGGAGCTGTGAAAAGAGTATGATCTGAAAACTTACATAGGAACTTAAAACTTACACACTCAAACATGAAATGAACAGGAGAGCAGGAAGCAAATGCATAAAATAAAACCCTAGTAACATCACACTAAGAAGTCAACACTGATTATACGCTTTTTAAAATAAATGCTCAAATGTAAGTTTGCCTTCTGAACTGCTCAAATGAAGAGATAACATCCCAGTGACTACGGAATTTTCTTCTAAACTGGCAAGACTAAAAAGAATCACATCTCGTTCCTAATTTTGCAATTATAATGTGCGAATCTTTCTTTACTCATAAGACTACCATTTATTCTAAACTGGCTGGAAAGGCTCACCCATTGCATTTTTCCTGTACGTACCTCTTCCTTATCAATTATGGTGTATCTTCAGCATTCGGAGAAGAGGGAAGAAAAAAAAAACGCTTCAAACTTGGAGTTTAAAACATATCATTAAATCAATAATCACAGGGCTACCCTAAAAACAGTCATTTCTAGAAGGTCAGAAAATCTTACTTTTTTTAAGCTGATGCATCTGCACATAGAAAGCAACTTTTAGTAAGTTCTTTTGCTACGCCATAATGATCTGCTCCAGAAACTCAAGGGTACCTAAAACAACGGGCTACCTGTTCTAGCCATGCTTAGGAATGTGTCCAAATCATTTTTATTGATTTAACCTTTATAGGAATGCTACATATCCTCAGAGAAAAACATTTTGAATGTATTTATAATATGATACACTTCTGAGAAACCATGAAAAAGAAAGCTAAAAACAAATCTAGATACTCCTCCACCCTTGGTTGTTATGGGTTTATTTTTGTTTACTTTAAACACTATCAACAGACCTAAATATTACATAATTTTATTTAGGAAAACTTACTTTGGCACCCCTGTAAGTAGAAATAAAAATTTATTTTGGAAAAAAAAGTGCATTTAAATAAATTCTAACTTTAAGAAATAAAATGCCTGATGACAATGATGTCACATCTACAAATTTTAACAGATTCTAAATACACCTTTTATACTCGAGTTACACATTAATCATGGAACCTACAAACATATCAAACTTAAAGAATTTAGTCCTTATTGAATAAGCTAGGTTGTACTCTAGTTTACATTCTGAGAGTTTACAGAGAAAGTTCTGTGTTGCCTATCTCTCTAGCTTTCTGCAAGTAGTACTTTATTAATGGCTTCAGCAGCTAATGCCCGCATTAGTTATGTTTGCCAAATAATAATTCACAATATTATGCTTCCTCATATTATGGTTCATCATTCGTTAACTTGAACCTCACCTCTAAAGGAGTTATACTTTCACTGCAAACTGTTCTCTTAAAAAGGCAAACAACTTTTGAGCATTTCCAGATGTAGCACTCAAAAAAGAAAAAAAAGAAAAAGAAAAATCATAGGCAAATTCTCAAAGAATTCTAAAATTATTAACAGAAATATAGTAAAACTGAAGTTACTACTTATTACTTCAATAATCATCCATAAGTTTAAGAGCTGAATGTACTCCTTATCAAATTAAGAAACTTATGATAGAGGACTAATGATTTCAAATAGCTGCCAGCAGATAAAATAAGCACAGCTTAGTTTGAGACAAGATTCAGCTGAACTGGAATTTCTGAAACTCTGACAATCACTGAACATGCAAGAATAAAATCATAATGTTATCGTTTTCCAACAGTGAACGGATTTTTTGTGGATAATATAAATTTGGGTCTGGCTACACTACTTTCATTGTGATTATTTTTATGAAACATTCAAGCATGCATAAGATTATGCTAAACTAAAATTAAAATAATTTATATGCAGTCTACTTCTCTGGAGCAGGGCTGGAAGAGAGTGAGGCAAGCAGGCAGGCGCCTGGGGTTCAGATATTTAGGAGATCCTAACGCACAGCCCTGGAATGAGTGCTTCCTCAAACACTGTGCCCTGGGCACAGTGCTTGCCTCACTCTAAGCCCAGGTCTGCTCTGGAGCCACACGGGCGTAAACCATTTCATGAGATATGTTCTAAGCAAGGTGTCATAAACAGAAATTTGGTAATGTAAGAGTAATAAAATTATAAGTAAGATTTTATCTTTATCTGATTTACATGTTTCTAAAAAAAGAGAAAAGGAACCACTCTAACTTAAATGTAAATACTTTTTTAATGATCATATTATAATGAGTAGTTACAGTTCTGAGATGGCACAGATTTTCTTCAAAGGAGACTTGTATTTGCCATAAAAACCTTTCAAAGTAAACTAAGCTGCCTTATTGCTTAATTAAAAAAAAAAAAAGACTAAGTATGTTCCATTACGGAGTTCATAGCGCTACACTTGAGTTGTTGCAGGCCAGTGACACCCAGATCTGACTGATCAACAGAATCACTTGAGGAACAGGTCTTGGGAAGGGGAGGGAGGAAGAGAGGATCTTGGGAAACTTTTTTGAGCCAAGCTTCCAGGTAAATTAGCCAAGTTCGGGAGCCAACAGTAAACTTATAATAAGCTTAAGACACAAATAAGTTATTAAGACAAGTGGTACACATATAAATTTCCAAACTGTCTCCCCTATAAACATTTGTAAAGTTTATTTCACAAATCAGATAACATTCAAATTTCAGTTTGTTACTTTCCTGCCTTTCCTTCAAGTAGAGATGTTAGTCAACACTGATGTGTCCAACAAGTAACATCAAAAAGGAAAATGAAGTCAGAAGCACAGACAATTCAATGAGATGAATACAGCCCCCCAAATTAATATTTATTTTAGGTTTAAATAAATATTCTATGTATATAATTTCAATCTATTGTGAAAATCTAATATTTTAAACTTTAAATTCATTCAAGTTCACAGTAACATATTTTAAGAAAATGTACTGCCCAAACATACCTTCATGATTTTTAATAGAAACTCTATTTTGTTTGTATGTTAGCTTTTCTTTCTTGAATGTTTATTGTGCAGGGCAGTACGCTAGACCCTTTATAAACATTATTTCCTTTAAATTTCTCAACTCTCTTATATAAGATGGGTATTATAATTATTTACAGATGAGGAAACAGAAAATGAGGTAATAAAATCTGCCCAAGTCACACCATTGAAGAGCTGGGATTCAAACCCAAGCTTCTCACTCTTAATTACCACCTTACAATGTTATTCACAACCTTAACGAAGTCAATTCATAATCCCCAGTTTCATCTGTAAAGGTGTTACTTCTCAGTAACATGAAGTTTTATTAAATTGACAAAATACAAAGAGAGAATCTTTGCATCTCTGAAGTCTCCCAAAGTGTAACTTATAGTAATACTGATCAATGAGGATCAGAAAGATTAAGAACAAATAAAACTGAAGAAGATACCAAGTGATACGGTTAGGTCAGGTTTAATCAGAAGATGGAACATTCCAAGCCAATAAAGAATTCTTAACCTATCATTAGAATCAAAAATCTTATTTATGTCCATACTACACAGGATATACTTCACATGATATGAACATACCATTTTAGGAGTTAAAAATTAAGCTGTTAAATTGAAGATAAGGAATTTACAATCTTTCTTCTTTATAAAATTTAAACAATAATCATTTTAATCACAGGCTTTGGCGCCTGTCATATCTGGAATCAAATCCTAGTTCCTGTAACTATCCACAACATTCCCTTTACCAGACCTCACTGTCCAACCTAAAAAGGCCTATATGGCCACACTTAGGCTAAGTGACCAAGGTAACTTTAATTTCTAAGTCTTAATTTCTAACTGTAATTTCTTAAACTCTTCCTTGATCTCTTACTTGAATCTTTGATGCTCCCAAATATCCACTCATAAGGGTACATTTTTCTTTACCTACCAAAGAGATTATGCACATGATTCTAGGAAGTAAATCTTTTGACATGCACTGTTCATCCCAATTACATCCACAACCATTTCTCCATTATTATTTAAGACAAAAAAATCTTAGAGAAGCCACAAGAGAGCTCTAGCTGCTTTTTTTTCCTGGCAGAGGGTAGGAATAAAGCTGTGAGACTACATTTCTCAATCTATATGGCTCCACTGAGAAAAGATGCATTGACCAGAAGCCATAGGTGACGACAGGTAGATGAGACATTTTTGAGAATAACAAAGAAGAGAAAGCTGTTTGAGCATTAAGCGTCAAGAGACTTCTCCAATCTTCTGCAAACCAACAACTTCAGAAAGCCTAAATAAGGCACGGATCACTTAGTAAAATTAAATAAACACATGCAAGTATAAAATCATAGATACTACATTAAAAAGGAAGCATGCAAACTGGTACCCTATCTCGCAATGGTGCCAAATTTAAAAAAAAAAATTTTTTAGTTAGAAATAAAAGCTAACAGGGTCAGATAACTTGACTGACTTTAAACTGCACAAGTATTCACACTGATTTCATCAAAGTCACTAAAAAGATGTAAGAAAAGACAAAAGGTTTTATGTGCAGTCAAAATAAGTCAACCAAGGAAGCAGAAGAGAATGAACTGAAGGATTACATGGTAATTTAGTCATTATTAACCAGTAGAAAGAAATCGAGCCTGGATGTGAAAAACACCGGTAAGTTAAAAGAGATAACACAAAGAAACCAGCAGAATTTGGCATCAATTATTGGGAAGGGCAAAAAATAAGGACAGTTTGACTGTAGCTGAAGAGAGAGTGGTGAAGTTGTCAATGATTAGAGAAAAAATGGGGAAGGGTAAATTAGAGTTTTGCTATGTCATGATTAAAGTTGCAGTTAGTAAGAAAAAAATAGGTGTATACAACACAATTTCAATTTGTAAAAAATTATACATGGGTGTGCATGTGTATCAGAGGAACTCAAAATTATGTTTAGATAACAGAATTATTAAAAACTTTGTTTTTTTTATACTTGCTAATATTTTTCCACTAAAAAATGAATAAATATTATAGTTTTTAAAATTTAGTTGACAGTATGCTTTAACATTTGAAAAGCTTATTTTCCTGAACCCACAGAACAAATTTGCTACTGGGAACAATGTTGGGTTGGTTTTTTTTTTTTTTTTTTTTT
>SJYV01021633.1:1722518-1765493 GCA_006410875.1 Neotragus pygmaeus | reverse complement strand
AAAAAAAAAAATTTTTTAGTTAGAAATAAAAGCTAACAGGGTCAGATAACTTGACTGACTTTAAACTGCACAAGTATTCACACTGATTTCATCAAAGTCACTAAAAAGATGTAAGAAAAGACAAAAGGTTTTATGTGCAGTCAAAATAAGTCAACCAAGGAAGCAGAAGAGAATGAACTGAAGGATTACATGGTAATTTAGTCATTATTAACCAGTAGAAAGAAATCGAGCCTGGATGTGAAAAACACCGGTAAGTTAAAAGAGATAACACAAAGAAACCAGCAGAATTTGGCATCAATTATTGGGAAGGGCAAAAAATAAGGACAGTTTGACTGTAGCTGAAGAGAGAGTGGTGAAGTTGTCAATGATTAGAGAAAAAATGGGGAAGGGTAAATTAGAGTTTTGCTATGTCATGATTAAAGTTGCAGTTAGTAAGAAAAAAATAGGTGTATACAACACAATTTCAATTTGTAAAAAATTATACATGGGTGTGCATGTGTATCAGAGGAACTCAAAATTATGTTTAGATAACAGAATTATTAAAAACTTTGTTTTTTTTATACTTGCTAATATTTTTCCACTAAAAAATGAATAAATATTATAGTTTTTAAAATTTAGTTGACAGTATGCTTTAACATTTGAAAAGCTTATTTTCCTGAACCCACAGAACAAATTTGCTACTGGGAACAATGTTGGGTTGGTTTTTTTTTTTTTTTTTTTATCCCATGCTCAAGCTGTAAGAAATGAAGTAAATTCCCACGATTTAAAACTCTTTTTATGTGCAAAAAATCAGTTTTACAAAAACAACAGAGTCTCATGGAAACATGACAGATCTAGCAAAGGTTCTGATTTCTTTTAAGTTTAAATCCCAGTCATACCAATTACAAAACCGTGAGCAAGCTACTTAAGCTCCCTGTGCCTCAATCTCTTCATCCTAAAAATATTACCACCTACCTTGAACGTTTTCTGTGAAAAGTAAGACAACACATGGGAAGTACCTACAGCCAATCAGAGAAAAAAAATCACTGCAGTTATTACACATAATCAACTTTCCAATTCTTAAATCCTCTTCAAAGTCTAAATCTGACTACTCAGTCTAAAGGGGTAGGCTGAGGGGAGGGAAGGGAGACTCAAGAGGGAGGTGATAAATGTATAATTATGGCTGATTTGTGTTGCTGTATGGCAGAAACCAACACAACACTTATATAAAGCAATTTTCCCCCAATTAAAAAAATTTTTTTTATTTTTTAATAAATAAATTTGACTACTCAAGAGTGCGGTCCATAGATCAGCAGTATCAGCATATATAAATATGCAGAACCTCAGGCCTTGATCTTCTGAATCAGAACCTGTATTTTCACAAGATCGCCGAAAAAACAGAATGTGACAAGCCCCATTCAAAGTAACATTCAATGAAGGTGTTACCAGCTCCCTGAAGTTGTCCACTCCAGTTCTGTTCCACAGTTTGTCTGATGCTGAGCAAAGAGCACCTCCTTGTTCACTCCTAATTACTAATTCTGAGAGACTTGCAAGAAACTGACAGAAAGACTAATCATTTCCACTTGTAAACATAACTTTTCAAACCTAAAGATAACTCTCATGTTCACCCTTCAATTAATGCACCTTGCCTGAACATGAAGGTGGATCCGTGGTACATAACACTCTCTTGTAAAACAAGGTTTTTACGAATTCAACAAATTTAAATTGTTTAATAACTCAATAATTACACTGTATAAATTATTAAGCCGCACAGCTATTAACTAGATTTCAGGCTGTATTTACCTATGTTGTACACGAAGTATCACCATAAACTTCTCAGTTCCTTACTCAAGGTTAAAAACATCATCTGGCCCGTGTTCCTGAGATGGCTCCCCGGCAGCCCTGGCTGCGCAGAGCTCGGGAGGCATGGCTATTGCTGAGGGCAACCGTTTGGCTTCTGGTACTCACCTGCTAGGCGGCTCCTCAGTCAGGTCTTTAACTGCTGCTAAGTCGCTTCAGTCGTGTCCAACTCTGTGCAACCCCATAGACAGCAGCCCACCAGGCTCCCTTGTCCCTGGGATTCTCCAGGCAAGAACACTGGAGTGGCTCAGGTCCTTAAGAACCCATTATAAAATCTCAGAGGCCTCAAACTGACAGGGCTTCAGACTCTCATTTTGAAAACTAATTACTCCTTTTGATATTTTTATACTAATATTTACTGTTAAGTATTTTAAAATTGCAGGTGCCCAGTCAGGTCTTTTTTTCCATTTCCAATCAGCTGAATGAAACAGGGAATACAAAAGACAACTGAATATGTGAAAAACTGTCAGATGAAATAGCAATTCAAGTTCCTCAATTTAGAGAAATAAAAGGCAGTAGGAAGTAGACATGAAAAAGGACACGTACAAGGTTTGGGGCATCTCCTAGACTCAGCAGCACACTAACAGGAGTTAGACTCTTACAGAGTTCCTAGAAATTCCTCTTCTCTGAAGGATCTCTTAGGCCATTTTGAATAGAATTTTCAACTCTTTTACTTCTTATACAGTTGAGAACTCCCTCACTGACTCAGACTCAATTTCCCCTTACCTACATATTTATTATTACTCTCCACCCTTAGAAATGACGTGCCCTTAGTTGCCCATTCAGGTACTGTTTATTTCTTTTTGTTCTCCTATCTGAATCCTCATTTCATTCATATCCACATGACCACTGGCTCAGATTTCAAGCTTCCAGTAGAAGGTCCATATATAAACGTCCTAAAGTGGCAACATTTAGGCTCGGCACACCAATAGTGATAGAGCCCACAAAGAGATATGCTTACCACAAATTTAAAATCCATTAAAAATTGACAACAGACAAAAGCATGTCAACTTTTCAGGTAAGGAAGCTGTGTAAGATTCAGCATTTTGCTCTTGGCTAGAAAGAATTAGAGAAAAGAAACCTGCATATGAAAGGTGAACTGGCCTTAAAGACAACAAGAAGAATATACCGAGTGAATGGAGAAAGGAAGCTGATTTAAGAAATGAAGAATGTGATGAGCTAGACAAGGGAGACAATAAAACAAGTGGAAGTTGAGAATTTTTAAATTTGGAGTGTAAGGGACTGTTTGTAAGCAGGGTAGTTTAGCAGTTGCCATATACTATTTTCTAAAGCAGGTTTCATTCTTAGGAGTCTCAGAACATCTCCACTGAACCTAACAGAATCCAAATCAAACTGATCAATGCTAATAAGAGGGCAGTATATTAAAATGTTCCTCATGATCAGTATCTACTTCCTCAGCATACCTGAATATCTAATAGGTAGCCCCACAAAGAAAACAAACTTAAAAATACAAAGCATGATACCCAGCCAGGATATTAGAAATTCCTAGTGAAAGATTAATTATAGTCACAGGACACAGTCTTAATAAATTTTTCCTTTTGATTTGTTTACAGGGTTCAGTTTTCCTCTTTTTTCCCCAAGCTTTCAACCTCACCCCCAATTTGTCTAGTATGATAGGATTTTTAAAGGACTAAGCCACAAATGTAAAATCTACTTACAGAGTCATAATGAGGTAAACCAAAACAGTTTTTCAGAGTTTCAGTTTCATCACTTATCATACTGAACTGTATATGGCTTTTCCAAACTCTCTATGGCNTCAGGTCCTTAAGAACCCATTATAAAATCTCAGAGGCCTCAAACTGACAGGGCTTCAGACTCTCATTTTGAAAACTAATTACTCCTTTTGATATTTTTATACTAATATTTACTGTTAAGTATTTTAAAATTGCAGGTGCCCAGTCAGGTCTTTTTTTCCATTTCCAATCAGCTGAATGAAACAGGGAATACAAAAGACAACTGAATATGTGAAAAACTGTCAGATGAAATAGCAATTCAAGTTCCTCAATTTAGAGAAATAAAAGGCAGTAGGAAGTAGACATGAAAAAGGACACGTACAAGGTTTGGGGCATCTCCTAGACTCAGCAGCACACTAACAGGAGTTAGACTCTTACAGAGTTCCTAGAAATTCCTCTTCTCTGAAGGATCTCTTAGGCCATTTTGAATAGAATTTTCAACTCTTTTACTTCTTATACAGTTGAGAACTCCCTCACTGACTCAGACTCAATTTCCCCTTACCTACATATTTATTATTACTCTCCACCCTTAGAAATGACGTGCCCTTAGTTGCCCATTCAGGTACTGTTTATTTCTTTTTGTTCTCCTATCTGAATCCTCATTTCATTCATATCCACATGACCACTGGCTCAGATTTCAAGCTTCCAGTAGAAGGTCCATATATAAACGTCCTAAAGTGGCAACATTTAGGCTCGGCACACCAATAGTGATAGAGCCCACAAAGAGATATGCTTACCACAAATTTAAAATCCATTAAAAATTGACAACAGACAAAAGCATGTCAACTTTTCAGGTAAGGAAGCTGTGTAAGATTCAGCATTTTGCTCTTGGCTAGAAAGAATTAGAGAAAAGAAACCTGCATATGAAAGGTGAACTGGCCTTAAAGACAACAAGAAGAATATACCGAGTGAATGGAGAAAGGAAGCTGATTTAAGAAATGAAGAATGTGATGAGCTAGACAAGGGAGACAATAAAACAAGTGGAAGTTGAGAATTTTTAAATTTGAAGTGTAAGGGACTGTTTGTAAGCAGGGTAGTTTAGCAGTTGCCATATACTATTTTCTAAAGCAGGTTTCATTCTTAGGAGTCTCAGAACATCTCCACTGAACCTAACAGAATCCAAATCAAACTGATCAATGCTAATAAGAGGGCAGTATATTAAAATGTTCCTCATGATCAGTATCTACTTCCTCAGCATACCTGAATATCTAATAGGTAGCCCCACAAAGAAAACAAACTTAAAAATACAAAGCATGATACCCAGCCAGGATATTAGAAATTCCTAGTGAAAGATTAATTATAGTCACAGGACACAGTCTTAATAAATTTTTCCTTTTGATTTGTTTACAGGGTTCAGTTTTCCTCTTTTTTCCCCAAGCTTTCAACCTCACCCCCAATTTGTCTAGTATGATAGGATTTTTAAAGGACTAAGCCACAAATGTAAAATCTACTTACAGAGTCATAATGAGGTAAACCAAAACAGTTTTTCAGAGTTTCAGTTTCATCACTTATCATACTGAACTGTATATGGCTTTTCCAAACTCTCTATGGCTTTTCCAAATTCTGTGTCTGCCATATTTATTACATTCTGGAGAGAAGATTATTTTTAACAGTACTTCCTGCCTAGCAGAAGGCTGTTCGGCAGACATTATGGTAGAACGTATTTTTTCCCCACTGAGACCCTGCATAACCACAATCCTTCTCAATTCTGGTCTTTAGGGAGCCCCTAATAAACAATAGGAATCTGTACAAGCTTTTTCACCATTCCATGCCTGAAGGTTTATCCTTCCATTTAAAATTCAATTTCTTCTTCCTAACTTTCATCTAACTATGCTCATTTCTACTGAATCCTAACATCTATCTTTTGAGTTTTTCCTTCTGCAGCCCTAGAGCTATGTTTTAAGAAGGTACTAACAGAAGGCAGTGATAAGAAGTAGAAAAAGTAATACAAAAGACAAACAGAAGGAAGAACTTAATTTTAAAGCATTCTACTCTCCTGCATGGCTTTAAGAAAACTAACCACCTCCTCATGTCTTAGTTTACCCATCTGCGAAATAAGAGGAAAAATCCATCTTACGTGCCCTGCCCTCCATGGATGTTTTGAGATGTTAATGAGATAAATATGTCAAAGCTCAAATAAATATCTCAAGAATATCATATGAAGTCACCATAATTTAGTACTATCTTAAAAAGATAAGGTCAAACCTGAATATGCCCAAAAACCAGACCACGCTTGTGCTTTTAAGCAGCAACAGAGGACATAGGAGGGTTTCCGGGTTGGGCAGATTTTTGTTGCTGTTATTTTTTAACCAAAGAATTAAACTTTAAAACTTTCAGCAAATCAAGCAGTTTTGAAGACTAAATTTTGTGATACAATATTCATTAAAAATTATCTCAAAGTTACTCTGTCTATACATTCCCCTAGCTCAGTGGGTCTCCTCCCTTTTACAATATAACCATCAATAAAACATACATGAAATGACTACCATTGTACATTTGTTTATAAATTATATACATATAACCTTTTATTTACCTTATAAATTAGTCACAAAAAGAGAAAACTTAAGACATGAAAAAACATAAACAGAAGTCACTTAATATTTTTCCCCTGAACTCTACTTTAGATATCACGGCTCTAAGTCCGTAGTTTCAGATTTCTTTAAGCTGTGGACCTCTCTGTTCCAACATCAGGTTTTAAAATGCAAACCCAATCTATGAGACAAAAAAAGGCAGAGCTACTCTGACTGAAGTGGGAATCAGGGAACAGGAACCTGGAGGTCCGTGATGAAACACCTGCAGTTCCAGAAAGCACAATCTGAAACAACTAATCTTGAGATCAGACTTTCCATTAGCCTCTTTAAAAATAAATAAATACACTTTTACTTAATAGTGCTGTTTTCCTTAGCTGGACGTCAAAGATGTTATGAAGAATCAATTGGATATTCGATATATTTACTGCCAGTATCCAGTTAAGAATATTGTCGACTACATAATAAAGTAAGTGTCCCCACAGGCTTCCAAGGAAGAAAATTCTCTCAGGTCTCAATACCAATAAACATTAAACTCCAAATAACTGCTATGTGTTATATCATGAACTGTGAATCTAGTTTCTTTTGAGACAGTATAGTACACTAACGTTATGCTTTCCTGTTTTCTAGGAAGCTTAACAGTAAAACTTTTGCCCCAACTCAGCAAACAGAGAGGGACTTTATTATACATATTCTCACTGCATTTTTACCACCAGTACTAATTTTGTATCTCTTCTCCGTTTAGGTTTAATCTTGATTTTCGTTTTTTCTATTCTATTATAAACAATTATGACAAACTCTTCTAATTGCTTTGGGATCAGCTAAGATACAAATGATAAAACTCAACACTCAAACTTGCCAGCTGGCACCATCAGTTTCTAATTCCTCCAGAACAGAAACCCTGAAATTATCTTTGGTATCTAATGCACTAATTCCATCAGCCCTCAATACCTACAATATAGCCTCTGCATTATCACTTAAAATCATGTCCTATTCTTCAATCCACTGCCATTACTGCTCAATTATACTATTACAATGCTATGTCCATCATGCTTTTTTCCTTACTCATAGTGTTCTCTACCTATCCTCACTGCCAGCCTCCCTCCAGATTTCCACAATGCCAAACATTAGCCATCCTTGAAGACAGAGCACAGATGACATTATTTTAACAATCTCCAAATTGAAAATCCCCTTAACCTACCTCTGTATTCCCAAACTCTAGTATACCTGTCATTTTCCACATATTCATCTTCTATCATTACCTGTTTCTGTCTATGAGACTGTTTCTCTACTTACACATACATGTAAACATGCAATTCTTCTTGACCAGTGACCCTGAAGCTTTTTTTTTTCAGCTGTAAAGTCCATTTTTCACATAAGATGGTATGAGGAGGCCTAGTAAGGAAAATAGACTTTTTAAAGGTGCTTTTCTGGTTACAAAAGAGAAAGCCTAAGAAGAGAGCTAAACCTCACACTCTGCAGACATCTTCACAAAGCACAGAGACCACAGCACACCAAATCATAACCTGTGTGAAGACCAGGAGTATACTCAATTTATCCACCATCTCCCATGTAAGAAGGCAACACTGTGTAAGATCAGATAGTCCTGGGATCAAATCAGAGCTCTGTTCTCTATACAAACCCTGAACCTCTCTGAACCTCTTCTGTAAAATGGAAAACCTATCTTATGTGACGACAGGAGATAAGACACATCAAAGTCACACTTCATACTGGACACATACATCAGTGCAGAAAAATCCCCATTCTGTTTCCTTCCCATACTTTCCTTGCATATTATGTACCCAAATGCCTGTTATACAATAGTAATTAAATAATAATTTCTTCAGTGAATTTATGAGAAAGTGGATGACTTAATGAATGAATGAGTAAGTGGAATAGGTGAACAAATGAAAGTTGTCTTAACAAAACATAAAAAGACTTGGAAGAAAGATTTGATAATAAGAACAGAAAATATATAAAATACTACATAAACAGAAAAATACTATATAAATACTGTAAATATTGCATAAAATATATATAAATACTATATAAAAAAGGAAAATACCTCACAAATAACTTTGAAGTCTAGAAAAGAAAAAAAAGCAGTATTTTATATATTTAAAACTAGAGACTTTTCAATAAAATATTTGTTATCAAGGAAAGAAGCTAAGATTTTTAAGGCTCATGTGTGGGTAATACAATATCTAGCTAATACCTAAACTCAATTTATATCCAAGAGCTTAGAAATAAGAGTTATACTACATTAAACTATAGTGAACAATTATCATGTTTTTTAATGAATTTTATCTCACTGATTTATGTATGACTGTTATGGAATGATGCTCCGATTTTCTTTTTAAAATGTGTTTCCTTCTTTCTCAAGTTACAAATGTAAGGTTCTGCAATTGTATTTAAAATCTTTTGGAGGTAGATGCACACAAAAGAAATACTTCAACACAAATCACCATGACATATAATGAACCCAAAAGGAATAGGCATATATCACTAAAGGCAAGATGTTAAGTTCGATAAAACAAAATCTGACCTTTAATATTTTTTAAAATTGGTTAATAAACATAAAATGTGGCAAGGCTTAAGCCCACATATTTTTAAACTTTTCTGGCATCCTTGGGGGTCTGTCCACAAAAACCAAAGGGTATATACAAGCTAGAAACAAAAAAAAAGTCAAACAAAAAGAAACATAAGCCTGTGGGATTGTCATTTAAATATACGGCTGAAATCTAAATGATTTTTCCATATTCACAAAACACACCCAAGAAATTTCATGCAATGTATAAAAATCAATAAATGAAAAGTTAATAGTGCCAAAAAAAAAAAAAATAGGGACACTATTAGCACAATACTCTCAAGGATAAACTACAAGTCAAGATTTCATCTTGTTCCTTAAAATTGAAAAAAAACAGATCAGCAATTAGATTATAAGTCTCTCTTATAAAAACTTCACTCCATCAGAGCAACAAGGTTAAAGAATGATTTACCAAATTTGACTCCCAAAGATGACTCTAACAAAATGCTTTTAATGTGACTTCATGAAATATGTAAAACCTCTTCCTTCTCACTACTTACATGAAGTCTAAAGTCAATATATTATGAAATGAAACTATTATAAAATTACTAGCATTTCAAAAACAGATGTAGATCTCACTTGAACATTGTAGGTCTATTTATCAGTAAGTAACTTTGTATACAAAGTAGGATTACAATTTTTTTTAAAAAGTTACAAATGCCTAAATGCTGAAATAATCAAATATAACAAAATTGTCAAAATAGTTCTCTGAATGATATTATTTCCTTTTTTTCTTCTAAAGATTTCAAAATCTGTCAAAAGTGTTATCTTTACAATGAGAGTAAGCTATAGAAATACAAACACCTATACATATGCATATCTGAAGGTATGTGTCTGTAAATGTCCTACTCTAGTCTAATTTATAGAAACAGCAGGGCCCTGGTGCAAAATGAGAAAACATAAAATAGGAAAGTAGCTCATGTAATCTGGTAATTTAGAAAATATCCTCAAGTCTCCCTAATGTAACATGGTAGTTAAGAGTCTGGCTGTAGAATCAGAAAGACCTAATGAAATCCCAGCTCTACCACATAATAATTGGGAAACTGTGGCAAAGTTATTTAACTTCTTTGATCCTCAGTTTCTTCATCTGAAACTTGGGGAAATTATTATCCAACTAACAGGGCTAGTAAATAAAATAATATATGGAAAGATATGAGTGCATAATACCTTAAGTGATTTAATGATGATAGTAATATTTCCTCTTTCCATAATCTTTGTGGAGCCCAAACTCCTGCCAATCCTTCAGGGTGCAGCTTATATGAACTTCCTTAGAGAGGCTTTCCCTGAATTAAGTTCCCACATTTCACAATTTCAGAGTGACCTGTGCATTTTCTTTAATAATCGTCAAAATTTACTTATTTATGCAAATGAATCCACCATGCATAGCATACCATATATATTTAGTAAATTATAAACTAAGTTACGAATAAAAATGTTTAAATTTGTAATCTTCCCACTGATATCATAAAATTGTGTCTCTATATAATCAGTGGGATCTTGATTACAAATATTATTGATTGTAATATGGATGGGGGAGCTACATTTGAGTTTAGAACTTCTGCACAACTACAGGTAGGAAAGGAAAGAACATCCCATCACCAGGATTTCAGTCTATCTCTAGACATTTAATCACAATGACAATCACAGTACCCTCTACATTTTATCCTTTATCTTCCATTATTCAGTCTACTAAAATAAGGTTTAAGAAAAGTGGCTGGCTTTTAGTTTACACATAGTTTTCTTTTAGTCCTCACCTGCTAGAACTATGATTAAATCAACAATTCACTGTAAGTCAGGGAGCACTGAGAGATAGTGTGCTGGCTCTCAAAGTGTGGTTTCCAGACCATCCATACCGGTATCGCCTCAGAATTTACCAGAAAGGCAAATTATGGGGCTCACTCTAGAGTCACTGCAATCAAAAGCCTGGAAGTGAAGCTCAGCAGTCTTATAGTTAAGCAAGGCTTTGAGGTCATTCTAATGCACAATGAAGCTTGAGAGTCATCACATTAGAAGATCTAGTCTTTGTAAGCAGTAGACTGTTTCACTGATTTTCATCAATTTAATTTGCTAGGCTTTATAGTTCGTTATTAAAATTCTAATACTGGAGTATAATCTCTAAAATCTGAAAAATAGGACATGTGTCAGAAATATAAGACAGGTAATCAAAGAAAGATTGCTTAATACACTGTTCTATCCACTTAAGTTGCATAGTCAATTCATGATGTACCTGTTCTCTTTTATTAGAAAGTAACTCCCTCTACATCTCCTCCTAAAAAGATTCTTCCTTCAGGAACACTAATTTCAAATAAAGTCAGAAGGTGACAAAAAATACAAACTGTTGTCAAAGGTTTTGTAAGTCACAGAAAGAGACAATGAGCTAAGCAAAAAATGTGACTATTATTCTACAGTATTACTTCTATACGTAAAGATAGACACAATGAAGTCAAAGCTTCAAGTAGATTCTAGATTAATCTTTATTTTAGAGATATAATTAATGATAATAAACTTCCATAACAAGATTAAACATGGTTTAATGATAGAAAACTTGCTAACATAACATATTAGTAGGTCAAATGTGAAAAAGGCATACAGTCATCTCAAAGATAACCTTTCTGGCATCTGATAAAACTCAATGCCCTTTCATTTTCTTTTTTAAATTCAGAAATATAAAACTACTTCCTCAAAGTGATTTAAACCATTTTAAACCAAAAGTCAACAGTATGCTTACCAATGAACAAGAAAAACATTTCCATTAAAATCAGAAATAAAAAGATCTATTATCCTCACTCTTAATTATTGATGTTTTGGAAGTTCTGACTTAAACCTGTGAGTGCATGCTCAGTTGCTCAGTTGTGTCCAAATCTCATGTGACCCCATGGACAGGCTTCTCTGTCCATGGGATTTCCCAGGCAAGAATACTAGCGATGGTTGCCATTTCCTCCTTCAAGGGATCTTCCCAGCCCAAGGACGGAACACGTCTCCTGCATCTCCTGCACTGCGGGCAGATTCTTTACCACTGAGCCATCAGGGAAGCCTGTCTTAAACCCTTATTTGCGGATAATACAATTCTCTTCCTAGAAAGCTCAGGAGAATCAAATAAAAAATTAAGTTGATTAAACTTTAAGAATGTTTTCATAGTAGTATTACCAGCATATGTACACATACACAGAACTAAGTCACAGGTTCAAGTACCTAAGACTGTAAACTGAAAAAATACAGTTTTAATACAAAAACAACAGAACTTCTGAGAAAAAAAAAAGAAANTGGGGGTGGGGGTTATTGCTGTTGCTTTTACTCACTGCTATATCCTCAGCCCCTAGAAGTCTGCCAGGAAATAGCAGACACTCAAAAGAAATTTGCTGAATGAATAAATGAAAAGCATTAGCATTCAATAATCCTTTATATCCAATGAGTTCTTCCTATAAGTGACAGAACTGCTTATTAGGAGTCCACAATGAGATCAAGAGTTTGCACCAGAATGTACATTACTGTGCACATCATTTAATTTTGCCAGTATCACAAGAAGACTATCTCAATGAAGAAAGCAGGGGACTGGTTTACAGTCTGGCTCAGGCTACTTACCTTATAAAAAAAGACAACGAGGAACAGTTCTCATACTGGTTACACTGAGTGGCAGGCACCTCTTTAGACTAAATGTTGGGAGTTGAAAGGAGAAAAAAAAAACTAACTTCAAACCAAAGAATAATTTGTAAAAAAAAAANAAAAAGACAACGAGGAACAGTTCTCATACTGGTTACACTGAGTGGCAGGCACCTCTTTAGACTAAATGTTGGGAGTTGAAAGGAGAAAAAAAAAACTAACTTCAAACCAAAGAATAATTTGTAAAAAAAAAATCATGTCTGGCTGCTGAAATGCGGTTATAATTACGTCACTGTGTCTTTTAAAGGATACTTATGAAATTTGAAAGCAACAAAAAATTTTAAGGATAATTTTTTTTCAACTGAATATCAGGTTCTAATTAGGAAATTCAGACATCTCAGTAGTGTCTAAATGAATGAAGCCTTTATACTTTCAGAGCAGTTTATAATAGATGATCATAGGAATTAAGGCACACGAAGAAGTTATGCTCTAAATCAATATAAACACTACAAGTATATGCCTCACTCCTCACTTTAAAGTGGGTCCAATATTGTAGTGTCATCTCAAATAAACAAGTAAAACAAAGAACTGAGTCAGTGCTGGTGGTTTCAAAAATGAAGAACAAGTGAAGAATAGTCAACTTAACACTAATTTATAGCAGACGGGCTCTGGGAAAGTAAACTGGACTGATATTCAGAAGACCAGGTATATAGCCCTTGAACAGCAAACTGACTTACTACACAGTCTAGGGCAAATCACCTCACCTCACTGTTCTTCAGTTTCTTCAGGAGTAAATAAAAAAAGACTCTAAATTAAAAAAAAGACTGTCAGCTCTTCCATTCAGTCTAAGTAATGGATACTAGCCAGATTCCCTTCTTCCTGATAAAGGCAGATAAGCGATCCTACAAAAATATGCTGAGGTTCAGTTCTATCTATAAACCTACAAACTAGATTTTAAAAGTATAGACATTTTATATAGAGATCTGCACTAAACACCTATCCGTCTTCTCTGTAAATGATTTATACAATCTGGTTCAAGCCACAAAAGAAATCTTGAGAGATGTATATGTTTATTTGAGTTTTACAAATAAAATTCTCAGCGATATAAGAAATAGAACTCATGGTATTTACTCAAATTTATATGACTCCACAACATCATCCTTCTTTCATCAAACCAGATGTGACACATAACCACAATTTTCTAAGGAAGCAGCAGAGGTTTCAAGCAAATGAGACA
Source organism: Neotragus pygmaeus (assembly GCA_006410875.1). Classification (NCBI taxonomy): domain Eukaryota; kingdom Metazoa; phylum Chordata; class Mammalia; order Artiodactyla; family Bovidae; genus Neotragus; species Neotragus pygmaeus. The sequence continues at coordinate 1,751,948 of SJYV01021633.1, read as the reverse complement.
CTCAAAATATAGAATGCTACACACACACACACACACACACAAATGTTTTCCATGCAATGAAGATGAAGAAGAAACAAGTTAATGTAGGAAGAGAATAAAGGGAATAATATAATTTCAGCTCTAAAGTTAGTAAGAAAGCAAAACAGACAAGGGATGAGGGACATGAAAATATAAATTTAGCAAGTTATAATCTCCAAGACCCATGGAGATTGTCCTCCTAAATTATACTATCCCACCCTGAACACAATTTCCTATTCATTCTATTAAATTCAGCACCTATTAGGTACCTAACATGTACCAGGTACTGTAAAATAGGAAAGTTAAAACAAGCTCTGGATTCATGAAGCTTACAGTGGGGAAAGAAACAGATGAGTAAACAGATCCCTGGAATACACTGAAGTAAGGACTTCTTTAAAGAGTATACTGTTAATACAAGGTGCCATGGCACACAGAAAGGAATTAACAAGACTGGACAAGCCAGGGATGTCTTCTTGGGGGATGAGCTGTCCAGGCTGATATTTTCCATTTTATTGCATTTCCTATTCCTCCAGTTCTCTCAATCTTATGCTTTTCTGACTTTTAGATTTCATTAAACTCTCCAAACCCTTCTCCCATTGTTCAACAAATTAATCGACTTCATTCCTTTCTAATCCATCCCTCCCCACTAGCCTAGGCTCAGTGATTAGAACCTCTAACACCTTGAATTTCAATATTTTTCTGTTTTTAATTCCTAAATCAACCCAATCACCTTTCTTTTCCAGTCCTATGCCCAGAAGTTGAGCACCGTCACAGAAAAGTATACAACCTTGCTGTTAGAGCCCTTCTATGACTCAATGGACATGAGCTTGAGCAAACTCAGGGAAATAGTGGGCAGGGAAGCCTGACATGCGGCAGTCCGTGGGACCACAAAGAGTTGGACATGACATAGCAACTGAACAACAACTTGTCAGAGCCCTTGACAACTTAGGCAACACTAAGCATATTCCTGATGAGATTTCTCTCCCAAACTTCACTGTTGCCATTACAAACCTTTACCACTCTCAAGCTTCCTTACCTCCCTCTCTCTTCCATGCCAACTCCAGTCACTGGACCTGCCTGCTTCTTCAAAACGGTATGAATGATAATTATGCATAGCTGAAAATATGACTTTACACTACTTCTATGTGTTAAAAAAGTTATGCCTATTGAACTAACCCAGCAATCTAACATTCTTAACATTGTTTCATTATGAAAACAGACTTGGTCCCAACAATGGACTTGCAAGTAAACTCTGACCTGCTACCTGAACAATTTCAGCTACTAAAATACAACCAAAAGTAATAAGTATACCAACTCTCAAAATTGACAATTAAGTTTACACACCAAAGATCAAGTGACTTTTCTCGGAAGAGAACATGTATCAGGTTTACCCTAGAGTATGACTTATTTTAGACACAAATCTGATAAATTTAATTTCTAGTCCATAGTAGCCAGAAGCAGCATTCAAGCATGGGAGTGGGGAGGGGGTTGGGGTGGCAAGGTGAAACCCTGCCAGAGTATAGCACAACAGCAGCAAAATTAGCTGATGCAAACGAGAGAGAGACATAAAACTCAACCCCCCAAACAAATTCAAATAGCAGATCAAAGTAGAACTATTGATCACAGGAGCAAACTACACTTTATGCCTCAATGGTATCCTAGGGCATCACAATGGTACAAGTGGACTGTAACACCTGATATATTTTATAATGAAACTTCAGTTTTTAAAAAAAAGTTCAAATTGTACCTGGTATTCCATCTGTACATAGTCATAAACATGCTATAATAACCTTACTATAGAAATATTTTCATTAAAATGGTCAAAATAAAATCCATTTTATCACTTAGATTACCTCATGATTTATAAAATTAATATATTAAATATATTTATTCGCTATGATATATATATGGCATAGATGCCCTGGTTTTTAATTCTAACAGAATACAGTTGTAAGCTAGTCTCTTTGTTTCTAATCAAGCTCTTCACTCAAAAATAAGACAATAGTTGTATAACTGAAAATTAAGGCAATAGTCTGGCTGATTTTTATACACTGCAGGCACAGCACAATTCTACATTCAAGCAAGTAAAACAAACACTAAAGAAAACGGAGTTCTTCAGCATCTCTAATCACACAGTAGTTAACCAAGTCACTCGTTAGTTTCTATCCAGCGTTGTTTCAAATAAAATTTCTAAAAGTAAAATTATTTCATTAATTGACTTTAAAATAAATCACACAGACCAATGTCTGAAATTTGAGTATACAGCAGAAAGCATAAAAAGAAAAGAAAAACGAATCTGCTTAAAATTTGCACTTAGAATTTGCTTTGGAACTTGATAAAATGATCCCTTAAAATTCATCTGAAAGAATAAAAATAGGAAGAGAGACAAGAAATATTTTAAAAAGAGAAGTTATGCAAGTGACCCTGAACTGTAATACCAAACATTAAAACATATTAAGAAGCTATAATAACTAAAGTAATGCAGTACTGGCAAAAGAAGAGACAATTCGATAGACAAAGCAGAAAACTCAAAAATAATAATTCATTATCTGATAAAGGTAGCATTTCAATTCTGAGAAAAAAGGGAGGTTTATATATTTGTGGTGGTGAGACCACTGGCAAGCGAACTTAAAGTAAAAACTGTTTTGACTCAGAACCCTCCCTGGCACTATACGACAAAATAATGGATTAAATATTAAACTGTAGAAACTAAAAGCCTGAAACATGAAAAGTACATGATGATTTGTACAAAAGTTGCGGGTAAGACTTTCTGTCAAAGTGAAGTAAAAAAATAAAGGCAGATTTAACTACATTGAAAATGAAAACAAACATGTTAAAAAGAAATAAACCTTATGGAAACCAAAAGATGAAGGGTATGGGGGGTTGTGGGGAGACTTCTATATTATGATCAATAATGGCTTTATGTCTTTAATATATTAAAAGCCCATAATAATAAACAATGGGAAGAAAAATGAGAACTCAGTAAAACTGTGCTCAGAATGTGAACAGACACCCACAAATGAAGAAATACAAATGGCCAAAATAATTCCAAACTCAGTAGTCAAAGGAAAGTTATTATGTAAAATAGGTAAAGAAAAGCACAATGTTTTTACTGTTAAAATGTCAGAGATGGAGAGGGGTACTCTCATAACTGTTGGTAGACATGTAAAAAGTCCAGTCTCCCTGGAGGATAAATTAAGAAATTACTATTAAAAAAGCTTTTAGACTCAGAAAAAATCTTCTTCTAAGACTTTTATAAAGGATATTAAGCTTCCATTACATCATTTTCAACAGCAGTGTAAAAATTGGAAATAACCAAATGGTCCAATAACAGAGGGTTAAAAACATAATAGATATCCATATAATGAGTTGTTTACATTCTGTATCCACAGAGTTTCTTGTAAGGAGGAAACATATAATCATAGGTTAAAAATTTTAATTTCCTACCCAAAATTAGTAACCACTCTCTAATATATTTTCAGCATTTACGAATCCATTTTTATTGAGTATCTTTTTCAAAGATTAATTTTGACCTTCATACATTTAAAAATAAGTTTTCAAAATCTCAGCATATTTAAAATAAAAATAATGAACTGACAGAATGCTATGCGACAAACTGCTCAATTTTATATAGCTAACCAAAAGTTGTGTTAATCCAGCTACATGAAAACAAGCACCCAAAACTCACAATGCTGTTACACAATTCAGTTACACAACTGGCATGATAATTAAGTGCAACATAATATACTCAGAGCAATAATCACAGGATTTTCAGAAAGACTAAATATAAATATATTAAGTAAATTCACAGAAGAACATTTTTAATATTCAGTATTATCCAGACTGCCTACAAAATAGAACATAAAAGTAATATTAAACCTCCCCATCAAATCTGACCTGTCAAAGTAACCAAAAATTAACATCCCCAAATCACTGAAAAACTGTGAGACAATGACAACCCAAAAAAGGGAGGAGTAAAAAGTTAATGGATGACAGCGTCGAGTAAATACAAATCAAAGTAATGTAACATGTATTTTTCCAATTTCAACAAAAATATAAGCACACCAGAAAAGAAGTATTTCATGTGTTTATTTTCCATATTTCTTCTGTATTGTCCAAAATGGGAGCTATTTACTACATGTAATTATTTAAATTTAAACTAATTAAAACAAAGAGAATTCAGTTGCTCTGAATTCTGTAGCTCAGTCACCTTGCTCAGTTAATGTACTCAAAAGGTACCTGTGGTTAGTGGCTATCTACTGGCGAGTACAGAAACAGAAATTTCCATCACTACAGAAAGTTCTCCTGGACAGCATGCTATATAATATAGACAAATTAATTTTTTCTCTATAATTATAAAAATTTTCTCCATAAAACTGCAAACGTTTCTCCCTACACCTGAAAAATTTATCTAAACTTCCTAAATCAACAGGTTGATGATTATAATCATTCTTTTAAGTACAGTGATGATAAGTACTAACAGGACATTGTTTATCATGTGCCGGGAACAATAAACACGGGCCAGTGTTTTTCATGTGCTCTGACTCAGTACCTCAGTTAACTTTCATATAAACCGTATAAGGTAGACACAAGTCTACAGTGCCTTATCTGAAAGAAGTATTTCAGAATTCAGAAGTTTTCAGATTTTAGAAAGCTACTACTACACAAAAGCCAGATACTACATAACTCTTGCGGGAAGCACTCAAGAGCACAGTAGAATGTATGAATATTAACATGAATGGTAAGTAAGTCAATAAATAACCATTAATCAGTTAGGTCCTGGTGCTGCCATCAACGGAGAAGGTGATGGCACCCCACTCCAGTGCTCTTGCCTGGAAAATCCCATGGATGGAGGAGCCTGGTAGGCTGCGATCCATGGGGTCGAGAAGAGTCGGACACGACTGAGCGACTTCCCTTTCACTTTTCACTTTCACACACTGGAGAAGGAAATGGCACCCCACTCCAGTGTTCTTGCCTGGAGAATCCCAGGGACAGGGGAGCCTGGTGGGCTGCCATCTATGGGGTTGCACAGAGTGGGACACGAATGAAGCAACTTAGCAGCAGCAGCAGCTGCCATCAAAATAGTTCAGAACAGGTGTTCCCACTGACCAGCATTAGTAACTTGCACTTACACAGTACCACAACCTCAGAATGACAAATCCATGAATTCTTCCCCACAGGCCCAAGGATTTTCATCACAGAATTATTAAATGACTCTTATTTCTCTGAATTTCAAGAATTCATTTCTAAGACTGAACAGAATTTTTTCCCTCTAGTAATTATGTATCTTAAAATAAAAGGTCTAGCTATCTTCTTTTCATGAAATAATTGACAAAGATATTTAAATACAAATTCAATTAAAATGTATTTTGTCACATTTATAAAATAATATGCTTTTTCAGTGCAAGTACTTAATTCAGTTGGATTGAGCAATTTAACCATTACCTTATTTCATTTCTAAAAGGAAAAAAGTATAAACAACCTTCAGCTTCACAGTGCTTTTATGTTCTCAATCAACTTTTACACATTTTGTCACTTTCAGGAAAGATTATGACCAATTTTATGTTACAATTTGAAAATATTCATTATTCTTATATTTATAAACTAATGTATATCTTAAAGCATTCCAAACTGATGAATTTCACAGAGAGTACAAAGATAAGTTATCTGCTTACTTTAATGAAATTTAAATATCAAGAATTAAAATAAATCATTTAATAGTGACAAAATACAAAAGTAGGACAGATATTTATTCAACAGTGTGGCCATGTTTAAATTCAAAATAATGAAATATCACACATATAAACATCCAGTAAGGAGTACATAAGTATTAAGTTTCTATGAAAAATTATACTTTTTATTGGTTCTGATATGGCCTTGCTTAAAAAGATCTGGTGGTAGACATAAGAAATTGAAACAAATGCTATAATATGAAAATACAAATTAATCTAATATTTATTATAAGAATTAGACCTCATCACAAATAACAGTAATTAACCAATTACTCACCTTTCCCATTATTTCTTCTTTATACCACACTAGTCACACGTAAGTTGGTAAAAGTTCATTTGTAAACTTAATTTTGTAAATCAAAATAAATTTTATTTGTTGAAATGTAGTTTAGCGTAATTTGTTAAGAGCATGGACTCTGGAGTTAGACTTCCTGTTTCAAACCAAGGTTTTACCACTTGCTACAATGGCAATTTTTGGTGTTACAAACACCTGTGTCTCAAGTTTCCTCATCTATAAAAGGGAACAACACTGTCAAATGAAATGGCATGTGGAAGTGCTCAGGAGAATGCCTGGTACACACAACAGCATTTGCTATTATCATTGGCCTTATTAAAGCATCTCTGAAACTGTAATATTAGTATTATGTTACCACTTATCACAGTTAAGAATTTCTTTGCTCCAGCCTCCTGAAAAACTTAAATACATCAGGGAAACTCAGTGTTTGAAGGAACCCTATGGCCATTTAATACATATCAATTATCAATTCATATATTTATATGTTAGATCCCTTGATAGGCAGATTAAGGTATGGATAGAACTAGGAACACATTCTTTCACAACTCATTTCTTGATGTTAATATAATAGCCAAATGATACCATTTCATATACACAACTGTGCCCTTACTCTAGTGTAGCAACGTATATATAGTTATTGCTATTTATTCCAAAATTCCCAAGAGAAGCAGCAAATCTTACTGAGAAAATTACTTGTTCATTTTTGGACCTATGAAGTTTGAGCTGCTAACAGAATACTTAATGGATGTTGCAGAAAGCAGTCAGGAGTACAGACCTAAAGTCAGGAAGACTACACTCAGATCATCACTCCCCACTTTGTATTACCATGGAATTTTTCACATCCTATCATGTAACATTCATTCACCTCCACAACTCTTCTCTACTGCTACACTATCTCGAAGGCATTCAGGTTTTGCCATACAAGGGCTCAATAATGTTGCTTTTTTTTAAAAAATGCAAAACTTGCAGAATAGTACAAGAAAGAGTGAATTTCATTGTCTACAAAGAAAACTCTGATTTAGAAAAGACTTTTTTCACCCTGTGGATTTTAGATAAGGATGAAATTTCACTTGGAAGAGTTCTTAGAAAACATAAGTAGCATGCAAACAAAATCCTTTTTTTTTTTTTAATTTGGTCACATGAGAATTACTAAATGCTACCAAGCAATGAAACCTGACATTATCACCAGGCCTATAAACCTGAAAGAGTACAATATAACCAGGCAAAGAAATTTATAGAGAGTAAAATAAGGAAGAAAAAACTCAATGAAGATTCCTCGAAGTGTGTTTAATTTATTTAATAAGTCATTCAAAATACCTGCAGTGTAGATTGAAAAGATTTTACTTTCTAATTTACAGGCTACTTGAGTTCAATAACTTTAAATGAAAAGCCTCTGAACCCTTTCTAGAATGTATTATTCAGAAAGCTGTGATAAGGAGCATAGAGCAAAAGTGTTAAGTTACAAGCATAGGTAAGGTAAAGCTGCTGTCATTTCCAGCCCCCCAGGAACTGTTTGACTGCCAATCCTTTTGTTTAAAATCTGTAGAAGCATGTCTTAGAGAATGCTGCACTCAAAATATTTCTCACCCAAACCTAAAATATGGTCAGTCCTATCAAGCCTCTAATAGGAAGACAGACCAGCTGCCAGCTCTGTATTTAATAGCAGATCCTGACAATTCCATTTGTGCCTAACAACTAGACACCTTTCAGTGAAGCCATTCCCTGGAAATGACACTACAATATTGTTACTTATTTAGAGGTCATGGAATCAAGAAAAAACAGCTCATTCGTGGTGAATGGCTGGGGAAGACAGTAGCTGGAGAGGATTAAAAGAAGCAACACAATACATGCTGGCTTAGAAGAACTGTGAAAATGCAGAGGAAAAAAAGTAAAGATTCACAGAATCAAATTCCTACAACATGAAATAAACAGAGACCTAAGGCTTCATTTTCTTATTTAAAATCACATAAGCAAGGATCAAATGCATATTGATTCTAATTTTATATAATCAGAAGCCTGAAAACATTATGCTATCAGAAAATGTTGGTAAATTAAAAAAGGATTCCCCTAATCTTGGCCCCATTTTCCTGTTCTATGAAGCAATTCATAAGAAGAAAAAAATAACTTCAGACTATAAATGATGAATGTAACTATTAGGAGTAGCCTCTCTATGAGGTCTGAAATAGAAGGAAAATGTACATTTCTTCCAAAGCTGTGGCCAACAATAACTTTTGCATTCTGAATCCAGCTTAAGCACATTAGTTGGGAAGATCTTTGCAAAAGTATTTAATAAGAAAGTGCTGAATTTAGCTTTTATTTTCTTTTTTTCTCAGTTTTCTTAAGTGGCCTACAGTCTATCCAATGCACTAAGTAGAAACTCTTTTAAGTATAAATGACAAAAGGAAATACAGCTTTCTTCTTACAGAAAGCTGTTTTTATAGACAGGGGTCGTCAAACTTTCTGTAAAGGGCCACATAGTAAAATATTTTCAGCTTTACAGGCCATATGGTCTCTGTCACAAATACTCAACTCTGCCATGAAGCATGAAAGAAGCAACAGATAATAGATAAACAATGTCTGTGACTGTGGTCCAATAAAATCTCATTTTTGAAAACAAGCAGCCAGTCTATGGCTATAGTTTCCTGACTTCATATAAAGCATGTTTTTTCACCTAACAATTAATATACTGTTTTAATAAATAATACCAAATTTGAAATATGATAGCTTAGAGTTGCTTTAAAATAATTTCATTTTTAAAAAGTGAGGAGTAGGGAAAAAGGTTAAAGAAGACTGGCAAAACACAATTACTGTTAGTCTGAGGATGGATGTATGGAGTTCACTATACTATTCCAATGATTTTATGAGTTTGAAATTTTCAAAATTAAAAGTTTTTAAAATTACAAACTAAATTAATGAACTGGCTCTACAGAAAAATGAATTTCCTTGCTTTATATTATAAACATTCTAAAACATGTTTAGTAGTTTTTAAACATAACAGCACAACATAAAATTTTAGCGTAAAGCTACTATACTATAGCTAAAATCTTTAAATACACAAAGTGTATACATGCATAAACCCTTAAAAGTTTCCATAATTTAAAAGACAGCCTAACTTCCTACAACTGCGAAATTAATACATTTAATTTAGTTTTATCTTACCTAACAAAATGGGTTACCAATTTTTGGCTTTAGAATATAATTATTTGATAGGGTATATATTACTTATGTTAACATATCATAGGTTTATTGTTTTTCACATGAATCATTTTCATTAGTTTTAAACTCTAAGCAATGAATAATAATAGAAACAATTCACATAAACAAACACTGCTTAAGGTCTTCAATAACTGAAGAGTTTAAAAGGATCCCAAGACCAAAGTTTGAGAACCTATGACTTGAATGTTTCCAATGCTGTTTAAAGTATGTTTACCAAGCAACTATTAGATACATGCTCAAACTCATTTTTCTTCTAAAGGATAATCATCACACACAGGAGTTAATCCACTATGAAGACTATCAATATACACCCACTTAAAACTTCAACAGAAACATTCTTTAAAAATTGCTGGGTCATGAATAATATAGCCTCAGGAAAAGAAGAGCTCTAATGTGCTGCCCCCCATATGCAGAAAATTGTCTCCTGAACCAATAATAAAGAAAAACTAATACGTGCCAGCAGACATTTCTAATAAATCTGCTACCTCTCATCAGATCAAATTATGCAGTCTCAATGAAAGAAGTCAGAAATCAAACCGAAAAGAGCCTTAGGAAAGAAATCTTAATGAATACGCAATATCTGAAAAAAGAAATAAATGTGTTTTTTAAATGTCCTACGTATTTTCTCCAGTTCTGAAACATAGAAATATTATCAAAAGTGAAAACCAAATGAGGGTCATGGAATTACTATGACTGACATTTGAGCAAAACTTGAGAACTCTGTGAAAATATTCCCCACTATCCAAGAATATAATCAATGTCAAAATTTTCTAAATCTAAAATACAATAAACAATCCATAATACAGATCTGGGTAGATAATAATTAGGGCACAAATGTCTACATGAGTATTCATTCTTTTATGACAATGAACCAATATTTTTGGAATACAGTATCACTGTTGCATTTTTAACCAATTTGCCCCTTCTGTACATGGCTATTTAAAATGTTATCAGACTATTTCATTTTTTTACTTAAGTACAAATTTGCAAGTTAAGTTTTATAAGCCTTGGTGTTTCTGCTGACTCTGTCAACATGAACAGACTTAAAAGAGCAGTAAGTTAGACATACAGCCATACTCACATCATACTCTGCAGTTCTGCGGTGAAGCTTATAGACTTCCCTGTGCTTCTTCCACTGCTTGAAGTGGCAGCAGACATGGGGCTGGCTGCAGTATTATTCATCTAATAAAAAAGAGAACCCAGCTTACAAAATGTATTTAGCTGTAAGTAAATGTATAGAAAATGGAAGCAATCATAAATTACTTCAGAAACGACAGAAATTTTTTAAATTCTGATTTGCCTTATGTAAAAATCTGATTTATCCATACTTGTTCTTTATTAAAATCAGATAAAGGCAAGGTAGAAAACTGCTGAGTCAAATATGGTATCAAAAAATTGTGCGAAAAACTTTTCATTACATATTTTACAGTAAGTATTGGGAGAAATATACTCATTAAAGTATTTTAATAGAGCTCAGTGCTTTTCAAAATGTGTTCCAGGGAGCCCTAAGATTCCCTGGCAATATTTCAGTAAGTTCCCAGTTTCAGTGAGCTCTCACTGGCCATCCTGAACACAAGAACTCTGATTTTTCTATTTTATATTTTGGGGTTTCAAGTAACATTTTATTTAAAGAAAAAGTTGCACAGCTGTAAGATACAAAATCACAAAACCAAAACATGACCTAATTCCCATTTGGACCACAGCCAAAAATACAAATAATAGAAATAAAGCCAAATAGTAGATCAGAAGTTAGCATTGTGATATGTTATAGTCTTATGGTTAAATAATACTCACCAACTTAAAATATGATTTCTTTTCCCAATAAAATTAAGCTGATGCATAATGGGAAAACTAGATGCCAGTCCTAATATACACCATTTTATTTACTGTATGTGGCAGTCCCATAAACAAGAACTAGTGAAAATAACATTTAAGTAATAAAAGTAGATAAAAGCCTTGGCTTTTATCTCAAGGACATAGTAAGTGCTCAACAAATGCTAGTTAATATTTTATGTTTACATAAATTTTTCAATACTATGACTTTCTTTAAAATATAGCTTGCAGAGTTAAAGAAGAATTAACAAATCTAAAATATATAATAAAATTAAGCAGTACTAAGAAATGTAAGTATAATAAAAATAATGAGGNACATCTCAGAGACATAGTTAATATGGTTAAAATAATAATAGCAGTAGGTAAGGACTGGAACATCAAAATTTCTGAAAAGCTTCCATGGTTTACATGGACAGAAATTTTTTAAATTCTGATTTGCCTTATGTAAAAATCTGATTTATCCATACTTGTTCTTTATTAAAATCAGATAAAGGCAAGGTAGAAAACTGCTGAGTCAAATATGGTATCAAAAAATTGTGCGAAAAACTTTTCATTACATATTTTACAGTAAGTATTGGGAGAAATATACTCATTAAAGTATTTTAATAGAGCTCAGTGCTTTTCAAAATGTGTTCCAGGGAGCCCTAAGATTCCCTGGCAATATTTCAGTAAGTTCCCAGTTTCAGTGAGCTCTCACTGGCCATCCTGAACACAAGAACTCTGATTTTTCTATTTTATATTTTGGGGTTTCAAGTAACATTTTATTTAAAGAAAAAGTTGCACAGCTGTAAGATACAAAATCACAAAACCAAAACATGACCTAATTCCCATTTGGACCACAGCCAAAAATACAAATAATAGAAATAAAGCCAAATAGTAGATCAGAAGTTAGCATTGTGATATGTTATAGTCTTATGGTTAAATAATACTCACCAACTTAAAATATGATTTCTTTTCCCAATAAAATTAAGCTGATGCATAATGGGAAAACTAGATGCCAGTCCTAATATACACCATTTTATTTACTGTATGTGGCAGTCCCATAAACAAGAACTAGTGAAAATAACATTTAAGTAATAAAAGTAGATAAAAGCCTTGGCTTTTATCTCAAGGACATAGTAAGTGCTCAACAAATGTTAGTTAATATTTTATGTTTACATAAATTTTTCAATACTATGACTTTCTTTAAAATATAGCTTGCAGAGTTAAAGAAGAATTAACAAATCTAAAATATATAATAAAATTAAGCAGTACTAAGAAATGTAAGTATAATAAAAATAATGAGGAGTTAAGAGTCAGACCGCCAAGGTTAGAAAGAAGCCTAGCTCCACTATTTCACTAGCACTTGGGGCAAGTTCCTTCATTTCTTTATACCTCAGTTACCTCATCTGTAGAATGGTAATGATAATTGTAAGGATTACAATTATCAGGGTTGTTGTAAGGATTAAATGAACTAACATGAACAAAGCATCCAGAACAGTTCTAAGCAGTACTAACTGTAAACAGAAAGAACTCAAGAATTCTCCCTTTCTTCATGTGCTAAGAACTTTTATATGACAAATTTAGATCATCCTTACTTCACCATCACAAAGTTTAAGTAACTTGAATCTTTTCACTAGAAGACCTCAATATAATTCCACAAACACTCATCAGTTTGCTTATAAAATAAGTTCTGTTTTCACACTGGCATGAGTGCTGCCACTAGTCAGCCTGGCTCAAAATCTCAAGTCGTCATCCTTGATTCCTTCTCCTGCACCCTAAAATTTGCTAAGAAGTCAAATAAATTCTACTTTATGTTTCTACCTCCTCCCTTTCTTGTTGAGTTCTATTTATTGCTTCTCTCTTGCATCTCAGTTCACTCTCCATACTGCTGTCAAATATATTTCTTAATACATCATCTAACCGGACCACTTTGGTGGGCAATGGAGACTAAAACTGATCAAGGAAGCCGGAACCAGTCACTCACTCATGGCTGAGATGGAAAGGCGGAGCCCTGTGAGTGAAAGAGAGTGGGCTTCCCTGGTGGTTCAGGAAGTCAAGAATCTGCCTGCAATGCAGGAGACCTGAGTTCGATCCCTGGGCTGGGGAGATGCCACAGAGAAGGAAACAGCTACCCACTCCAGTATTCTGGCCTGGAGAATCCCATGGACTGTATAGTCCATGGGGTCACATAGAGTCAGATGTGACTGAGCAACCTTCACTTTCACTTCCATGAGTGAAAGCTCAAAAAATTAACTACTACAAACTACTGTCTGAGATGGGCCACATATGAAGCTTCTGATAAGGCAAAAGGACAGAGACCTAAGGCAAGCAGCATTATAGCTGGGTAGCCAGATCTGGAACATCCCAATATCATTCTGTGGCAGGACCAACTCTCTGCCAACATAACCTCCTCTCTAATCTGAGGGGCCTAAGGGCCAGGCAAAATTCATTCGACAGAATGTAAGAGCAGAGAAACAGAAAGAAAAAGGTTTCACTCAAACTGAGCCTGAAAACCAAAATTCTAAACTAAAGAAGCTAATGCTAGGAAAAACCATTGATCTTTTTAAGCCTAAATTTGTCCTGTTTGTTCACAAAGACTTCTGGGATGTGGGGGAGGAAGGGATAAGTACTTTTTTTTTCACAAGATTTAGAAAGAGGAAACACCATTTGGAACTCAGTTAAAAAAAAAAAAAGTATTTTATCATCAGTCCAAGACTGAGGAAAAATAAGACAGGAAAGAAAGTGCTTCCAGGAACAGTCCTACAGAATCAGGACACACTGATTAAAAAAGGAACTTGGGTATCCTACTGAACCTAGAAAATGTTTCCACTTGTCCAAAGAGAAACTGACAAGACATATGACATCCTGGAGAAGATGTTAAAGATTACGTGTTAACCCCAGTCTCCAAAAGCAGTTATGATTTAGGCTGACTCATGTTAGATCTTAGGGCATGCCATTCTGTGGGATTCTCCTGAGATACTGCCAGAGTAATTTTCATTTTGCAAATCCAGTCACCTTGCTTGAACACTCTCTAAAGAGGAGACATTTCAGAAAGTAACTTCATAGCAAACTCCAGCTTTCTTAGACTGTGCCCGTACTGCAAATGTTTCACATCAAGAGTATTTATTAGTAAGAGGGAAAAGGTCCCAATTCTAGTTTATTATAACCATGATCATCCTTTCACAGTCAAGTTATTTAATTTTTAAATCAAACAGGTGGATAACATTTTTCTTGACATAATGAGCTGATAGTGCATGAGAATCTCTAAAATCATTTCCTGTGCCCACATTTTGTTTGATGATGGGGATAATTAACTTCTTTAGACATTAACTTTTTTACACATCAAAGTCCTATCATTCCAATGCTTTATTTTCTATCTCCCAGACATTAAAAAAAAAATAAATGTCGGTTAAAAGCAGAAGCACTCAGGTCAATTTTCTCTAATAAATATCGTTAACATGGAGCTGAAAACCTACTGTAATCTTCTCAATGGGTTAATGTTCTACAGTTGTTTTAGCTTTCAATTGAAATGCAGCTGTTTGCCATATTTTACAAAATGAATTCAGATGTGCAGATGGAGACCTAGATTATTTCAACATGCCACAGTTTAAATGTGAACTCAAGGAATAAGTTCATCACTGATTAATACTTATTTTTAAACCTGATCATTAAGCCAATAGCCAATATTACATCACATCTGTAAAATTCTGTTCCAGAGTAGAAAAACTGGTATCTTTTAATAAAAATAATAGAATTTAAGGATATACCCCTTTTCTTACAAAATATCATGACAAAAAAATTTTTTTAATGTAGTAAAGTTATACATCACAAATGTGAATTAAGCAAAAATGTAATGAAACTGTTACTCAGTTTCTATTTATAGTTCATATTTTTAGTGACTAAATGACCAAAGAAATACCATGAAACATCTTTAGCTTAAAATGACTCAGAGTTGAAAACTTTATTACCAAACACCCTCAAAACAATGTCAAAATCTGGATTGTAAAATCCATCAGTCTACTCATTTATTAAAAGATAGTAGAATTTTTTGTTTCACTCGAGAACAATTAATTCAGCAGACCTCTGTACTGATTCTGAGCATCTAAGAGTCTCAACTTCAATCATTCATAACCTGAGCATCCCAAATAATATAAAGTAATAATCCCAAATAATATAAAGCAATAATGTTCTGTTATAATCAGAACATTTTCATTTTCATAGAACTCCAAAGGCAGGAAGAGATTATGGTTAAACCGACACTATTACACACTACGTTTCAGCTTTATTGCTTAAAAAAAAAAAGCTCAAGTTATATCATGATATAAATTTCCTCCTGTTGTGAAAAGTAATACCAAATGATCAATCACTGAGAATATAAAAAATAAAAAAACAAATTAAAATGTGCAAAATTTTAAAACTTCTATGTCTAGTTGGGGATAACACATGAGTAATTCCAATATATTTATACACACCCCAATTCAAGTTAATACATACTAGAACTTGGTAACAACAGTTAACTAATCTCTCGTTTAGTTTCTTGATATGTCAAGAATAATTTGTCTCAGAGAAGTATCGTAAAGAAGACAGTGGCTACGACATATGAGCACTCAAAAATATACTTGAATTGAAAATATCAAAACACTTTTAAGTACGAAAATTCCCTCTAGATAGATTATAAACTACACTTATATATCTCAGTTGGCTACATGAGCAATTTTTTTTTTAACCTACTGACAAAGAAGCTGTGACACATTGCTCAGAGACACGTTAAGTTCTATTATTATATTTTTTCTTTAGTTTCTTACACACAGCCAATCTGTCAGATCATCCTAAAATACGTGACATCCAAACCCTGACAAAATGGCAAGCTCACTTTTCCAATATCAAAAACACTTGTTTCTACATAAAATAATACACAATTGAGTGACAATGGTTAACTTTCCAGATATGTGCAAAAATTTGGAATCAATTATACTTCTAATAAGAAGAAGTAAGTATATTTGACAAGGATGTCAAAAAAGGAGATCTCTTAAACAACAAGATTCTCTTCTAGCCCAGATTCACATTTTAAAAATATTAAATCTTATGAGAAGTCCATATTAAGTACAAAAAATTCAATGAAATATCTCATGTGGTTAAAAACACACTTAATGTGACTAAATAGAAAAAGGAGGGGGACATTTTCTGGAGGCATGTAAAAAAGAGTGAGTTTGCATAAGCATTTCAGAATTTATAAAGATCTTTCACCTGTATTAGCTCACATTTGTTCAAAACCATCCTATTAGGCATGATTCCCCCTCAACTAACAAAGAAGGTTAAGAGTAAAAGCACTGGGTGGAGGCCACAAATCCAACACACAGAAAAGCGCTCTGATCTTAGATAACCCGCAATATCCAGTCCACCTACACACATACAAAAGTTCACCTATCTTCTACCTTAGTGCCTTAGTTTTAACACCCTAAAATAGGAATTACTGGAAATTACTGGAAATAGGAAAACTTGTCATTAAGTTTTCTTAGAGACTGATAACTTTAAAAATTGAGTTCAGGAAGTCTTTGCTTAAAAGTAAACCTTAGGCAAACAGATAAACAACTATAACTATAATGGGCTAAGTATGACTATGCACACTGGTAGATGGAAAAAAAAAGTGAAAATGTTAGTCGTTCAGTCGAGTCTGACTCTTGGCAACCCCATGGACTGTCGGGAGGGCAGACCAAAGACATCTGAGGTTCAGAACTACAGTTTGAAAATCACTAATTTCATCCAAATCCCTCATTTTTCAGGTGAGGACACTGAAGTCCAGAGGGGTTTCTTGAACTGTCCAAGGACACATCTCTATTTAGCGATACAGCTGGGATTAAAACTGAGGTCCCCTGACTTCTGGTCCAGAGTTCTTTCTACTATGCCACAAGGATCACACAAATAAAAGTTGGTTATAATTAACTCACAAGTCCTCCACAATGTGCTTGTCATAGTGAACTTTATTGTGAAGTATCTGTCAATGCCAACTCACGGTTTAGCAAGTAGAGGTGGGCTCTGGAGTTCAAATACAGGCTGTAACACTTACCAGGTGACCTTGGGCAAGTCACATCACCTCCCGGCCTCAGTTCCCTCATCTTTAAAAAGGATATTAAAAATATTCCTCTCATAGGTGACATCAAGTAATGTACACAGAGCACTAAGGACAGTGCCTGCTACCTAGAAATACTTAGTTCATCATGATGAGGACGATGATGATGAACCCAAGCAAAAACACAGTTTCTTGAAAACATATCCCAAAGTACTATTAAACATGTATATCCTCGGAGAAAGAATGCTATGCTTAGGAGTAGTCTTTGAAAGATTCAGATACAAATTAATATGAAAAAAAAGTGAAATATAAAGGTGAATATAAAGTCAAAAAACCTCTACAGCATTTGAAATAGCAAAAGTATAAGCTTTTTAAGTAATGTATATTTGTATATTTTATAATTTTAAAAGTTCACATATTTACTGCCCTGTGAAAATTCAAGGAACACAAGAGTTTTTCGGCAACTAATACATACTATATGCCAGACAGAATGTTATTTTCATATTCATAAACTTCAATATCCACTATTAGTCAGATATTATCAGAGGCAGTAGTGTAAACAAAGAATCTTACATATCCATTTCAGAAAATAAAGACTCAACAGTACCACCTATTAAGTGGGAATGACATCTTTGGATAAATAAGATTGAGCATTAGTTTGGAACACATGAAGTACCCATGAAAACATTGGTTTTTCCCTTAGCAGTTAGTATAGAGTTGTTTTGTGCAGGGAATATACTAGAAACAGATCAATTAAGCACCATTGCTGGGACTTACAGTATTATTTGTAAAAGAGAATGATCTTATGTATGTGCTGATTCACAAATTAAAATACATGCAGTTTCTGCAGATTTAAGGTCAGTCTTTACTGGAGGTAGGAGGTAGACCAGTTGAGACTAAACCAGTTAAATTAACATCTGAAAGACAAGTCAACAATTTACACAGTTCTCACTGAAGCCTCCAGTAAATCCTGTGAGGAGGTAGGTTAAGGTTAGGTCCTAATTCTATTTTACTGATGAGGAAACTGACACTCAGAAAAGTTAACACCTCATGTGAAATCATGGGGCAGAAAAGGTGTATACCTGGATTTTGGAATTAGTTAAAACTAATCCAAAATGCATCTCCAGATCCATTACTCGATCAACTTAAGGCCAGAGCAGCTAATACTTGCTGAGTACTTACTTCTGTGCTTTGCTGCACCCAGCCCTGCACCCAACACATCACACGGGTTACTGCATTTAACCCTCAGCAGTGAGGAAGCAAACCAAATGTGTTTCACTCTCAATAAGTATTTTAATCCACTTAACACAATAATGCATTAGATTGAATTATTATTCTTTACTATTTAAGTGAAACCAGTCTTTAACGTGGTAAGCAGATTTCTAACTAATTTCATTGCTCAATTTCACCATAAAGTAAAACAGGTATTACAATACTCAATGTTCTGATTCGACTGGCATGGTCCAACTTTCTTTGCAGATTTTACAATAAAATATTTTTTTAGAGAAAACCAACAATCAAAGTACCCAAGATTGCTAGCCAATTATACTGAGAAAAGTAGAAATTTTTAATGATCAGTGCCTTAATCGGACAGGTCACTTGCTGGCCTTATTCCAGACAGCTCATGTGTTATTTATGCACATAAGCAATATCTGTCACTACTTTAAAGTGAGTACATTTCTGAGACCACAGTACATTTACTCCTCCTAAAATTATATACTCCAAATTTCAACAAGTTTAAAAGGAGGGTGACCATATTATTATGTGGACTCAACTGGAACATTTTTTTAAATGAAAGGATCCCTATTAATTAATGCTGAGACAAACAGGCTCTAAACCATGACTGACCCAAAAAAGCAGGGTATACAGTCACCCTACATTAAGAGCAAATCCATTTGATTTGTATCTTATGGAGTATTCTCTGTATATGCTTTATTTATGAGCTTCAAGTTTTTGTTCCAGATCCAAGGATTATCATCAGCCTTGAGACGAAGGGTACCACTCTGCAGACACCAGGCCAGAGTTAAGGGTGTATTATCTATAAATAAAGTGGGGTTTTTTTAAAAGTTTTCTTCAAAACTTAACTTTATAAACATTTGCTTGAAAAAAAAACCTCTATTTTAAAAAAAGAATCCTTGCAAAATACTGCCAAATTTCAGGCTTATCTCTTCAAGAGTTCTGAATACCAATAACCATAAAACTATTACAATGGCCCAATGCTCAAAGTTTACTATTATAATTTATCAAGTTATTTCTTATATAAAAAGTTAATGAAAAACACCATCTTTCAAACTGAAAAATCTTTAGGAATAAGAGTTGAAAGGTTTTCACTGAAAACTAAAGTGATAAAAGATAGTGGACACCCAGTCACAATACAGTACAATAATGGTTAAAGGAAACTCCACTTCATCTCCAGATGAATCTGGCATTAGCTGTACAACCTAGGAGTCAAAAGAATGCTTTGCTTTAATTTGCAAGCTGTAAATAAGTATTAACAGACCCAAGCTTTGAACTACAGTATTTGAATGAAAGGTATTATTTGAATATAATTCCCTAAGGCAACAAATGTTCTAAGAACTGGCTTCTCCGACTTAAAATTCAACCAAATCAAGAATTGGAAAAGGTCTCAAGGCCTGGATTCTAGACCTATGCTGTCCAACAAGGCAGCCACTAGCCACAAGCCGCTATTTATATTTCAATTAATTTTGTTTGCTTAGTTGCTAGGTCCTGTTGGGAATCTTTTGCAACCCCATGGACTGCAGCCTTCCAGACTCCTCTGTCCATGGGATTTTCCAGAGAAGAATACTGCAGTGGGTTGCCATTTCCTTCTCCAGGGGATCTTCCCGACATCAATTAATTTAAATAAAATTAAAAATTAAATTCCTAAGTGCACTAGCCATACTTCAAGTGCTTAAGAGCTGCTTGTGTCTAGTGGGTACATTAGGACAGCAGAGATTACAGAATATTTCCATAACGACAGGAAGTTCCATTGGACACGGCTGCTCTAGATCTTTTCTTGAATGTTCCCAGAGACAAGAAACGAGCAATAGCACACTAAAGGGCACTTTATTTTTGCAAAATAGTAACTATCAGGAAACGTATTCATAACAGTCAAATCCATCCTCTCTCAAACATCCACCAGAAATTCCACGAGTTCGGTACTCAATTTGGTCTTCAAGTAAATCTTCATAGACGAATTTAATTTTATTTCCAAAGTTCTATCCCTCACATACACTAAGACTCTAGATCTTCCCCTCCCAGATAAATCCATCATCATTTCTTTGCAAGGAAATATTGGTAACTTAAAGTCTTATAACCTCATGGAGTTAAGCTCATTTATCCCCCTGTACAGGAACGCCTGTGAGCGCCACATATTACATTCCACTGCCCCCTATAAATGGAGGCCAGTTTCACTTTTTCACTTAGAAAGCCAGGTCACAGTCATTCTGAATTCCTTAAAACGGAAAGATAAAAATGACTGGTAATTAACAGGTAATTAATCAGTGCTCAGACCTTGCAATAAGCATTTAACCTGTATTATCTCATCTAATCCTCGCATTTCTGAGCTAGGTTACTATTACCCCCATTTGATAGACCAAAACACCCCGCCAAAAAAACGCTAAATAATTTCCCCAGGGATCACAGATGTAGGCTCACCCCAGAGAGGAGGGAGTCAATCTTTTCCTTTTCCAGGATGCTATACTTCTTGTAACACTACCTAACTTTTCTTCCACCTCGCCCATAAAGCAACAATTTCCTTCTTTTAAGAATTCTTTCCCTCTAAACACGGCCTACATGACAGGCGGAAGGTGCTTCTTAACACACCCAGCGGTACCCGCTCTCACTCGCCCGCCCAACTCCCCTGGCCCCACGCCCACCCGCCAACGGGGAGGAGTCAAGGCCAACTCCACACGCCGCGGGGGAACCCGGGCGCCTCGCGGGGCCGGCGGCACTGGAGACGCTGCTTCTGTCTCCCCCCGGCCTCCGGCGCGAACGCCCGGGACCCCCCGCGGCCGCCCCCCGGGGACAGGGGCCGGGGCGGGGCCCAGACACGTGGGCTCGGCGCCCCCCGCGACNATGAAAAAAAGCCAAATGTTAACTTTATGAGGTGATGGAAATATTCTTAGTATATGCATTTATCAAAACTCAAACTATTCATTTAAGCTTTGTTCATTTTCCTCTAATTAAATTTTACTACCAAAAAAAATATATAAACAAATATTGAACTCTGTAGGTTTCCTTTTTACTTGTTGTGTAGTAGTATGTTATCAATTTTGAAACGATATTCTGTTTGGTGAGTTAAAGCAAATGTAAAATGAGGCCAGATTTCTCACTGGTTTGGAAGGAGGTTAAAATTGTTAAAAAGAAAAGTATATCTAGAAGGTATCCTAATGTGTTGGATAAAATTAGAGACATCGATAAGAGCTCATTGGCTGTGTTGTTGTTCAGTTGCTGAGTCACGTCTGACTCTTGGGAGACCCCATGGACTCCAGCATGCCAGGCTTCCCTGTCCTTCACCATCTCCCAGAGCTTGCTCAAACTCATGTCCATTGAGTCAGTGATGCCATCCAACCGTCTCGTCCTCTGTCAACCCCTTCTTCTCCTGCATCTTTCCCAGCATCAGGGTCTTTTCTAATGAGTCAGCTCTTTGGAGTAGATACAGAAATATGCGTATGTTCAACTTCTGTTCACTGGAAAGGCGAGGAACCTATGAATATACTGTGTCCAGTTTTATTTTCTAAGAACTGTTGCCAATAAAAAAGGAACAAGGAGTGTAGCTAATAATAGGGCTGAGCCAGAGAAAGTGGTATGCATGTCTGGGCTATCCTGTAGTTCCAGGCATTAAAGCACTAGAGAATCACAGAGGCAGGTCAGGGGAGGGCCACATACTCTCAGAGAGAGCAAGAGATAAAGCATGTTAAAGTAAAAGAGGATAACTGTCAATAACTGATGAGTATGAGAAAAGCATGAAGCAACTTATCTGTAAATTTGAAATTAAAACTAGATGAAATGTAGTGAAATATATTGTAGTCAATGTCTTAAAAAGGATTGAAAGCCACTAGACTACTCTAGCCAGTATAACTGAATTCACCCCTAGAATTCTGACTGCATCCTTCTTTTAATAATGCTTTCAGTATGAATGATGCCTATTTCCCTGTCACAACCAGACCCTCAGAGTTCACCTGTTTTCTTCTCCATGTGACTTTTTAGCTGACCATCTTTACACCTGACTGGGTGGAGCACTCAGGTGTAATTTATAAGTGCTTCCCTTCCATTATTCTTACTTTTTGGTATGTCTTTTTTTTTTTAAGCTTTTTTAGCTCTAAAAGGCAGAAATACTATTTCTACTGTTGCCAACCCTCAGAACTAACTACTTTGTATGAGCCAAGCAGGTGCTTAATATTTTCAGTGTGATTGCTTTTCATAAAAAAAAAAAAAACATATATTAGAAAATTAAGTTTTTTCAGGGTTTGGGTTACTTATAACTTTTTGAAATTGAAACTCATTTCATTACTGCAGTTGTGTTTTAATTTGTAAGTTACTTTAATAGTTCAAACATTGGTCAGTTCATGACATTGCATTTGCTACTCTGTCTTGGATATAACTTCTATTATGCCATCAAACTTGACTTCCCTGGTGGCCCAGATGGTAAAGTGTCTGTCTACCATGTGAGAGACCTGGGTTCGATCCCTGGGTTGTGGAAGATTCCCTGGAGAAGGAAATGGCAACCCACTCCAGTACCCTTGCCTCGAAAATCCCATGGACGGAGGAGCATGTTGCAGGCCACTATCCATGGGGTCACAAAGAGTCGGCCACGACTAAGTGACTTCACTTTCAGTTTCACTTTTATGCCATCAAAACATTTTCACACCTTGATTCTATTTTGATCACGTTTATCAAAATTATCCAATTTCCTGGTCCTTGCCAGTTATAACACAGTCTTTGTAGGCAGATAACATTATTATGTGAAAGACTTTAGTGGATTCTGTACTGACAAGAAGAGCGAGAGTGAACAGATGCATTCAAACTCCAGTGACCATCTACTGAGCCCTGAGCAGTCCTGACAGAGGAGCAGTCTACAGAGTGCTTACTCATAAAACACCCATTTTGTGAATGAAATGGTTTTAGTGGTCTCTGAGGCCATCGCTTTGTCACTCTCTGTCAGTACTAAAATTAATGTGGAAATAAAAGTAAACAAAACATCTTTCCTTCCTGTGTTTCCAAAAATTTATCGACTTGTTTAAACATCTAACTCTACTGCAAGCAAACATGGTTTTATTATAATTGCATTTAAATCTTGATGGAAAACAGCAACTTCTCATCAAATAGCTTTTCCTCTCTCAGATTATATATACAGGCTTACAACTGAACTCTAGTCTACTCTTCAAGTAGAAGACCAGTCTTTTTTTTTTAATTTTATAGAGGTAATTTTTTCCGCTAGACATACTAACTGCCACATACTGATTTTGGCATATAATGACATCACCTGCTAAAACCTGCAGTAGTCTGCTAGGGCTAATCTAACATAATACCACAGACTGTATGGCTTAAAGAACAGAAATTTGTTTTCTCACAATTCTGGAGGCGAGAAGTCCAAGATCAAAGTTGGTTGGTTTCCACCCAGTGCTGTACAGGGAGGGTCTTCTCCAGGTCTCTCTCCTTGGCATACAGATGGCGCTCTCTCACTGTGTCTTCCCATGGTAGTCCTTTCGTACATGCATGTGTTCTGTCCCCCTAAACTCCTTCAGAGCCTTTCTCATGTGAGTTATTTCCCTAGATCTAGACTTCACCTTATTCCCATCACTACTTAGTCATTGTATGGGACCACCTTACTCAATTTCTCCTCTTTTATACATTTAATACTTCATCATTTAATGGACTTCTGTTATAAGCTTGAAGGCAATGGCATCCCACTCCAGTACTCTTGCCTGGAAAATCCCATGGACGGAGGAACCTGCTGGGCTGCAGTCCATGGGGTCGCTGAGGGTGAGACACGACTGAGCAACTTCACTTTCACGCATTGGAGACGGAAATGGCAACCCACTCCAATGTTCTTGCCTGGAGAATCCCAGGGATGGCGGAGCCTGGTGGGCTGCTGTCTATGGGGTTGCACAGAGTCAGATACGGCTGAAGTGACTTAGCAGTAGTGTTAATTGCTGGAGATTAAATGAAAAGTAAATTATGAGGGTACATTTATATTATGAGGGTACATTTACCCTCATAATATATATTTGGGAGATGACCTTTGGTTGTGTTTATATAGGGATGTGTGGCAGGTGACTGAAAGTAGTAACTGGTGAGTGTCTAATAAAACTGGTTTAGCTGTAGTTGGTATTAGCCATTCAGTCATATCCAACTCTTTGCTACTCCATGGACTGTAGTCCACCAGGCTCCTCTAGCCATGGAATTCTCCAAGCAAGAATACTGGAGTGGGTATCCATTCCCTTCTCCAGAGGATCTTCCAGACCCAGGTATTGAACCTGGATCTCCCACAGTGCAAAGCAGATACTTTATTGTTTGAGCCACCAGAGAGAAAGAAAGAGGACTTTAAAAATGCCTCCTCGGAGATATTTTAGTCTAGCAGGAGGAGAGCTGCCATCAGCTGAGGTGAGGAAAACAGCAATTGGAACAGGTTTGGAGTCAAGGAGGTCAGAATATCAGTTTTGGAAATGCCAAATTTGATAGGCTAATTAGAAACGTTAAAAAAAAAAAAAAGCTAATAGGCTCACATATGTATTAGTCTGAAATTCCTGTAGAGGTCTGGTGGAAGATCAAAACTGAAAGTGACTAGGGTTGTATAAGATCATCAAGAAAATAAGTGCAAAGAGAAGACTAAGTGCACATCAAACAGGAGTGCTTAGAGGGAAAAGAATATTCCAGAATTCTTTTTCTGGAGTAAAATAATTTTTACTTTTTCTCTCATTTACCCTCATAATTGTCCCTTGTGGCTCAGATGGTAAAGAATCCACCTTCTATGTGGGAGACCTGGATTCCATTCCTGTGTTCAGAAGATCCCCTGGAGGAGGGCATGGCAACTTACTCTAGTATTCTCGCCTAGAGAATCCCCAAGGAGAGAGTGGCTACAGTCCATGGAGTTGCAAAAAGTCAGACATGACTGAGCAACTAAGCACAACCTTCATAATATATAGTTGGGAGATGACTGAGAAGGAGTAAATTGAAAGGACAGAGGGAAGTCAGGTGACGGGAGTGTTCTGGAAACTAGTGAAGGAAATCAAAACCAGGTCTTTTGAATTGCAGGCAGATTCTTTACCACCTGAGCCTCCAACAGATTTGAGATGATTGGAATTGCCAAGGGAAATTGTGCAGAAAGGGGAAAGCTGGCAACAAAGTTGCATTTTATCAGCCTGTAAGTATTGATTAAAATAATTTAAACCACTGAAAATCTTGAAAGATTTCTCCAGCTTTTCTGAGGAGGAAGATGAGAAAAGGGCTAAAGTTGGAATCTAGGGGGTCTGGCACTGGGCGAAAATACAGCAAAGGCTGTTCCTAAACTTTAGGATTTAAAAAATTCTTAGGTTTTATGATATTTCAAACTAAAATTTGACTTCTAGTGTTTGGCAGATTTTAACAGTATAGAACCTATTTCCCTTTCTTAAACTCAAAGGTATATAGGTGAAAGCTTGTGTAGAATAAGTTCATTCTGATGCTTTGGTATCAAATGTACACTCCAAACTTTTTTCACTTTACCTTTTAACTTTATCTTCTGCAAGCCTCTCTTATAAATGCTGAGGTACAACACCCCTTCTCAAGTTTAAATCATTGCCCTGCATTTTCCTTTCATTCCCTACTTAAGGACATTTAATGCAGGCTGCTTTCCTAACATTTCAGAAGCCTCCATCACTGGCATAGTCACTTCGGGACCTCGCTTCTCTCTACAGATTAAACTGAACTTCCTCTTACTGCTAACCCTCCTCCAGGGGATCTTCCTGAGCATGAAGTGGCATCTACTTCTGTCTCCTGCATTGCAGGCCAATTCTTAACCCACTGAGCCACCTGGGAAGCCCACTCTTTGACCTGTATCTCCCTATTCTTCCCAGCCCTCTGTCCTGGGAAGACACCATTCTACTCTCTGTTTCTATGGATCCAATGTTTTTATGTTTTACTGTAGGTGAGATAGTACTGCATTTATATTTCTTTGATAAACAGTTTTCTTATAATGGATCTTAAGGCAAATCACCGGAGGGAAACAGAACAGTCTAAACAATTTAGATATGTGCAGTGACAAAGATTAGAGTGTTTTTAAATCAGCAGTTCTTGAACTTAAATTTCTGCCTTGCACTTCTGATAGCAAAATGAATGCAATTCTGGCTTCGGATTCTAGCTTCATATTTTCGATAGTAGGATCCTCCTATTTCTCTCACCCTCAACCTTATCCCACTACTTAAGCAATGTAAAGTGGTCTTGTAAACTTTGCCCCCTGTATCCATTATGTCTGAAAAGAAAATTGAATTCAACTCTGATGATGCAAATAAGACATAATGAAGCTGGCGAGGGGTTGGAGGGGCGGGCTCTCTCTCTCTTTCTCTTTATTAAACACTGAAACTCAAAGGAAATAATTTCTTTCCTAAGTATTGTCTCAAGTCCTACCTTCCTATGGTTCAGGATTTCTTTTCTTTAGTCAAGTTTTCTTCTCAAGAAGAAGTTGTAGGTGAGGTGAGATATGTGTGCAGTGAGATGCAAAAACTAAAAATATCTCAGTAGACCTTTGAAGGAGAGAGATCTTTGTGTGATTAGAGGAAGAGCAATTCTTTACAGTTTTATGATCCTCTNTTAGTCAAGTTTTCTTCTCAAGAAGAAGTTGTAGGTGAGGTGAGATATGTGTGCAGTGAGATGCAAAAACTAAAAATATCTCAGTAGACCTTTGAAGGAGAGAGATCTTTGTGTGATTAGAGGAAGAGCAATTCTTTACAGTTTTATGATCCTCTTTCCTAGTCAGATTGAGGTATTTATGAAGAAACAGTGATTGTCTATTTCATTAGAGTTAACTGATTTATAATTATTTTAAGTATTGAAAACATGCTTAGAGTCAACTAGCAAATGGTTATAAGCCATGTTACACAAAATCTAGCCCTGGACCAGTCAGTCTCAATTCTTCAAACCTATCAGTCAGATATCACTAATTCTAAGACACCTAGGGGTAACTGTATGTATACATACCCATAAATACAACTACTACATGGATAAGGAAAACAAAAAAACAACAAATGAAACTCCTCCCATATAGTTTTTATCTTTTATTTTTTTATGGCTGGATTCACTTCATTCCTGGACTTCCCATGGGGCTGAGTGGTAAAGAATCTGCGCACAATGCAGGAGATGCAGGTTCCTGGGTCAGGAAGATGCCTTGAAGAAAGGAAATGACAGCCCACTCCATTCTTGCCTGGATAATCCCAATCCAAGGGGTTGCAAAAGAGTCAGACATGACTGGACGACTAAACAACAGCAACAATACCTAATATATATCCCATTCATTCCTAACACCAAAATAAAGGCAAATAAACTAAAGATTTACATATAAATATTGAGATATACTTGCTTCATGTATTTTTTTATTGTTTGAATTCATTTAACAACACACTTTTCAAATAATTTTAATATGGTAAAATATACATAAGATTTACCATTTTAACTATTTTTAAGTGTNGTGCATCTAGCCCTGAGTCCCCCATGTGTAAAGTGCATCTAGCCCTGAGTCCCCATGTGTAAAGTGCTTCAAGCCCTAGGTCTCCCGTGTGTAAAGTGCTTCTAGCCCTGAGTCCCCCGTGTGTAAAGTGCTTCTAGCCCTGAGTCCCCTTGTGTAAAGTGCCTCAAGCCACAAGTCCCCCATGTGTAAAGTGCTTCTAGCCCCAAGTCCCCGTGTGTAAAGTGCTTCAAGCCCCAGAGTCCCCCGTGTGTAAAGTGCTTCTAGCCCGGAGTCCTCCATGTGTAAGTGCATCTAGCCCTGAGTCCCCCGTGTGTAAAGCGCTGCTGGCCCTAGGTCCCCCGTGTGTAAAGCGCTGCTGCCCGAGTTCCCGTGTGTAAAATGCTTCAAGCCCTAACTCCCCCGTGTGTAAAGTGCTTCCAGCCCTGAGTCCCCGTGTGTAAAGAGCTTCTAGCCCTGAGTCCCCGTGTGTAAGTGCATCTAGCCCTGAGTCCCCGTGTGTAAAGTGCATCTAGCCCTGAGTCCTCCAGGTGTAAAGTGCTTCTGGCCCTGAGTCCCCCGTGTGTAAGTGCTTCTAGCCCTGAGTCCCCCGTGTGTAAAGTGCTTCTGCCCTGAGTTCCCGTGTGTAAAATGCTTCAAGCCCTAACTCCCCCGTGTGTAAAGTGCTTCTAGCCCTGGGCCCCCGTGTGTAAAGTGCCTTAAGTCCTAAGTGCCCCATGTGTAAGTGCTTCTAGCCCTGAGTCCCCGTGTGTAAAGTGCTTCTGGCCCTGAGTCCCCGGTGTGTAAAGTACTTCTAGTCCATAGTCCCCGTGTGTAAGTGCATCTAGCCCTGAGTCCCCGTGTGTAAAGTGCCTCTAGCCCTGAGTCCCCATGTGTAAAGTGCTTCAAGCCCTGATTCCCCGTGTGTAAAGTGCCTCTAGCCCTGAGTCCCCGTGTGTAAAGTGCTTCAAGCCCTAAGTCCCCCATGTATAATGTGCTTCTAGCCCCGATTCCCCGTGTGTAAGTGCCTCTAGCCCTGAGTCTCCCGTGTGTAAAGTGCATCTAGCCCTGAGTCCCCTATGCGTAAAGTGCTTCTGGCCCTGAGTCACCCGTGTGTAAGTGCATCTAGCCCTGAGTGCCCGTGTGTAAGTATATGTAGCCTTGAGTCCTTGTGTGTAAGTGCATCTAGCCCTGGGTCCCCCGTGTGTAAAGGGCTTCTAGTGATGAGTCCCCATGTGTAAAGTGCTTCTGGCCCTGAGTCCCCCATGTGTAAGTGCTTCCAACCCTGAATCCCCGTGTGTAAACTGCTTCTGCCCCTGAGTCCCCGTGTGTAAGTGCTTCTGGCCCTGAGTCCCCCGTGCTTAAGGGCATCTAGCCGTGAGTCTCCCGTGTGTAAGTGCATCTAGCCCTGATTCGCGGTGTGTAAAGTGCTTCTAGCCTTGAATCTCTGTGTATAAGTGCATCTAGACCTGAGTCCCCCGTGTGTAAAGGGCTTCTAGTGCTGAGTCCCCATGTGTAAAGTGCTTCTGGCCCTGAGTCCCCGTGTGTAAAGTGCTTCTGTACTTGAGTCCCCGTGTGTAAGTGCATCTAGCCCTGAGTCCCCGTGTGTAAGTGCATCTAGCCCTGAGTCCCCGTGTGTAAG
>SJYV01021633.1:1693345-1722504 GCA_006410875.1 Neotragus pygmaeus | reverse complement strand
AGGGAGGGCTACGATCGCCCCCTCCACTCTCGGCGCGGGCGCTGGCGCATGCGCGCTCGGCCAGGTGGCGCGCGGTCTCTTTTCCCGAGCCAGTCACTTCCGCCACACTCGCTGGGGGCGGGGCTTCGCGGCGCGCGCCTGCTGCCGCTTTCCCTCGGGCAGTGGTGCTTTCTTCGCCTGGCCGGCGTGCGGGCGACCTCGAGCCACGCCGCGGCCTTTTTAGGGCGAGGGCTGCTGGGAGAGGGGTGGGGATGAACAGAACTGGAGGGTGTTCGGGGCCAAGCTTGAACTCTTTAAGAATGAGCGGAGAGCTGGGGTTTTCGAGGGACGGAGGAAGTTTATTTTGAACTTCAGGGCAGAGATTGGCCTCTCTAACGGTTTCCTTCAGAATTGGGATGAATCGGGGTCCCAGCGGGGCTGTGCTTTTAGGAAGGTGCAGGGAAATGGAAAGATCAGAAAGGCTTGCTTCCCCAGAGGACCGCTCGCGGTGCCGGAGTGAGGACAGGGGACCCTTTCTGGGACAGTGAAACATCCGGTCTTCCGCCGGCTCCCGCGTATCACCACTCCATCCTTCCCCTACAGGCAATGGAAGGTGATACCCCGCAGCGACTTCCACCCCGCAGCTCCTCATTTTAACGACTACGTTTTGATTGAAACCTTTTTGCTATTTCAAGGCTTCTTGATGCATGATCCTATATTTATTTTTTTCTTAGAATTTTAGCCTGCTTCTCCTTATTTTTAAATCTTGACTCCCACTTTTGAGCTGTACATCCTGTCCTCTCAGGATTGATACAGATATATTTCTTTAAATAATACAGTCATGAGTGACTTGAGTTGCTTTCCTTATTTTTCAAAGATTTAACTACTAACCTTTCAGTTTTTTAATCGTTACTACTTCGGTTAGTTTCCTGCCGGTGAATATTTGTGTTCTGAAATAATCCCTTCCTTCCTATTTGCTTACATGGTTTAAAATAGCAACTTATTTGGTTATTTCCTCTGTGGATTGTAGTTGAGTCCTCTTAATTTCGTGTTTAGGTCTCTTCAACCTCCCCAACACTTAAATACTTGCCAAATAAAGTTTCAAAAGAATAAATATGTTTAGAATGTAAAAGCTCACCATAATGTGTAAATCAAGGCTCAGTTCATTGGTGGACGAAGTGTAGACTTTAAGGGAAAGTAACAGAGAAAATTGTCATAATTTCTTACGAAGGAAGACTGGTTTATAAAATTGTTGAAAAACCCTTTCAAGTACATTAGCAAGAAAATAGAAAATTAAGAGAAATACTAATATTAGATCTACAGAAATATAACCCAAAGGAGATCATTTCCATTAAAATTTTGTTCCATCAGTGTTGCCATACTGATATTTTCATAGGAGTTTTACCTGCATCACATAGGGACCAGATTTAATCTAGTTTTCAGAACAGTACCCAGACTTCACTCTCAAGCCACTGTTATTTGACCTACATATGATCACACAATAGGAAAGGTGTCACGGAAAAAAGAAACTGAGTTAAACAAGGTTCTGATAGAGGGAGCTCAAAATTTCACTCTTAGGAAATTGTGACATGCTGTTCACAAAGATCTTACCTTTGAAGTCACATGAATTGTCTTAATGTTCCTACCTCCTGGAATCTGTTAAAACCCATTTAAAAAATGCAATTTAGCTATTATTTTGTTTGTAGTTTGAGAGCATCCCTGTCCACAAAGGGTCAAAAATAACTTTCCATTCAGTTAAAGATCCTCAGTTATTAATACTACTAAACTATCTTCATTATAACAAAGCTAAACCAATGACACCAGTGTTGATAAGATGTTGATGACTACCAGCTTTCAGAAAAATATGTGATTTCCAAACGTGGAGAAAACACACCAGGAGACCAAACTGAATTCATCACACCACAAAAGGAAAACAACATTGCTACTGTAGATTTTTACATTCCTCTGGCATATTAACCGTAATATAGACTCACTAATGCAAACAGAAAGGATATATATCTAAGCAGAAATACCTCTTGGCATCTTAAAAGATGACTAGATTGATTAGGTAAGAAAAGAAGCCCTAATCCTCCAAATAATAGCAGAGGCCATGCATACTAGGGAACCATCTCTGTGAGAAAGCAACTTCTCCTCCTGTGAATGTCATAGAACAGTTTAGGTGACCTGCAAATTCTTAACTCTTTTGTGACCCATGACTCTTAATTATTTATTAGGATACTTATGGAGACTTTTTCTTTATCATTTTATCAGTTATTTTATCCTTTGTTTAATTTGCTTTTCTATAGTCACCATAGAAATAAACTGGGTAAGACTGCATATTGTTTAGAATTCCATATTGTAATTGTTGCTATAGTCAGTTAATTTCCTTATACTAAGAACAGATTTTCAGTGGCAATCTCAGAGTTACCTTGTTTTAATCTTAGAAGAAGTTCCGACCAAAACAGTTATTCAGTTCCATGGTACCTGGGAAAGTCATTTTGTATCTTGGGGGCTCAGTTTTCAGAAGTGTAAAATAAGGCAATCAAGCCAAGTAAAATACAATCTTGTAGCCCTAAAATTCTGTGCTTCTTTTAAATAGGCATGACCAAAAGATGAATCTTAAAGGTTTGCAGAATAGCTTTCATATTTGTGCTTCCAAAAATTAAGTAACTTTGTCAGACTCTTGCTTTAGGCCAACTTGGATGTTCAACTATGTGCATTTTAAAAGACCAACAGGGAAAGGTATATATTAATCAAATTTATTGATACACTGGAGGAGGTGCAACAATCATTATTCAATTGATTACACTATATACAATATAGTGTAATCAAATTTGCTTCTCAAACCTTCCAATTATATTCATATTTTTCAGAGTAGGAAGAGTAGCAAAGTGATGACAGAAGAAATACTAAAAGCAGCTTGTAGAACTGTAATCATGATCCATCCTCTTAGGAAACTCTCACTGCAGGTTTAACATTCCAGGGTCTTTTAAAATTAGTGCTTGGCTGCTAGAAAATGATCATGTTTTCAAGATTCCGATGGGAAGAGAATCAGAGAATATCAGGGTTTCATTGGGCCCCTGTCCTCTCTAGACTTATGGAAACTTAAGTTGTTCCATTCCCATAGAATCTACTATATAATACCTCTTGTATTGGAAACAAACAACTTTTACATTTCTACCTTCACAAATAGGGTCTATTTGTTGAGAGTTAGTAATAGGTGCTAATTATCTTATTTACTCAGCAGTTATTTATGATGGGCCTATAGTGTGCCTAGCACTATTCTAGGAGCCACAGATATAGCAGTGGACAAAACAAAACTCCATGCCATCATCAAACTCACATTCTAGAAGGAGTTGGACAATAAGCAAAATGAATACTCAAATTATATAATATGCTAAAAGGCCATTAGCATTAGAAGTGGAAAAATTATACAACAGAGAAGAGATTATGGAATGAGATCAAGCACAGAAGGAATAAGAGAATTGTAATTTTTATATTGGATTAGCAGGGTAGGGCTCACTAAGGAAGTGTTATTTGTATAATGACTTGAAGAAAGTGAAGGCAGTACCTGTAGATGTTTAAAGAAAGAGAATTCCAGACCATAAGAACAATGCACGCGAAGGCCCTGAAGTGGGAACAGCGTTGCTAAGTTGCAGGAATGTCCAGAAGGCCATTTTAACTGAAGAAGAATGACCCAGTAAGAAGAACAACATAATGTGAAGTCATAGAGGAACCAATGAATGACTCTCAAGTGTTCTGAGACACTGGAAAAATGACTTTTCCAATTAACTGAGATGGAAAGGACTGGGAAGAGAGTATCTCGGGTGTATGTACGAGATCAAGAATCCAGTTTTAGGCATAAATGAGTAATGAAGTACAGTTTGTATTATCTTTAGCATTTTTGCCATCCTAAGTTCTTATGAAAGTGCAGGAAAGTTTGTACCTCTTTTAATAATAATTGAATTTCTAATCCTGCTCACACAATAGAAGCCCATCTAGACCTGTCTAACATATGTCAAGCAATATTTTATTTTTGCTTTAAGAAGATGTGAGGAAAAATTCCCTGGCAGTCCAGTGGTTAGGACTCTGTGCTTCCACTACAGGCGTCACAGGTTAGATCCCTGGTCAGAGAATCAAGATCCTGAAAGCACATGGCATGGCCAAAATAAAGGAATAAAAGAAAACAATAATTGTTTTGCAGGGGATGAGGAGAGAGGGTCTATCAGTACCTGAAAATAAAGTGGGGAATTCAGTTGAGACAATTATACAGAAACGTTCAGTTTGACAAAGTATTTTCGTTGAGATATTTAGATGTAAAACTGGATCTAATTCAGGGAATTGCTTGAGTAACTGTCTCCATTTTCTATTATGCATATACATTAATTTTTCTATGAAATGTGGAAAGAGGGAGGAAAATTAATCTGTACCATGAGCGCAATAAACCACAGTATAGCTAGTGCAACCTGCTGTTCCTAGTTCACCCTCTGAAGCTGGATGCAAACCTGTATGGACTAAAGAATGCTCAGATCAACTGCTCGTGACCAGGAGTGAAAAGTGAAAGTGTTAGCTGCCCAGCCATGTCCGACTTTCTGCAACCCTGTGGACCAAAGCCCACCAGGCACCTCTGTCCATGGAATTCTCCAAAGAAGAATACTGGAGTGTGTGGCCATTTCCTTCTCCAGGGGCTCTTCCTGACCCAGGGATAGAACCCAGGTCTCCTGCATTGCAGGCAGATTCTACCATTTGAGCTATCAAGGAAGCCCAGTGACCAGGGGTTTATATCAAAAAATTTAATCAAGTTATTTTACTTTTATTTTTAGTCTTTCATGGATGCAGCAGAAGCTATATTCTCTTTCCAGAGTATACTTAAAACAAACTAATTAACCCAAAACATATGGGCTTCTATGCCACCCTAATCCTAACACTAAACTTTCCCAGTGGCTCAGCTGTAAAGAATCTGCCTGCGGGAGACCCGGGTTCAGTCCCTGGATTGGGAAGATCCCCTGAAGGAGGGCATGGCAACCCACTTCAGTATTCATGTCTGGAGAATCCCACAGACAGAGGAGTCTGGCCGGCTACAGTCCATGTGGTCACAAAGAATCAGGCAATACTAAAGCAACTGAGCACACACATGCCACTTATTAGTATAATAATTTGTATTGAGAATGATATAAACTTCAGAGTTTGTTGTGATGATTGCCTGAAAATATACATAAGGTGTCTGGCACATAATAAGCACTTAATATGTCTTCTTTTTCATTATTACTATTAAGAAGATGGATGACTCAAAAAACCCAGTCTTGAAAAGTGAATAATAGTTGAACAAAATGAAAAAGGGTAATTTAGGCAAAGGGAGTAACAGAAGCAAAGCCAATGTGATAGACAGAATTGCAAGCCGTCCAGCACACTGGGATCACAGTGTGTAAAAATGGGAGCCAGAAACTTGGGAGGGGACAAATCAGAGAAAGTCTTGGGTGTTGTTTTATGGAATTTGGACTTTATCTGATAAAAAATGGGGAAACTTGGAAATATGTATCTTAATGACATTATTAAATTTGCCTGTTAGAAGGTTGGCAGTGATGTGCAAGAAATATTGGAAGGGTGAAAA
Organism: Neotragus pygmaeus; assembly: GCA_006410875.1. Taxonomy (NCBI): domain Eukaryota; kingdom Metazoa; phylum Chordata; class Mammalia; order Artiodactyla; family Bovidae; genus Neotragus; species Neotragus pygmaeus. The sequence continues at coordinate 1,716,914 of SJYV01021633.1, read as the reverse complement.
ATTGGAAGAAGTTAGTTCAAGAAAGAGATGATATGGGCTATAGCTATGTCAGTGGACTAGGAAATGATAGAACATGACGGATGGAAGAAATACTAAGGAAGTAGAATATAGAGGACCAAAATATAACTAACTGGTAAGATATCAGGATGGAGGTAAGCCACAAGAAACAGGATGATTCCAAGTTTCCTCAAGTTACCTAGAGGCGAGTTAGTCATGTTAAGTTTAAGGTGACCATACGAAATTGCAGCAGCAGCATAAAGCAATAGCCAACTGGACACTTCAGACAGAGTGGTGGAGATAGAAGCCAGAATAAAGTCTGGAGTTCAAGAGGGTAGATGCCCATTGGGAAACAGTAGCACACACAGTATGTAGCATTCCACACATGTCACTTAGATGTCAAATTTAGCCCTGAAAACCTTCTGACCTGAAAACGTCCTTCTAAAGGATCTGTGGACACAATTGAAGCCAAGAGAGACAATGAAATGCCCAGAAGAGTACGCATAGAACAAAGACTGGATTCTAGACACCCACATTCAGTAGGACAGGGAGAGGAAGAACTCATGAAGTACACTAAGGAAGGAGTATTATGGAAACCAGGAGAGCCGGGAGTTTCAAAGAGAGATGAACAGTACTAAAACGAGTTAGCTGGATTTAGCCCGTTCAAAACAACGTTTGGCAAAGCAGCTCCAATACAGTGGTAGGATTCATAATTTGTGCTCGCCTCCAATCATGTCCGACTCTTTGCAACCCCATGGGCTGTGAAAATGCCATTGGTAGTGACAGGGGTTGCATTGAATCTATGTATTGCATTTGGTAGCATAGTCATTTTGACTATTGATTCTCCCTACCCAGGAACATGGAATATCTCTCCATCTGTTTATGTCATATTTGATTTCTTTCATTAGTATCTTATAATTTTCTGTGTGCAGTTCTTTTGTCTCCTTAGATAAGTTTATTCCAAAATATTTTATTTTTTTGTTGCAGTGGTGAATGGGATTGATTCCTTAATTTCTCTTCTGATTTTTCATTATTAGTATATAGAAATGAAAGTGATTTCTGTGTATTGATTTTGTATCCTGCAACTTTGCTAAATTCATTGATTAGTAATTTTGTGATACTATCTTTAGGGTTTTCTATGTACAGTGTCATGTCATCTGCAGATGGTGAGAACTTTACTTCTTTTCCAATCTGGATTCCATTTGTTTCTTTTTCTTCTCTGATTGCTGTAGCCAGGACTTTCAGAACTATGTTGAATAATAGTGGTGAAAGTGGAAACCTTTGTCTTGTTCCTGATCTTAAGGGGAATGCTTTCTGTTTTTCACCAATGAGAATAATGTTCGCTGTAGGCTTATCATATACGGTCTTTACTACATTGAGGTAGTTTCCTTCTACGCCCATTTTTTGGAGAGTTTTAATCATAAATGGGTGCTTAATTTTGTCTAAGGGTTTTTCTGCATCTATTGAGATTATCATATGGTTTTTATCTTTCAATTTGTAAATATGGTGTATCACATTGGTTGATTTGCATATAATGAAGAATCCTTGCATTCCTGGAATAAACCCAACTTGATCATGGTGTATGAGCTTTATGATGTGTTGCTGAATTCTGTTTGCTAAAATTTTGTTGAGGATTTTTGCATCTATGTTCATCAGTGATATTGGCCTGTAGATTTCTTTTTTTGTGTTGTCTTTGTCTGGTTTTGGTATCAGGGTGATAGTGGTCTCATAGAATGAGTTTGGAAGTGTTCTTTCCTCCACAATTTTTTGAAAAAGTTTTAGAAGGATAGGCATTAGCTCATCTCTGAATATTTGATAGAATTCTTCTGTGAAGCCATCTGGTCCTGGGCTTTTGTTTTTTGGGAGATTTTTTTTATCACAGCTTCAATTTCAGTGCTTGTAATTGGGTTGTTCATAATTTCTGTTTCTTCCTGGTTCAGTCTTGGGAGATTGAACTTTTCTAAGAATCTGTCCATTTCTTCCAGGTTATCCATTTTATTGGCATATAGTTGTTCATAGTAGTCTCTTATAATCCTTTGTATTCCTGGATTGTCTGTTGTAACTTCTTTTTCATTTCTAATTTTGTTGACTTGACTCTTCTCTCTTTTTTTCTTGATGAGTCTGGCTGAAGGTTTGTCAATTTTGTTTATCTTCTTTACTATTGTTTCTTTCATTTCTTTATCATTTATTTCTGCTCAGATCTTTATGATTTCTTTCCTTCTTCTAATTTTGGGTTTTTGTTCTTCTTTTTCCAGTTGTTTTAGGTGTAAAGTTAGGTTGTCTATTTGAGGATTTTCTTGTTTCTTGAGGTAAGATTGTACTGCTATAAACTTCCCTCTTAGAACTGCTTTTGCTGCATACCATAGGTTTTGAGTTGCCATGTTTTGATTGTCATTTGTTTCTAGAAATCTTTTGATTTCCCTTTTGATTTCTTCAGTAACCTGTTGGTTATTTAGAAGCATATTCTTTAATCGCCATGTGTTTGTGTTTTTTACAGTTTTTTTTCTTGTAATTGATATCTAGTCTAATAGCATTGTGGCTGGAGATACAAATTCAATTTTCTTAAATTTACTGAGGTTTGATTTGTGACCTAAGATGTGGTCTAGCCTAGAGAATGTTCCATGTGCACTTGAGAAGAAGGTGTATTCTTCTGCATTTGGATGGAATGTCCTGAAGATATCAATGAGATATCTAATTAGATACATCTACTGTATCATTTAAGACTTGTGTTTCCTTATTAATTTTCTGTTTTGTTTGACATTGGTGTGAGTGGGGTGTTAAAGTCTCCCACTATTATTGTGTTACTGTCAATTTCACCTTTAATGTCTGTTAGTGTTTGTCTTATGTATTGAGGTGCTCCTATGTTGGGTACATAGATATTTACAATTGTTATGTTTTCCTCTTGAATCAATCCCTTGATCATTATGTAGTGTCCTTCCTTATCTCTGGTAATCTTTATTTTAAGGTTTATTTTGTCTGATATGAGGATTGCTACTCCAGCTATCTTTTGCTTCCCACTTGCATGGAATGTATTTTTCCATCCTCTCACTTTCAGTCTATATGTGTCTTTAAATCTGAAGTGGATTTCTTGTAGACAGCATATATATGGGTCTTTTTTTTTTTAATCCATTCAGCCAGACTGTGTCTTTTGGTTGGCATATTTAATTTGTTTACATTTAAAGTGATTATTGATATATATATATTCCTATTGCCATTTTCTTAATTGTATGGGGTTGATTTTGTAGATCTTTTTCTTCTCTTGTATTTCTTGACTATATAAGTCTCTTTAACATTTGTTGTAAAGCTTGTTTGGTCGTACTGAATTCTCTTAATTTTCGCTTGTTCAAAAAGCTTTTTACTTCTCCATCAATTTTAACTGATATACTTGCTGGGTACAGTGATCTTGGTTGTAGATTTTTCCCTTTCAGTACTTTGAATATATCCTGCCGTTCCCTTCTGACCTGCACAGTTTCTGCTGAAAGATCAGCTAGCTGTTAAAGGTATAGTGTTTCCCATGCATGTTATCTGTTTTTTTCCCCTTGCTGCTTTTAATATTCTTTCTTTGTGTTTAGTCTTTGTTAGTTTGATTAGTATGTGTCTTGGCATATTTCTCCTTGGGTTTATCATGTATGGGACTCTTTGTGTCTCTTGAACTTGATTGACTATTTCCTTTTCCATGTTGGGGAAATTTTCAACTATAATCACTTCAAAAATTTTCCCGTACCCTTTCTTTTTCTCTTCTTCTTCTGGAATCCCTATAATTAGAATGGTGGAGCATTTGATATAGTCCCAGAGGTCTCTGAGACTATCCTCAGTTCTTTGCATTCTTTTTACTTTATACTGCTGTGCAGAAGTTATTTCCACCATTTTATCTTCCAGCTCACTGATTTGTTCTTCTGCTTCAGATATTCTGAAATTGATTCCTTCTAGAGTATTTTTAATTTCAGTTAATTGTGTTGTCTGTGTATGTTTATTCTTTAATTCTTCTAGGTCTTTTTAAATTTATTCTTGCGTTTTCTCCCTTCTGTTTTCAAGGTTTTTCATCATCTTTACTATCATTATTCTGAATTCTTTTTCAGGTAGTTTGCCTATTTCCTCTTCATTTATTTGGATTTCCGTGTTTCTAGTTTGTTCCTTCATTTGTGTAGTATTTCTCTGCCTTTTCATTATTATTTTTTAACTTATTGTGTTTGAGGTCTCCTCTTCCCAGGCTTCAGGATGAATTCTTTCTTCCTTCTGGTTTCTTCCCTCCTAAGGTTAGTCCAGTGTTTGTGTAAGCTTTGTATAGGGTGAGATTTGTGGTGAGTTGTTTTTGTTTTTGTTTGTTTTTCCTCTGATGGGCAAGGATGAGTGAGGGGGTAATCCTGTCTGCTGATGATTGGGTTTGTATTTTTGTTTTGTTTGTTGTTTAGATGGGGCATCCTGCACAGGGTGCTACTGGTGGTTGGGTGATGCCCAGTCTTGTATTCAAGTGGTTTCCTTTGTGTGAGTTCTCACTATTTGATACTCCCTAGGGTTGGTTTTCTGGTAGTCTAGGATCTTGGAGGCAGTGCTCCCACTCCAAAGGCTCAGGGTTTGATCTCCTTTTCAGCACTGAGGGAATCTGGAAATAATTTCTGTCCTTTTGGTTTTGTAGTCCATGAATTTGGCCAAAGTGTCAGTTCTTAAGTTGAATTTCCATTTCTATGGTTATTTTCTCTTTTGGCACTACTGCATAAATGTAATTTTGCTGCAATGGAAACACTGGCTTAAGTAGTTGGGGAGTCCTGTGGGATTAAGTTAGAGCTGGCATTGGGGTACACTTCTCAGAAATAAGAGTTGATAGCCTTGTAGGATCCCAATGAGTGGCTTGTATATGAGTGCCTATTAGGGGCAGCTCTTAGTTTTCATTACTTTGTCAAAAATCTCGTTATTCTCCTTAAGACTGCCTCTTTGACAGCAAGGTATCACTCATGTGTCCGTCCACATGTGTCCGTCCATGCCTCCTCATTCCTCAAAACTCTGCACTGTGCATTCTCACCTCCACAGCCTGAATCCCTGCTGCAGGCTCCACTCCTAAGCAGGAAGTTTTTGATCAAAAGTCCAGAAAGTGGGATGAACCTTAAAATAGAAAAGGATTAACTGGAAGAAAAGAACAAGAACTTGAAGCAGTTCATACAAAATGACCCCAATTTTGAGATTCCCTAATATTTGAAAATAACTTCTACAGAACTTGTGACTTCCCCCAACTGGAAAGCAAATGATAAAGCAAAAACTAGGCTACTCAACCATATTCTAGTCATTTTTTAGTTATATTTTTCATATCACAGTATAATATATTTATTCAGAACAATATTCTTCAAGATTTAAAAACTGCTGGTTTCTCTCTGGAAATGGATGTCATACATGATTAAAAAATCTGAACCAAGAGAATATTTTATTTCAAGTTTTACCAAGAGAATTCTGTTAAACATTTTTGCTTCTCTACTCAATTTCTACTTTTATATTAGAAATAAAATTGTTCTTAACTCAGTCAAAAGTATTGAGTAACTCACTGTATAGCAGCAGTTCTCAATTATGCTCCTGCAATAATCATCCCATTCTAATTAATGGTAGATGCAGAGAAAGGATACAAATTGATCTTCTCAATTGTAAGTTATTCTTCCACAAATTTTTCTTAAACTTTTGGCCCTTGTAGCTGATTATTTTGCAAAAAGAAGTACTAATAGGTTACAAAATAAGTGAACAAATAGTAAAGTAATATTAATAAAAGTTGAAGCTAGCCAGTCATACTTCATTCAATAGTTTGTCTATAATTGGACACATGCTCATGACTATAATTTTTATACTACATACCAAAAATACAGTCCATTTCTACTACCATTGTTCCAACAGTGTTGCCTTTGCTCAAATACTTGGAACCTAACTTAGAACTACTTTTGGGATCTGGAAAGATGTTCTTTTGAATACTTTAAACAATGGGAAAGCCAACAGTCACAGTCTGGAAAAATCTTAAAAACTTATAGCCAAGTAGGTAGGTGGGTGATTAGGCTGATTTATCCAGATGTGTCTTGCTTTAAGAAATATGAGGCTCCCCTGGTGGCTCAGTGGTAAAGAATCTGGCTCTCAGTGCAGGAGACGCGGGTTTGATTCCTGGGTCGGGAAGATACCATGTGTCATGGGGCAACTAAATCCATGCACCACAGCTATTGAGACTGTGCTCTAGAGCCTGGGAGCTGAAACTACTAGGCTCACTCACCCTAGAGCCAGTGCTCAGCAACAAGCAAAGCCACTGCAATGAGAAACCCACTCGCCAGAGCTAGAGAAAAGCCCTTTCACCAATGAAGACCTAGCACAGCCAAAAATAAATGCATACATAAATAAAACATTTTAAAAAGAAACATGACCTCTTATGTGGAAATCCACATGTACCATCTATAGGTGCACAGAGCAGATGACAGTGAGACGTTTCTGTAAGTACTGATAAGACTAATCTCTGAAAGTTAGTTTGTACAATAAACAAGTAGCAGATCGCAGAAGGGATATAGATCAACACAAGCCTTAACTGTAATCTAACTAAAATACCAGATCTGAAAATAAGTTATTAAGTTACAAAGCACAGAAAAGGCAGAATTAGAAATTGACACAGTATATTTTTATATGGTGGAGGTGAATGGGAAAAGAGAAATGAGTCAAGCTTTCAGAGTCCTAACATCATTCAAGGAAACAAATTAGGTAGCTAACTCTTCTTAATGCTGATTCTGTTATGATCAGCAATCTTTGGATGTTGTTCCAAATAATATTATGATCAAGCTGATTGTTGTCGTTCAGTCGCTCAGTTGTGTTCAACTCTTTGCAACCCTGTGGACTGGAGTATACCAGGCTTTCCTGTCCTTCACCATCACTACTCAAACTCATGTCCACTGAGTTGGTGATGTCATCCAACCATCTCAACCTCTGTCGTCCCCTTCTCCTCCTGCCTTCTATCTTTCCCATCATAAGGGTCTTTTCCAATGAGTCAGCTCTTCCCATCAGGTGGCCAAAGTATTGGAGCTTCAGCTGATAGGATCAAGCTGATAGTATGGTTCATTCCAACCAACAGTTATATTTCCTCATTACAAATAACTCATTACAAATAACTCATTACAAAAAACTCAGCGTTTCAGTTTTAATGCTAGTCTTATCTGAGTCAGGGTGAGTCAGCTTGGAAACAGGGATAATGTTACCTGGTAAGGGTTGGGACCAAACCCCAAACTCCACGACTCTACTGTGAGAGGCTCAGATAGCCCTCCTTGCCAGCACCCCAACCTGGAGCCCTGCCTTCCTTCTGAACAACTTCAGGAAACAGATAAATTAGCATATGCTTATTCACTTCATAAAAGGATCAGTTGCTTTATGAAAATATTTTAAAGCCCAAGGAACTTAGAGTGGATGTTATTCAGTCAGTGAGAAATGACTCTGAGTTCACTCAGAAATTCTTTAACCTTCACATAACTAGTCTTGATGGTGCAGTGGGATTGAAATGTGAATGTATTCAACAATCGCACATTTGAGAAGTTCAGCCATTAAAGAAAGGAAGGAAACAAGATGGAAGACGGAAATGGTTACGGTGCAAGTGGAAAGAGTTTTGGTTCTTTTTTTGTTGGATCTCCCCCTCATGAAAAGGACATTAGATTAGGAAAAAAAGAAAGAGGGAGCTGATAGAAACCTGTGAGATAGCCATTGAGTAGGTGAAAATGGAATCCAGGCTCCCTAAGAAGATTGGGTTTGTGGGGCAAAGGATGCAGGCATATCTCTTCTCTGGGAATAACTCTTTCAAAATTCCTCTGAAATATTAATATAATATTTAGGCACTTCTAAATGCACAGCTTTATTACTAGAGAATGGCCTTAGACTCTCTTCTCTCCGATCAGGTATCTCTCAGCTTTTTATTTACCAAATATGATTTAAGTTTCTCTCACAGTTAAAGAGGAAGAAAGGTGTGATTCCTGTCCTAGAGGAACTTACCCCCTAACAGGAGAAATGGACTTGTAAACAAATCATTTGGGGTTTCATAAAGGTGGAGCATACTATGGGACCAATGAGTTTTACTTTTTAAACATATCAAGAATACTTTAGAACTATTTAATCCACTTGGATTAGACGCTTTTGTCTGCACCAGCTTCCAGTTCTAACCTGCAGGTCTCAGTGTAGTTAATAGTTAAGCTTTTACAGATAAGTCCAATCAGTTAAACAGCAAGCAAGTCATTTGCTTCAACAGGATAAACAGCACCACACACTCTAGTGAAAGTCGCTCAGTCGTGTCCGGCTCTTTGCCACCTCATGAACTGTAGCCTACCAGGCTCTTCTGTCCCTGGAATTCTCCAGAGAATAATGGAGATTGAACTCAGGGATTCAGGGATTGAACCCTGGTCTCCTGCACCGCAAGTAGATTCTTTACCGTCTAAGCCACCATGGAAGCCCACATACACAAAGGGATTCAGAATTATGTTATTGGGCTTTCCCTGTAGCTCAGGCGGTAAAGAATCTGCCTGCAATGCAGGAGACCTGGGTTCGATCCCTGCGTCAGGAAGATCCCCTGGAGAATAAAATGGGAACCCACTCCAGTACTCTTGCCTGGAGAATCCCATGGACAGAGGAGCCTAGCAGGCTACAGTCCATGGGGTCTAAAGAGTCAGACACGACTTAAACCACCACCACAATCCCTGCCTTCAAGAAATCTGCAGTTCATTTGGAGAGCTAAAGCTAATAGAGCATTTTATTGTTTATATTTAAATATAATTTCCTTATTAAAGGGGAAAATAATTTGGCTGTACAGCCCCCTGCGACAATTCTACCATATTCTCCAGACAGGAGAGATTTTAGGTCAGTGGAGGGGAAGTCAGAAGAAAAAGAAGAGAAACCAAGTAGTTGTCGTATTAATTAGAAAAAACGAAACAAAAAATCCTTTACACTTCGGATCCATGCTCCAGTCTCCCTTTGACTATCTGCAGTGTGATTACAATATGCCTAGGTGTAGATTTGGGGGTGGGGCGCTATTTCTTCTGTTTGGTGTCCTCTGAGATTGCTGTGGTTGGTCTGTGGTTGGTGTCTGTCATTAATTTTGGAAACTGCTTAGCTATTATTCAAGTATTTCTTTAGTCTCTCTCCTTGATCCTTCTTTTTCTGGTATTTCCATCACAGTTACGTTACACCTTTTCTCATTGTCCCACAGTTCTTGGATGCTCTGTCTTAATTTTTTCATTCTTTTTTTTCCTCTTTGTTTTTCAGTTCCTAGTGATATATTTTCAAGCTTACTGAAATCTTTCTTTGTCTTTGCTGAGCCTATTAAGCGCAGTTTTCATTTTGATTGCAGTGTTTTTTAATGTTTTTAATTTCTAGCAATTCTTTTTAAATATTTCTTAGCATTTCCATTTTCCGACTTACATTAACTATCGGAGCTTACATTGTAGTCCACTTTTTCCGTTATAGCCCTTAGTGTATTAATCATAGTTATTTTAAATTCCCATTCTAATAATACCAAAAATATCTTCATCATATCCAGATGCCATATCTGTCTGGTTCTGATCCTTGTTTTATCTCTTCAGGTTGAATTTTTAGCCCTTTAGTGCTCCTTGGAATTTTATGCTGAAAGCCGAACATGATGTATTGGGTACAAGTAAGTGAGGGCATTCAGTGTATGAAGTTTTCTGTTTAGCTAGGAGTTAGGTTGTGTTCACTGGTGCTGCAACCATAGTGTCAGAGGCTAAAATTCCTCTAGGGTCTTTATTTTGGATCCCCAAGAGGTGCCTTCTTCAGCAGGGTCTGAGGCTTGCAGCTCTTTGGGTTATGATTGACTGTATGTTTGTGTACTCAGTCATGTCCGACTCCTTCTGTCCATGGGATTCTCTGGGCAAGAACACTCGAATGGATTGCCATTTCCTTCTCCAGGAGATCTTCCTGATTCAGAAATTGAACCCATGTCTCCTGCACTGGCAAGCAGCTTCTTTACCTCTTGAGCCACCTAGGAAGTCCTATAGTCTATGATTACATTTCAGGTTTTCAGTGAGCCTGTGTCCCTAGGCTTCGACCTTCCAGAGAACTCATCTTTTCCTCCCCAACTTTGCTGCTGTTCAGTCACTCAGTTGTGGCCAACTCTTTGCAGCCCCATGGATTGCAGCATGCCAGGCTTCCCTGTTCTTCACCATCTCCTAAAGTTTGCTTAAGCTTCTGTTGATTGAGTCAGTGATGCCACCTAGGCATCACATTCTCTGTTGTCCCTTTCTCCTCTTACCTTCNTGGAGCATCAAAAAATACCCAACTCAACACTTTGAAGCACTATGAGAGATAACTAGGTGAAACAAGGTATTGGTTAAAGGGAGAACAATTGAAGCATCCTTTATCCTCTTTTAACTTGGCTGCTTCCTTAGCTGATCTGTATACAAATGAGAATTTTTAAATAATTGTTCCCTCAGCAACCAGCAAAATTTGCAAATTGCCTTTACTGATCTTGGAGTTGCCAGAATCATGTATCACAAGCTGAGTTATGAAAGATCAGTCAATACCAGGATGTCTTCCAGAAACAGTCATTTGAAACCAAATTTTAAAAGAAGAATGCAAAAGAGGTTAAAGGGCCCTGAAATGACTTCACCTAAGTTAGTTAATACATACTAACATTTTATATATTTCTCAGTGAATATTTTAGGAATTATAAACCTCCTTAGAAAATGTCAAAAGACAGTAATTGGTTATATACAGCATGTTTTAAAAATCTGGCATATAAAAATCAATGCTTAAATATCAACTTAGAAGCCTTTTTTGCTGTCACTTCAGTCGTGTCTGACTCGTTGCATCCTTATGGACTGTAGCCTGCCAGGCTCCTCTGTCTGTGGGATTCTCCAGGCAAGAATATTAGAGTGGATTACCATGCCCTCCTCCAGGGGATCTTCCTGACCCAGAGATCGNTTTTTTCCTGTCACTTCAGTCGTGTCTGACTCGTTGCATCCTTATGGACTGTAGCCTGCCAGGCTCCTCTGTCTGTGGGATTCTCCAGGCAAGAATATTAGAGTGGATTACCATGCCCTCCTCCAGGGGATCTTCCTGACCCAGAGATCGAACCCATGTCTCTTCTGTCTCTAGCACAGGCAGGCAGGTTCTTTATCACCAGCACCACCAAGGAAGCCCCCCAAGAGTCTTTTTTGGAAAGATATAAATGTAGATTTTTTTTTAAAAAAAGGACCTCTACCACAATGTCTGTAAAACATTTTGGTGGACCTATGAGATTTTAAAAAGTGGCCCATGAACTGACAGGACATTTTTCTTCTTAGGGTTATAAAACAAAAGGATATAATCACGACAAACTTACAGTATGGATCTAAGTTCATTGCACTACCTGTGTCATTAACACAAAAATAGGATTGAAGAGCTTCTTAGTTTTTCTTCAGTGGCTGGCAATGGGCTCAAGCTGTCTTCTTCCATACTTATTAATTTTGATTTTCCTTATAATCTGTAGAGGTGTTGCATCTAGCTGATCAGTGTTACAGATGTAGTCTGTTCAAGGAACCAGAGATGTGACATCTCTGCCACATTTGGTCATCCATATTTGAATACTTGTATTCAAATGAGTATTTATTGGTGCTTGCTGTGTGTCAGGCACTGTAGCAGATGCTGTGGATTCAGCTGTAAACAAAACAGACAGACACTCTCATGGAGCTGATGTTCTAATTTATACATTCGAGCTGGGGAAAGAGGGAAGATGGATTATAAGGAAATAAACAGGTACACCAAATGCTGAACTAGTAGTTGTTCAGTTGCCCAGTCGTGTCTTATTCTTTGTGACCCCACAGACTGCAGCACACCAGGCCACCCTGTCCCTCACCATCTCCCGAAGCTTGCCCGCGTTCATGTTCATTGTATCGGTGATGCTGTCCAGCCATCTCTACCTCTGATGGCCTCTTCTCCTTCTGTCCTCAATCTTTCCCAACATCAGGGATTTTTCCAATGAGTCATCTGTTTGCATCAGATGACCAAAATATTGGAGCTTCAGCTTCAGCATCAGTCCTTCCAGGGAATATTCAGGGTTGATATCCCTTAAGATTGTCTGGTTTGATCTCCTTGTGACCAAGGAACTGTCAGGAGAGAAATGGATAAAAATAACACAAGAGAACGGATGTAAAGGAGCCAGCTGGTGAGGTGAGGGGTGGGGGAAGAATTGCTATTAATATATACAGTTCTGGGGAAGCCTCTCGGAGAAGTGACATCTAAAAAGATGAAAGAGGGAATTCCCTGGTGGTCCAGGGGTTAGGTCTCCTATCCTTCACTGCTGAGGGTATGGGTTCAATCCCAGGAGCTAAGATTCCACAAGCTTCCCAGTGTGGCCAAAAAATAACAAAGGATGAGGGAGTGATCCATGTAGATATCCTGGAGAAAAGTGCTCTGAGCATAAAGTGCAAAGGATTCACTTTCTTCAAATTGTCTCGGACTCTGAGAGATCTGCATCCTCAGTCTCTGGCTGTCAGCTTCCTCTGCACGTTTCTGTGCTGTTTATCCTTCTCCCTGTTCAGAAGAACAGCCTGCATGCTGAATATTTTTTGCTTCTCGCTCTCTAAGAGATCATTCATTCTTTTTGATAGTGTTGCTATCAATTGACATTTATTAATTCATTCTTTAAAATATCCATGCAATGGAACAGAATTTCCAATTCTTAGGATATCTGTCAACAACGTGCTCAGTTCAGTTCAGTCGCTCAGTCGTGTCCNAAGAAGAATGCAAAAGAGGTTAAAGGGCCCTGAAATGACTTCACCTAAGTTAGTTAATACATACTAACATTTTATATATTTCTCAGTGAATATTTTAGGAATTATAAACCTCCTTAGAAAATGTCAAAAGACAGTAATTGGTTATATACAGCATGTTTTAAAAATCTGGCATATAAAAATCAATGCTTAAATATCAACTTAGAAGCCTTTTTTGCTGTCACTTCAGTCGTGTCTGACTCGTTGCATCCTTATGGACTGTAGCCTGCCAGGCTCCTCTGTCTGTGGGATTCTCCAGGCAAGAATATTAGAGTGGATTACCATGCCCTCCTCCAGGGGATCTTCCTGACCCAGAGATCGAACCCATGTCTCTTCTGTCTCTAGCACAGGCAGGCAGGTTCTTTATCACCAGCACCACCAAGGAAGCCCTCCAAGAGTCTTTTTTGGAAAGATATAAATGTAGATTTTTTTTTTTAAAAAAAGGACCTCTACCACAATGTCTGTAAAACATTTTGGTGGACCTATGAGATTTTAAAAAGTGGCCCATGAACTGACAGGACATTTTTCTTCTTAGGGTTATAAAACAAAAGGATATAATCACGACAAACTTACAGTATGGATCTAAGTTCATTGCACTACCTGTGTCATTAACACAAAAATAGGATTGAAGAGCTTCTTAGTTTTTCTTCAGTGGCTGGCAATGGGCTCAAGCTGTCTTCTTCCATACTTATTAATTTTGATTTTCCTTACAATCTGTAGAGGTGTTGCATCTAGCTGATCAGTGTTACAGATGTAGTCTGTTCAAGGAACCAGAGATGTGACATCTCTGCCACATTTGGTCATCCATATTTGAATACTTGTATTCAAATGAGTATTTATTGGTGCTTGCTGTGTGTCAGGCACTGTAGCAGATGCTGTGGATTCAGCTGTAAACAAAACAGACAGACACTCTCATGGAGCTGATGTTCTAATTTATACATTCGAGCTGGGGAAAGAGGGAAGATGGATTATAAGGAAATAAACAGGTACACCAAATGCTGAACTAGTAGTTGTTCAGTTGCCCGTCATGTCTTATTCTTTGTGACCCCACAGACTGCAGCACACCAGGCCACCCTGTCCCTCACCATCTCCCGAAGCTTGCCCGCGTTCATGTTCATTGTATCGGTGATGCTGTCCAGCCATCTCTACCTCTGATGGCCTCTTCTCCTTCTGTCCTCAATCTTTCCCAACATCAGGGATTTTTCCAATGAGTCATCTGTTTGCATCAGATGACCAAAATATTGGAGCTTCAGCTTCAGCATCAGTCCTTCCAGGGAATATTCAGGGTTGATATCCCTTAAGATTGTCTGGTTTGATCTCCTTGTGACCAAGGAACTGTCAGGAGAGAAATGGATAAAAATAACACAAGAGAACGGATGTAAAGGAGCCAGCTGGTGAGGTGAGGGGTGGGGGAAGAATTGCTATTAATATATACAGTTCTGGGGAAGCCTCTCGGAGAAGTGACATCTAAAAAGATGAAAGAGGGAATTCCCTGGTGGTCCAGGGGTTAGGTCTCCTATCCTTCACTGCTGAGGGTATGGGTTCAATCCCAGGAGCTAAGATTCCACAAGCTTCCCAGTGTGGCCAAAAAATAACAAAGGATGAGGGAGTGATCCATGTAGATATCCTGGAGAAAAGTGCTCTGAGCATAAAGTGCAAAGGATTCACTTTCTTCAGATTGTCTCGGACTCTGAGAGATCTGCATCCTCAGTCTCTGGCTGTCAGCTTCCTCTGCACGTTTCTGTGCTGTTTATCCTTCTCCCTGTTCAGAAGAACAGCCTGCATGCTGAATATTTTTTGCTTCTCGCTCTCTAAGAGATCATTCATTCTTTTTGATAGTGTTGCTATCAATTGACATTTATTAATTCATTCTTTAAAATATCCATGCAATGGAACAGAATTTCCAATTCTTAGGATATCTGTCAACAACGTGCTCAGTTCAGTTCAGTCGCTCAGTCGTGTCCAACTCTTTGTGACCCCATGAATCGCAGCACACCAGGCCTCCCTGTCCATCACCAACTCCCGGAGTTTACTCAAACTCACGTCCATCAAGTCGGTGATGCCATCCGGCCATCTCATCCTCGGTCGTCCCCTTCTCCTCCTGCCCCCAATCCCTCCCAGCATCAGGGTCTTTTCCAATGAGTCAACTCTTTGCATGAGGTGGCCAAAGTACTGGAGTTTCAGCTTCAGCATCATTCCTTCCAAAGAACAGCCCAGACAATCAACATAACAGACCAACTTGATTAATTATTCACTGCGTTAAAAAAAAGGATTTTTATATAAAAAATATAAATATTTTAGCCAGAGGAAGATTCTCTGCATTCCAGAACCAGAACATAGCATTTTGAAAGATTAGATTTCAGTACTTCCTTCATCAACGTGTTTTAAGATCAGGAAGGCTGAAGAGTTACAACTATAAGAACTAGCAAACTTGGAAAAGATTCCAAAAGGTCACCCAGTTCATCCCCCTGCCTCTTGGTGGATCAGTGTTGAAGCTGATCCGGTCACTGAAAAGATTTTCATTGAGAGGTTCTACAATTTCCTTTTGCAGTCTGATTTAGTGAACTGAGCTGATTTCGAAAAACATTAATTCACTTACTAGCGCTTTTTGTTCATGTCCACACCCCTCTTTAGAATGCGTTCCTCTTCATCCACACAAATTCTGCAATGATTTAATATTAACTCTCCATAAAATCTTACTAGTCCATAGAGTTTACTGCTATTTTTTCTACCTCTGCTACTGCTGCTGCTGCTAAGTTGCTTCAGTCATGTCTGACTCTGTGCAACCCCGTAGACAGCAGCCCACCAGGCTCCGCCATCCCTGGGATTCTCCAGGGAAGAACACTGGAGTGGGGTGCCATTTCCTTTTCCAGTGCATGAAAGTGAAAAGCGAAAGTGAATTCGTTCAGTCATGTCCGACTCTTCCCAACCCCATGGACTGCAGCCTACCAGGCTCCCCGTCCATGGGATTTTCCAGGCAAGAGTACTAGAGTGGATTATCATTGCCTTCTCCTCTAATCTATACTATTTATTTGATAATTAAAAGTGAAGTGTCATTTCTTTTATAAAGTTACATATATAAGTTTTATTCAGCATTTCACTACTGTAAATATTGTCTCTCCATTCATCCTATCACTACCAGAAAGGCAAGAATTGGAACCTAAACAATTGCTTTGCTTTAGCACAGTACTTCTTGTAGACAATAAGCACTGATAAATCATTGTTCAATTTTGCACTAGAGCTGGCTTGCATCATTTCATTTTGCTAGAGCCAACTGTGCAGATCCCTTTCCAGCCCAGTGTTGGTAACATCATGTTTGTAGCTTAAGTCCAATTGTGATGGAAATATTTACACTATAGAAATTGGCAGATGCTACAAATCAATGGCTTGGATTTGCATCTGGCTTTACATTTACTAGTCATATGACATCAGGTGAACTATCACTCTGCCTCTCAGTCATCTGACATTACTCTGCCTCTCAGTTTTATCTGAAAAATANAATTGTGATGGAAATATTTACACTATAGAAATTGGCAGATGCTACAAATCAATGGCTTGGATTTGCATCTGGCTTTACATTTACTAGTCATATGACATCAGGTGAACTATCACTCTGCCTCTCAGTCATCTGACATTACTCTGCCTCTCAGTTTTATCTGAAAAATAAGGATGTTGAATTATCTACATATTTCATAAAGTTTTTGTAAGGAGTGTATGCGTTCTGCATGTACACTATTTGGGAAAAAATCATGGTACATGGTAAGTATCCAGTAGTTGACAGCTTAATTTTTATTAGATCATCTAACAACCTATTTCATAGATCCTCAACTGCTCTGTGAAGCTTTCCAGGAAGTCTACAATATAACCATGCTCTATTTATGCAACATCATTTCCCACAGTGCCTTTGCTGTATAGAGTAGGACACACTTTTTGCTGCCTCAGTGAAATCTTCTTCACTTACAGCCTCGATAAGGGGACCTGACATGGGATGAAAATGTTGTTCTCTAGATACTTATAGGAGAAGGATCACTGATTGAGAGACTAGGGCTAAAGCAGTAGCTGGTTATGTTCTAGCATCCTGACTTTTCAGGTAAAAGTTAAGCTTCATTTACCACAGGATCAATGGAAGAATATAAAATGCAGTATTATATTCTGTTATTCTTCAGGTTAAATAGGCTTTCCTGGGCCAGATGAGAATTTGACCAATATTTATAATATTGTTTTATGAGAAAAAGTGGTCCCAACTCCCCAGAATCCTTTTGCAAATAAAATTTGGGAACATAGGTCTTTTGAATTGTAAACTTGAAAACTAATAAGTTGATTTTTCTGCGTTTACTGGTTCACATAGGATTTGACTAAAACCTTTCCTTTCCTAATGTACTGAATCAACTAATAGAATAACTAATAGCGTTTAAAGATAGGAAAAATAATGACAGATTTTCCAAACCAATCTGCAGCCCAACCCAACAACTGGGAAGTATACATGCTTTAAGTTATAGACTTTGGTACTCAGAACCATGGAATTTTTTAAAATAACTTTTATTAAATATTAAGTAGTATAAAGAGAATTTTATAAAATATTATGGCATATACAGAATAGCAATACAATGAAGAGTTGTGTACCTACTACCCCGCATATGAAATAAACTATTTACTGATACCTGTGAAACCCTGATCTGGTCGTTGATCCACTTCGGAGATAACCACAAGCTTGAATTTGGAATTTATTGTTTTCTGTGTATAAAATGTTAGTTTCTCCAATATATTATTTAATTTTTTGTGTTATTGAATTTCATATAAATAGTATCACACTTAATAATTCTTTAGTAGATGGTTGCTGCTTTCTTTTTGAACTTAATTTTGATACATGATACACATACAGAAAAGTGTGCACATTATGTGTGTGCTGGTTGTAGAATTTCTGCAAGTTATTATATCCATTTGACCTTCACTGAGATAGAGAAACAGAGTGTTATCAGCCTCCCAGAAGGCCTGTAGACACTACCATCCTTTCTGCCTGGGGTAACCAGTATCTTAACTTCTAATCTTGTAGATTAGTTTTGCCTGGTTTTGAGTTTTTTATAAAGAGAAACAAATAATATGTACTCTGTCACTTCTTTTCCCATTCAATATTTTTTAAGAGATTAATCCTATTTGTTACATATAGATTGAACTTAATTCATTCTCATTGCTCATAGTATTTCACTGTGTCAGTAAATATAATTTATCCATTCTACTGTTGGTGTTGGTTGAGTAGTTTTCTTTCTGCTTATTATGAAGAACATGGCTATGATTATTCTCCTCTGTCTTTATACTCAAGCAATTTGTTGTTTTAGTTCAATATTGCTTTCCTGAGTTTTATCTGTACGTCCTTTTTGTGCTCATTCACATGTGACTCTTTGCAACCCCGTGGACTGTAGCCCTTCAGACTCCTTTGTTCATAGAATTTTTCATGCAAGGATACTGGGGTGGGTTGTCATTCCCTCTTCCATGGGATCTTCCCAACCCAGGGATCAAACTCACATCTCTTGCATCTCCTGCACTGGCAGATGGATTCTTTGCCACTGCACCACCTGGGAAGCCCCATATTGTGTGTAGTTGTTGTTTGTTCACTTTCACTGTAGATAGTTCTACGGCATAAATATTCCATTATATGTTTATCCTTTTACTGTTAATGTTCCTGGTGCTGCTATGAATATTCATTTATCCTCCTAGAGCACATGAGCACACGTTTCTTTCAAGAATAATTTACAAACTGAAGTACTAAAGCTCCTTTCCCCCAGTATATTTCTAGTCCCAAACTTTTGTGTGTGTGTGTGTGTGTGTGTGTGTGTGTGTGTNACTCGATGGACGTGAATCTGAGTGAACTCCAGGAGATGGTGATGAACAGGGAGGTTTGGTGTGCTGCGATTCATGGGATCGCAAAGAGTTGGACACAACTGAGCGACTGAACTGAACTGAATGTAATGTTGGAAATGCTCATCTTATAATGACCAAATGAAGTGACCCAAAATGGAAACTAGTATGAACAAGTACATTTTGGAGGAAAGAAAATGTAACTCATACTCTATCAGTCTGGAAAAATTGAAGAAAACAAGACCACAAAGCACTTTTTAAGAAATTCAAATATTTTGTAGTAAGCTCTTTTAAATTATGTTCACATAGTAATTTGAACAAGGAAAGTTTACTATAAGGAACTATTGACTATAACAATGGACTGGAGTCACAATAAATTGTCTAGGAAGAAGTCAAGAGAATTCTTAAGACTATAGGAAGAAGAGCATCCACTACCCTCAGGACTGAAATAGCGTAACCAAGAAAGAGTCGCCCCTCCCCACCTCCCCAGGTGCTGAGAAACCGATCTCATTGGGAGAGCACAGCCTTGACTCACTGTGGGGCACAGAAGTTGCACTGGTGGAACTTGCTAGAAATCTACCCTCTAGGGTGCTAGGGAAAGCTGTTTCCAAGTAGGTGTTCTGCCAGAGGCATGCCATTACAAAACAAAGTTGGAGGATGCTGGGAGAAAATGCTGGGTGCTGCTGGCAGCTGGCTGTGCACAACAGGCGGCTGGTACTGGAGAAACCAACTTTGCTAGAGCAGCTGAGTCCTGGGGAAGTGTGTATCGCAGGAGCTGTGAGCTGAAGAAGCTACACTTGCTGAGTTGTGGCAGTCTGCTCTGCTGAGCATGAGAGAACCAGGAAGCAAAACCATTTCCCTCTGTAATGTTTCTCCAATGCCCCCTACTGACAAAATGTTGATACCAGTGGGTAAGAAGAAATATTTAAAGGGCCCAGATCCATTTTCTCAGAGCAGGTAAAAAAGTTGAATTTGGACCTGAGAGGCACCCTCAGGGAAGAAAAATGATCTAGAAAAACTGTGACTTATAGGAATGTAATAAGCAGATCTCACTCAACAGCTTCCTTGGTGGCTTAGACCTTAAGGCATCCACCTGCAATGCAGGAGACCTGGGGTCAATCCCTGGGTTGGGAAGATCCCCTGACGAAGGAAATGGCAAACCACTCCAGCATTCTTGCCATGGAGAATTCCAAGGACAGAGAAGCCTGGCAGGCTACAGTCCACGGGGTCTCAAACAGTCAGACACGACTGAGCAACTGACACACACACACACACACACACACACAACCCAACAACAACAGGATAATTTAGGGGAATCGTGAAATGAAACAAAAGTAAAGAATCATTGAGCATTGATCATGGCTAGATGGGAAAAATAAAGTACTTTTTCTGAGAAAAGTCTAGTTCCAGAACTCCTGGGGGAAAACACTGGGGAAAGAGTTTCTGGGTATGAAATAAAGAGGAAAAAAATAATTAGGATGGCGACCCAGAACTGGCATTCCCTAGGACTGCAGCTAAGAGAACCAAGTTGGATTATTTCTATTCTGTTCTTTTTTCCTCTTTTATTTTTCTTGACTTTCTTGTTGGGAATTCAAATTTCTCAGACTGTGCAAAGGCTGATTTTGTACTTCTTTATACGGACTGAGACTGTTACGATTTATATTTCTTACCCTGATGGAAAGTTGGAGAGAGAGGACAAATAGTTCAGGCTACCATCCCCAAATCTAGAGTGAAACTTCAGAATTGTAGGCAGTGGGATTAGAGTTGGATAGCAACATGCCTTGGTGTCCAGAAGATAAAATGCAAGCATATCAATAAAAAAATAGATTACTATGGGAAACCTTTTTTTAGGGTGTTTTTAGGTGCTTCATCACAGACTTTTATAAGGTTTTACATATAATTTTCCACTACTTCTTGGAGATCACTGCCACTGACACAGGACAATTGCCAACATCAAAATACCAAAGGGCTGATTTAAGAAAATAAGTTTTATTTCTCTGACTTCTAGGTAACAAATGAGATTCTTCTTACAAGTTATGTTGTCACCTCAGGTAGAGAGGGTGTCATTTAGGAAGCTGATCTTTCTGTCAAGCATAACATGTACCGCTATAGTCCGTGTCGCTCCTGGCATACAGGTGGTCCATGAATGTGGAAGATCACATGGCAAGCTAAGCCTTTTTATGACAATGCTGCACTCTCTTATAAATGCCTGGAAATGGCCCATGGGAATGCTAACTGGAGCAACAAGGAAAAGTTTACGATGCTAAGCCCCCCAACTACAAAACACTTCATCTCTTGTTACAGCCATGCAAATTTTTATAGGTTCATTGACAAAGGGAAAAACTGAGTGAGTTTACAACAAATCAGACAGTATTGAACTGTATAAAAATTCAAATTAAAAAAGTCAGAAAGCTTTGGGATCACATAAGTTATGAAGCTAACTGTCTTGAAAGTATAAACGTGCTGTGCTTAGTCGCATCTGACTCCTTGCTACCCTGCGGACTGTAGCCCACCAGGCTCTTCTGTCCATGGGAATTCTCCACGCAAGAATACTGGAATAGGTTGCCATGCCCTCCTCCAGGGTATCTTCCCAACCCAGGGATTGAACTCAGGTCTCCTGCATTGCAGGCAGATTCTTTATCATCTAAGCCACCAGGGAAACCCAAGAATACTGGCATGGGTAGCCTATCCCTTCTCCAGGGGAACTTCCTGACCCAGGAATTGAACCAGGGTTTCCTGCATTTCAGGCCCTGTGAAAATCTAGTATACCAGAAAATTCTTGGTAAGCTCATTTATGTTTCTTGTGTAATCATTTGTAAAACAGATGGAATAAACCTATGCAAGCGTTATGTATTTTTTTCATGTTCAGATGACATGTACATTTCTTTACCTCTTGCTTGCTCATCTGTGCAGTTAATGTACTCCCACTATGAAGGACAGCTGAAGATGCTGACATGTAGAGGTGTGCTAGACGAGGGTGCTTAAACAGCTAGGGAAAAATTGTTAACTCCTCATTCTCTGTTTTGGCACATCCAAAATGATTAAGTGAAAAATATTAGTCTAACTAACATTTTATACAGGAAAGAGTAAGCTAAAGTAGCTTACTCCTTTCTGCTGCTGCATCCTTCTCAGGGCAGGGATTGGCAAATTTTCTCTGTAAAAACAAAACAAAACATATATTAAATATTTTAGGCTTTGCAGGCCACGTAGTCCTTTCCATAACTACACAATTGTATGACTAGAGTTGTGGACACTGAAATTTGAATTTATATCAGATTCATATGTCACGAGTATTATTCTTCTCCAAATTGTTTTCGTTCTGCAAGTTCAAAAACCATCCTTAACTTGTGGATTTGTACAAAAATAGGCTTTAGGTCAGATTTGGCCTATGGACTGTAATGTGACAATTCCTGGCCTAGTGGCAGTGCTACTTCTACCAGAGCTGAGTGAATTTCATTTTCACAGTCCAAAGGAAAACTCTGTAAAGATGGTTCTGTTTATAAAGTTTTCCCGTCCAACCATTCAAAACTTTAGCGGTCATTAATATGTCATGATTTTTCACTGCATGTCTGAAAGGTTGTCCCACTTCATCCCCTGACCCACTGGAAACTAGTTTATGATTTTATGGTGGCTTTTTCACTTTTTACCAAGAAAAAGTATGTATAAAATGATTTAGCAACTAGAAGAGAAAACCTGAATGAAAGAAGCACAGCTTCTGGCCTTGGTTTTGAGAACTCAGTTCTTTGACTAGATAAGTAACTTGACTGTTTCACATCTCATTTTCTTTGTCTGGAAAGTCAGAATTTCCAGATGTTGTTACTAAACAGTTATATTAAATGTTAAAGGAGATGGAGGGGAAAATTATGCCTGTATTTTCTGGAATAGCTACATGTTCAGAAAAATGTGTGTGTTTTTAAATGTCTTAACATACAACAGAAGAGAGGCATATTTCTGGAGTGGAATCTTGTGGGTGATTTCTTCTGAACATTTTGAGGTAGCAAAAAAAAATTAAGCCCAACAGTGAGCTCGTGCAAACTATAGTACAAAATACACACATGTAAAATTTCACAGTTTCCCTCTGTGCCTACTATTACCAGGAGAGGTTCAGTTTAGGGGTCTGTAAAAATGTTTTCTTCCTTTAAGAATAACTCTCTGAGCCAAGACATCATCAGTTCCAGGCTCAGTCAGCTCCAGTTGAAAGTGTGAATGTTCAGCAAGAGGATATTTTTGAAAGGAGACTGAAAATCCGCTGTGCCAGATACCTGAAACGTTGTTAGGGTATTCAGTGGAAAATTTCATTTCCACATTATAAATAACTGTAGGATATTTTAAGGGATCCAAGACTAGTAACTTCCAAGAGTTGCTTATATTAGCTCCACTGAAATGTGAAAGAAGGGAGGATGTCCAAGGACAGGCTATAAAGCTGAATTACCGGATATAATTAATTAAAATAAATAATTCAACAATGATTAAATCACCCTTAAAATCTCCAGTCAAAGCACCCAAACGTTCAGGCCTGCATATTTTGCTATCCACTAAGTAAAACAAAACAGCAATGAGGAAAGAGGAAAAGCCCCCAAAATGATTACTTAAGTTCAACTGCTCTAGAAGTTCTTATTCAAAAAAGAACCCGTCTTGTCGCCCATATTCGAAATACTGACTGTTACTTAGCGTCACCACATTTTCTGGTAGTCACTGGCTCTGCGGATTTCCAGGGAGAAGGACAACCCCAGAAAAGGCGGCATAACACCGACTGTGGTATTAATAGTTACAGAAATTTTATCTCCCGTGACCACAGAAATAATCAGCTTCCGGTAACTTCTCTCTTCCTTTGCAGCCCCTACACATTAAAAAAAGGCAACAAACCAAATCAGAGATCTTTGATAGACTGAGGTACAACATGCCCGAAATAAAACTGTCCCACTAAAAGGCAAAAAAAAAAAAAAAAAAAAAAAGCCATGGGC
>SJYV01021633.1:1641779-1693244 GCA_006410875.1 Neotragus pygmaeus | reverse complement strand
AAAAAAAAGAAAAAAAAAAAAAAAAAAAAAGCCTTGGGTATGAGTTGTGTATGTGTCTTTCTGTGTCGGCGTGGGGATGTGTGAGCGTGTGTGCCCCAGTGCATGTGACTAAGTGGAGGCAGGGGTCGGGGGAGTAAGGTAGATAATGAATGCAAGCAGTCTGGTCTCTCTTCTGTCTTTTTGAAGGGTAAGCCTGGCTTCCCTTTGCTGGTCCGCTGCACGAGGCTGGGGAAGACCCGACCCTCTTGCGCGCCGGCGGCGCGGTGGTGCCCAGGGTTAGAGCTCTCCCCTGTGACCGAAAAGATAATTAAAAATCGCACGCGCCGGAGACAGCACCGTTCCTCGCTGCGCATCAAGTCCGTAGTGATAAGTGGGTTCTCTTATCCCGCTGGCGCCCGGGCTCGGAGCCAGCAGTTTGGGGTCGAGGAGTAGGTTGGGCGAGGGGGTGTCCTACAGGTGATGCAGATGAGCCACGCAGGGGCGCGGCGGCTAGGCTCGAATCTGCGGGGGTTTGGGAAGGCGAGGCAGGAATGAGGAGAGAAAACTGGGGAAGGAGAAGTCGGACGAGGGAGGCGTGGAGTTTCGATGGGGAAAGGGAAGGTAAAAATAAGCCCCAAAGGGGATAGACGGAGCAGTGTCCCTTGAACCCCATCCTTACCCCCGTGAGGGAGCTCGCCTAGCCTAGCCATCCCCGCCCCCGNGAGAGGGTCCGGGCAAATTTAGGGACTCGGGGAGCAAGGGATGGGAAGGCGGGACGGGGGGCGTTCTCAGCCTGCAGACCCTCGCCGATTCCCGCGACGGAGGAAGGCGGGGCCGCCGGGGTCGCCGCGCGCCCGGAGGCGGGGGCGCCCGGGAGTCCCGGGAGCCAGACCCTCGAGCGCGAGGCGGCGCGGGCCAGTGGAGGGGGCGGGGGCTCGCCGCGCCGCGAGGCTGAAGGGAAACCTGCGAAATGCCTTCGCCTCGCCCGCCTTGAAAACTGAGGTGCCACTGTGAGATCTGCCTCATTCTTTCTTTTAAGGACTCAGACCCCAAAGGTCCCTCCCGCTTCTGAAAGGTCGTGGGGGGCTCGGGGCAGCGACCTGGGCGCCGAGGCAGTGACCACTCCCCAGGCTGGAGAGCACCCCCGCGCGTCCCGCGGCGGCCTCCTCGGTCCGCCTGGCCCGTTAGTTTGAGGGCGGATGTCAGCAGCGGGAGTCGCGGGCAGCGGCTCGGCAGGTTGAGGGTTTGAGGGTCCGGAGTCTCTCTGTGATGCAGTTGGGGTCCCCCCGTGCCCGGCAGCCCTCGCCCCCTCGCAGAGCGCCCCGGGATGCTGGAGAGACGGGGTACCCAGGCCCGTCCTCCTCGAGGGATTAGGCGCTTGGGATGGAGGGGGCGGTGAGCCAGACGCGGAGGAGAGGGCTCGCAGAAAGATGCTTCCGGTCCAGTCTAGCCTCTGAACCCGCCAAGGTGGGCCTGGGTCCCCTGGGCTCTGGGATTGTGGAGAGCAGGGTAAACCAGGCCTTGGGGTGGGGGGAGGGGGAGGGAGGAATCCCGCCAGTTCCTCCCTTGTGGACCCTGGGGCCAAACTCCCACGGGCCAGTGGCAGTTCCCCGTTGTTGACCACCCCCCTGCGCCACGCACCAATTCAGATTCCCTGTGTGGGTGGGGTGGAACGAAAGAGGAGTCCAGGTCAATTAGAGCTGGTTATCTCGCTAGGTCTTCTATCAGAGCAGGAATCAGAATGAATTATTATGGAAAGGGGATGTTGCATTCGGAGGCAAGTTTCATTTTGCAGTTGGCTCAAAAAACGTGTGTGGGTTTTACCCGTCCCATTTCTCCTTTTATAAACCACCCGTTTTGCAGGTTAAGCGTTCATTCCTTGAAATATGGAAAGCACAGAATATAGGTGAATCGTAGAAATGTGTATTTTCACGTGAGAGGTATCTTTTACAATTCATCGTCCAAGGGTCCAGAATTTTCTAACTAGCCTTATGTGAGAGTGGAAATTTGTTTCCACCTACCTCTCCCTCCTCCCCAAATCCCCTCAAAACACAAACAAAAAGCCCTGGATAAAAACAGCAAATAATAAAAATAAATATATATTATATATGTAAAATGCCAGAAGTCAGGATATGAAAAAATTAAGGCTCTAGATGTTTGATATTCTGCATTCCGTTAGTTTTGCTAAACATGGTTTTAAGGTATAAATGTCTTGAACTATACTCTTGCATTTATGGTGCTGAATTGATTCTGAGCATTAATACTTTGACTAGAAAGGCTCTTTTTGGCATAAAGATAGAATGCAATTTAGTTTGAGCTGTTCTCAGATGTTTTGGCTATCTTTAAGTTTTTTCATTACCACCCTTTTAAAATTATTTTGAAAATAAATTGCTTTCTCTGTTATTCATCATACTTATTTTTAATTATAATTTTACTTTTAACCAATAAACAAAACCATAGCTAACACATGACCATATTAAATTGAATGTTTTAATTTGTATTAACTGAAAGATAAATTGAATTAACATAAATCTTGACTTTCATGTTTTCCCACCTCCCTAAACTTGTGTTTAACAAAATTCAAATAGTGGCGAACAGCTGACATCCACTCAGTATAGAAGTTTTGTCTCTATTGAAAATAGGTGTGTAGATACTCGGAACATCCAGATTTTGACAATATTTTTGTTTGTTTTCATCTGAATGTTAGTAAAATCAACTTCTTTTTACCTTACTTTGGAGATAAAAGCCTGTGAGCGATAGACTTTCTAGACTCTTTCGACATAATCAAATACATCTGCAAAGAAGAAGTAATATGAAGAAGTCTCAGTTTTAAAAGTGGTGACAGCAATTTGGCTATCATATTCAGAGCTACGTACAAAGTAAATTATAGTGTTGTTGGGTAGATAGCAGACAGGTAAATATATTTAATATAGAACGTAATTGTTGAGAAGTCTGGTATTCAAATCAATATAATATTTATTGAGCCCATATTTTATGCCTTTGACACTGAGCTCTGCAAAGTAGAAGATCAGAAATGAATTCAGTAGACTGTGTTTTGATATGTTAACTTAAAACAGTGCTTCAAAATGATACTGGTAGTGTATTGCATTAAGACATCTCATGTACTAGCGTTGTTCATCTGATCTTGTTTTGGAATTATACGAGAGTACTTAATAAACTGACATGTAAAAGTGCAAAAACAACTTGTATGCTTTAAACTACACCAAGTTGTTTATTAGCATTATATTTTTAACAAAGTTCTGCAGTTTTGAAATGTTCAGTCCTCCCAGGTGTCAAGGAAATGGAAATAAATATTTTTAACGTTTTTCTCAGGTGTATGTCACTGAAAGCTTAAAATAGTTAAGGCATACTATTAGAGGATCCCAGGCCCTTTCTGTCTTGGGTAGTTGCTGTGATGAGAAAGCAATATGCAAATTCATTGCATTAGTTAATGGTCAGGTAGAAATAGTGGGGAGAACATGTTGGTCCTGTAGCCAGTAGCACCCTTGTAAGTTAGGAGTCTGTCAGCGTTTTCATCCTGAAGCTTGGTGTTCAGGGTTTGTAGCTCAGTTGCCTTAAATAGCTTCAAGCTGAAACACTGTGCAGAAATTTTAAGTCCAGATGTGTATTTTAAAGTTAAAAGTAGTGTAAGACTATTGCACTGCTTTAAGTTAGTGAACACTGGTCTGTATATTTACCAGGATCGTGTGTTTTTCTGGCAGTGTTAAAGAAAGGAAACACATTTTTCGATATATGATCTATTGCTCATGGTTAATTCTGCATGTTTAATAATACCTTTCAGTATTTGTCACAAGTAGGGTTTCAAAATGATGGAGCAATTTCTATTCGAAAATAATTTTTTCGACATCAGTGGCCATTTTTCTCTTCATAAGCAAGTATGTAGCTAATACCTATTTGACATAGTGAGTTGTATTTTCCTTACATAATTAGCGATCTTATTTTATGTTTGTGTCTTTTTAATGTAATTATACCTAAACAAAGAAAACAGGTTGTTAAGCCTGTTGAAACTTCGCTAAACCTACTCTGAGTTGCTCTGCAAAACTTTGTACATCATAATAGATCTCAAGTTGTTTGAAGACAGACTTTTTTTGTGTGTTATGCCTTTAGATGCAAGAAAAATTATTTAAAATTCAAAATTTTAGGATTGAGTAAATATAAAACTTACTGGTAAGATAATGTAAACAAATAGTTTTGGATGGAAAATATATAAACAAAAAATTTAAAAAACATATTTGAAAACAGGCATGATAAAATGTCATTCATTATTTTTGCCCCTTTGGGATTGCTGTTTTTATCTTTTTAGAATTCCAGAATATCCATTGTTAGATGCTCTAAATCAGCTTGATACATGGCTCATGAATTTCTGGCTTAAACTGAAATAATGCCCATCAAATTTCTCTGACATATAGTATAAAAATTAAGAAATGCTATTTTATATTTATTCTTTCCTGTACAGTTCAATCAGGTTTTTCTAAGTTCTAGGTTAGAGTCTAAAAGTAACTAATATTTGTGAAACTTTGTGATAGTTTATTTAAAGTTATCTTTACATAATTACCATAGGAATAAAACTTGTCCTTTTCGCAATTACTCCCTTACCTTTCTTTTTATTCCAAAGGTAGATTTGGTCAGATTCTATCTTGAAAACTAATTATATTTCAATTTTGCTACAAGTACAATGTGCCCAAGTGATATTGGTCTTGAAGAGTAATTGATTAGCGAAGATTTGACTTCTGTCTATGGAAATGTCATAAGCAATTTAAATTTCCATATAATAAGACCACAAAAACAATTTTAAGGGCCTGAGTTAATTCTCCATTGCTCCTCTTTCAGGGTAGCTCACAGATTTAGTCAGAGGAAGCCTCATAAAAATTTTCAATAGCGTTTTTAGAGTTAAATATCCTTTTACTTTATTTTTCACAAGCTCTGTATCGTGATTTAAATGCTAGTTATCGTGAGGTGCGCTAAATAAAGGAACTTTTTTCTCTGTTCTGAAATGTCAGGACAAAAAATTACTTCCCTCTTGCCCATGAAGTTTCTTGAATTGGTAGATTTTATATTTGAAAAGCACCTAGAAAAGTAACTGTTAAAGTTTCATCACAAATTATTCTTTGCAGAACAGAACTTTTGTATTGGGTGATGTGGAAACAAAATTTTGAGTGCTAAACTAACTAGTTAAAAGGTGATTTTTGACTGCTCTCTACCCCTTAAAATGTTTTGCATTACTTGGGTTTGGTGCAGATGAAATGTGTAAAAATTTCTTGATTCTTTTGGTTTTCTTTTAGATAAACACAGTTGAGAATCTCCAAGGGAAACTTTTTAGCTTCAGAGATCTACTTCTTATTTTTTTTAAACTTTCAAGCATATAATTACACTTCTGATTGATATAAAGTCAAATATATTCTCTGTATCTCCCTTTTTTTCCTCAGAAAAACATTAGTCAATCTGATGGGGTAGAGTGAATAGCAGAAAAAAAAACCCAACAAAAAACAAATAGATTTAGCTACTAAAATAGAATTCAGCCAAAACAGGAAAAGTTATCACTATATCTTGTTAGTTAGCATTTTTTTTCCAGGGCAAGTTGTAAGCCTCATAGAAGACTCACACAAATTGTGATGACCTGTTTGTTTTGTTATTAAATGTGATACATAAAACATACCATTATTTAATATGGCCATTATTATACTGCTTAAGCAAAGAAAAAGTGGATTTATGTATTTCACTCTTAGGGATCTTTTCTTTCATATTTTCCCATATTGAATCAATTTTCCTTTTCTTCTAACTAAAAAAAAATCCATTATATTAAAAATATGCAGTAAAATAATAAAGTCCCAGAGCTCTAAAAAATCTTTATATTGGGGCAGATTTCTTCACTTTTTTTGCGAAAATTTCGCCAGCCTGGAGTGAAACCCATCAGCAGTCCTATATCTCTCAACAACACCAAAAAACATCTCAGGACATGAAGTAAAGAATTACATATTGAATTGAACCCTTTAAGGATGCTTATAAGGAAAAGCCTGTGTTTAGCACACAGCCGACTTGGAACAGAAGTTAGCCTGCTCATCTTACTAAAAGCACATCATTATAATTATACTCTATACTTATGATATATCTTCTACATTTTACAGACTTTAAAAAATTGTCTCCAATTTATGTTGGAAAACTGTAGTTTCAGGAGATGAAGTTACTTGCGATCATGGCAGAGGGGTAATAGAGGTGGGGGGAAAGAGGAGGGTCTCTTGATTTTGGTGCATTAATTCTCTTCTAAAGAGTCCAACTTTTCTGCCTTCATTAATACACTTACTGGTTCCATATTTACTTTGACATAGAAAGCCACACAGCAGGTGTTAAAACACAATATGCTGAGTGTAAAAAATGTCAAGCATTCAAATGAATACTGGCAAACACAGTCAGTTATTTCAGTATTTTTCAGATGTGCACATTTTTGGCCTTGTGAATTTGAAAAGTTGATGAGCACTTTGCCCCCCGTCAGGGGTACAGCATTACCTGTGTTCAGTAGCCGCTTGAGGCACTAGATCAAGTATGCAGGGAGGAAGTCCTGCTCTCATGGGATTTGAAGTCATGCTCTCCCTTGACCTGGGAGACTTACCTCTCAGATTGAATAGAGTAACCGTATATTCCGGGTAAAGGACAGTGGGCATGATTCCCTGTCCTCTGGGATGGAAAAAGTTGTCAGAAAACTAGTTTGGAGCAAGGGCATATTGCCTCTAGCTGGGAGTGCTGACTCAAACTTTAACTGGTTCTCTCACGGACTGTTGGCAGTGGGACATGATGCTCTTTATGGAGCTCTTTCATTTACTCATTTAAAAAATATTTATCAAACACTTACTCTGTGCCAGGCGCTGTTTTGGGAGCTGAGCATAGAGTGGTGAACAAGGCAAATGAAGGCCCCTGCCTCTTGTAATTTCTAGTCTCATATAACCTGGGCCCCTAGAGAGAGTCTCTTAGCTTTGGGCTAGCATATCAAAGGGAGTAAGATGGTCATTCCTATATGTACATTGAAATGAGGATTATTTGAGTACAATGGGATGCTATAGAAGTAGGTTCTGTAATTTGAAGACAGCTTTAAGATTTTAAACTGAATAGCAGAGTATTAAAGGAGGCATGGATTTCCTTGGTGGCTCAGATGGTAATGCATCTGCCTACAATGTGGGAGACCTGGGTTCAAGACCTGAGTCAGGAAGATCCTCTGGAGAAGGAAATGGCAACCGACTCCAGTACCCTTGCCTGGAAAATCCCATGGATAGCAGAGCCTGGTACGCTACAGTCCATGGGGTTGCAAAGAGTTGGGCACGACTGAGTGACTTCACTTTAAAGGAGACATAGAACTGAGAAACCCTAAAAGAACAGTAAAGGTGAAAAAAAATTGACTTTTTTTTTTTTTTTTTGCTTTTTGTTTGTTGGGTTGTTTCCCTGGATGGAGCCAAGGGCAGAGTGGAGGGGTGTTGGAGCAGGCTTCCTCGGTGGGGAAAAAGCAGTTCTAAAGTATAGTGATCATGTCTGTTTCATCATGCTGTAAGAGATCTGCTTTAATGAGAGTTATGTACGAATTGTATTGGGAGCACGGAATTAAATGCTTTGGTTTGCTTTATGGACATCTTGACAAAAGAGGGAGGAACTGAAGGATGAGGGTAATATTTACCAGACAGGCAAGCACACGTGGGGATTGTCATTGGAGGGTGGTGGGGTTACTGTAGTTGGAGCCATGGCTTAGTCACCGCAAGGGCATCTGGAAGCCGAATGAACAAGAGATGGAAATCATCTGAATATTATAGGATCCTGGAAGTTAGCTTCGAGAAAGGATATTATTAAGAGGCAGGCCCTTGGTAATAGGTTTAAGAATAGTGTGTTTTATGTATGACAGCAAAGACTCTGCACCAACAGTCTCTTCCGGGCTCCATGTTAATAAGAGGCACCTATTTGCAAGTTAGCTGACCCTGGTTAACAGTGTGTTCCCTGGCAGCAGTGAAAAATGTTTATTAGCCTCAAAGACTGATTATTCCGGATCTTGACTTTCCCGAGTTAGTCGGCTGCAGGTTAACTGCTGAAGATTAAGGAGGCAAGTGTGTCATTCCAAGATGGCAGATAGGATGAGACAGAAGTTTGGCTAGAGGTGCATTTTCTGTCTGTACCACTCATGTGTCAGTGATCATTTTCAGCCTGTTACATGTCTTTATTCCTGTACCTAGACTTCAAGCTCATGATAGCTTTGTATATTCCACTGGGTCCCACTGCAGAGTGGGCTTTCTGTCATGATTTGCAGTGTGATGGAACGCTGAATATCTAGCTCTGAGTAAGTTGATGAAATGTAGTTCTGGATACCACACCACATTTAGACTTCCCTGTAGTCAGGAACTGTAAGTTTTCCCCTAAATGTCTAATCCCATAGAGCTGACCACACTTCATTTTTTTGGGTGGGGGCTATGTTCTGGCTGAGACCACACCTCAGGGAGCTCCACACTGCAGACAGGCAGCCTTAACATGTATGATGCAGTCTGCACATGGGGCATCAGCTTTCCTTCTGTGGTATAATTCCTATGGACAACTTAACATGGGGATTTAATAAAAATGAACATGTATTCTGTGAATAGTCCAACAACAAATGAAGGAAACTTTTTCATGCCTTTGAAATGGGTGGGCCCTGAAACGTTGGTTTGTTTGAAGTGGCATCCGAACCCCTATGCAGATGCCTTGTTCCTGTCTGCCATTCCTGGACTAGAGCACTAAGTCCTGATACAATGCACCCATTACGATGAGACTATATTCTCAGTTCTTCAGCTTTTCTGAGATGCCATTATTGCTGCTATCTTTCCTGTTTTATGTAGGTGGTAGCCCTCGGAGAGGTACCAGATGGGACTGTGGTTACTGTCATGGCGGGTAACGATGAAAATTATTCTGCTGAGCTCCGAAATGCCTCTGCTGTTATGAAAAACCAAGTAGCAAGGTTCAACGATCTGAGATTTGTCGGCCGGAGTGGAAGAGGTAGGTCTCTGATTTTTCATATGGATAATGGAATAAACACTTTAGGATCCTCTGATGAAATGTAGGCTAAGTCTGTATACAAATCAGCACCTTCTACTGAATAGAATTACTGAAAGTTTTCTTTAAATATGTCCAGATGAGGTTGAGTGTTTTCGTGAGTACTCAGGCCTTTTTCATTTGTTTTATGATATTGAAAATTCAAACAATGTTTTCAGAAGGACCAGTTCCTAATTTCACTGGGTGTGAGCATATGAGGTGGAAGGAAGAACAGTTGGAGGTTCAAGTTCTGAGTTATGAGGAGCCAAATAACTGAGTACATTCAGTGGCAAAGGGCAAAGAAAAGGGAGTGCATTGGATCAATTTCCTGGTAATATCAATTTTGCTCTAAGTTGTAGCAAGGACAGCTAGCATAATGCTCTTCACTTGTCACATATGTTACCTCTGTAGGATTTAATTTACTCCTCTAGGAACTTATTTAAAAATCATAGGCTTTTATAGGAGGCTTTTTATTTGAATAAGTGAATAATGTATTACTTATGTTAGAATGACTATGTGGAATTGCCTAGACAGATGAATGATTGGGACTCTAAATATTTCCACATTATTTAAAAGTTTCCACCATCCATACCCCCCATTCAAATATTAGGAATCCTTAAAAAGATCATAAAAGAGAAAATAATCCCTTTTAGGGTTTTTGTAGCTGTTTCATAAATGCGGTTAATATATTTTTTAAAAGTCTCAAAGAAAACCAGTATTTTGGCTTTTATTTACTTATTCTATGGCAAGACTTTTAATCATCATTCATTAGAAGTTTTATGTTCATTTACTGATTGATTGAATCTGACATTTCCATTTTAAGTATTTTGATGAAAAGAGGGAAAATAGACCACTTTAGGACTGGAGTGAAATGAATTATAAATAAATTATAAAGACCTGTGGAATGACTTTAACCCAGGTTTGTGTTAGGAAATGAGAAGCATCAATTTTTAAACCATGTCCAATAATTGCCCTTTAGTTTGGATCAGATGTCAAATTATTACTATTGTAAAAACTTGATAAGGGAAATTCATGCAAGACTGTTTCCGGTGAGTAGTTTTAGTTTACTTTCTAGGAACAGGGCCAAGAAGTTGTACTTTTTAACTTAAAAAAAAAAGATGCATGCTAATGAGATACTGTCACTGAAGATTTGAAATAAAATGAGAGCCTCTGGTAGAATCAAAACTCAAGGGGTTATCTCTGCATCAGGTTTAGTTCACTTTCATTAAAAGGAAAAAAAAGATACATCTTAGTCTCACTCTTGACTGATTAAGTGTAAAGTATGTATGTGTGTGTATTCATTTTTCCCCTCAGTTACTGTGCAGGCCCACTGTACAATTCAAATTTCTTTTTTTCTGGTAAGAAGAGAAATTTGAACATGATGTATCTTCTGAACCTGTATCTTCTGAAGGGCATCTTTCTTGTAATATAACATTACTTTGTTGAATTTTAGTGTTTAAAAGACCAGGCGCTATACATCATTTTACAGATACAAACTAGAGTTTTCATTTATCTTGCTGTTGTATGATATAGATGCTGCATAACTTTTCTCTGATCAGTTTGAGTAGAAACTATGGCAAAGTGATAGTGTACTTTGTAAACCCTCAACATATTTATTTAAGAAACTTCAAAGAGAAACAAAGGGTGTGCACTGTTTTACTATATTGGCTTTCTGAGTTTTGGCTGGTTTCCCAAATAGCAATTTTTATATTAAAAAAAAAAAAAAGACAGACTTAACTGCTTGCAGACTTTTCACGCATGGAAGATGAAGAAAGCTTCTTTTGATGAAGTGTAATTATGTCCAAACAGAGCTGACCCCCTCCCCCTATATTTCTTATGATCTTAACTGAAGAAAGTAGGATTTTTCCTTTGAAGCAGCCGGGACTTGGTGGAGGATCTGAAATGCCACAGTCTGCTGCCAGAGGCAGGATGGAGAAATTGGTCCAGACTTGTCTTCGAGACTTAGATTGGGGGTGGGGGGAGCGAGTGGAGAAAGAAAGAAAAATTGATGTATCACTAATAATAGATTTTTAAATCAGGGCATTAATATTATATGAAAGGAAACAGTAATATCAAGCTGAAATGAAGAGGGAAAAAGGACAGAGAATATTGATGAGATACTACCCTTTGAAAAGAAAAAAATGGGTCAGTTCTTCAGTGGCAGGAAATCCTTTAACCTGCCTGTGTACCTGACCTGCTTCTAACAGTCCCTTTCCAGCTTCCTCTTTGATTTTCACACTTCTATATTTCTCTCAAGTTTTTCAGTCTGGGTCAACAAGATGCTGCCATTGTAATTGCTGCCCAGCTATTTACATTTTCTATTTTCAGTAGCATTAAAAAATGAAAAACCAGCAAGTTCCTCAAATGCTACATTTTTTTCATGGGTAGAAAGATACACTCTCAGGAATTAAAAAAAACAGTTTTCGACTTATAAAGCAGTAGCATGGCTACTTACTCTGGCATTATGGGTTATCCGAGGACCACAGCTTTTCGAAGTGCTTTGGAATACAAGCAGAGCATCGGTGAAATTTGCATTCAGTGGAGAGTGGCTTACATTTTTAAATTGTCTTTTCTCTTTTTCTCCTTTTTATTTTAAGCCAAGTATTGAAAGTGACTTTGGTCTTTAAGTTTTCTTGGTGTGCTTCCTCACTTTTGACGTCAAGTGAGTTGCTTTTAATTTACAAGCACTTCTAAACACCTGTAGTGTGCAGAGCATGGTACTTTGTCAATTCCGGATACAATCTGTGCTTATAGTCTTAACTTTCCCCACTATTTCTGACAGCCCCTTGGGCTAGGTTAGAATTGTCTTTCAATGACAGGTCCTATGTGTATCTCAGAAAATATATGACTTGAGGACATATTGCAGAACTAGTTCCTAAATGAAGCTAAGGATGCTACAATTGTCTAACGAGTGCTAGCTCCCTAAGTAAGAGCTGCATTTTACTCTTTATGGAGAGTAGTAAACAATGGGATTTGGAAAATTTTTTTTAATTTAAGGGAGTAAGTCATGAATACTCATGTAAACATTTGACTTCAGAAATGTATCACTGTTTATAGGGATGAGAGCAAATGACCCCGTTGGGTGGTAGTTTCTGGAACCATTAGGGAAGTTCCTTCTGAAGGGGCAGTAAGAAGTGGGAGGAACCGCCTTGCCTTTTGTTTTAGTTGCTAAAGTCCATCTTGATTCTTAGGGTTTGATTTTAGAAGACTTCAGTCAAACTTGCATATTGGTTTCCTTTCTCTCAGACCCAACTCTTTTTAAAATAAAGTCTTATAGAAAATCGGTTCTGTTGTGAACACTGGATGGTGAATTTTATATTTCACCTTCTTTTGTTCCTATGTGAGGTGTTTCTATGAATTGTGGAGACGCATCAATGCATTTTAATGCATCTAGAGTACGTTGTGAAAGTCTCAAACAGCAATATTCTCAGAAATGGTTTAGGTAAATTCGTGGGCACTGTCTCTTGCGATTATTAAGAGTCATTAAGGACAATTGAGATGTGTACATCCTTGGTTTGTGAAGATTCGTGCCATGGATGACAACTGTCTTGTAAGCATCACTTTTGAAGCACTGTTTGAAACACAGTCCTGGCTCACAGGCCATTGATCCAACCCAGAATATATCTTTTTTTAAAAT
Source organism: Neotragus pygmaeus (assembly GCA_006410875.1). Taxonomy (NCBI): domain Eukaryota; kingdom Metazoa; phylum Chordata; class Mammalia; order Artiodactyla; family Bovidae; genus Neotragus; species Neotragus pygmaeus. The sequence continues at coordinate 1,680,571 of SJYV01021633.1, read as the reverse complement.
GGTTTAATGCAAATTAACTTTCAATCTAGGAGTTCAGCCCATCCACTCCTCCAGATCTTCCCATTGTTTTAAGGTCCTGATCTGGATGCAGTGACTTCCTATTCGACTTTCTAATCTCCATTTCTGTAGGCTTTCAGTTTTCTGTGAGTGGTTCAGACTTCTGGCTGCCTTATTCTTCTGGTTAGTCTTCATGTTTATAATAAATCCTTTGTTCCCTAACCAAATAATTAAATTTCTTAAATCCATATAACATTCAGTATATAATGGATAAAATACAGAATATCAGTGACACTTTAAAGATAGATGATTTCATCATTCTGGCTGACATACTTCGTTAGTAGATTTATATTTGTTTCTTGGTCTGATAGAGCTGTTTGGGACTCATGTAGCAATAAATTACCTATTAGTTTCTAAAAATGTTCTCTAACCAAGTCAAAAAGAAGAGCATTAATTTTAGGGTCTGGAAGACTTGGTTTCAGATCCTGATTTTTTTCCACTTATTAGTTGTGTGGTTAAATTAGTAAGATTCTCTGAGCTTCGGTTTCCTTATTTGTGAAATGAGGGTGATAAACCTGAGTGGGTAGGATTAAATGAGATAATGTGTATGAAGTGACTGGCACTTCATTGGTTTCTAATCAATATTCATTTTCTTCATATTTCCCTCCCCCTCCCTTTTTTTTCTCTTTCCTCCCCCTTGCTGCACCTTCCTGGCCACAGGGTAGCCAAAGAGACTTAAAACTATATATGCCTAGTAACAAATGATATGTGTCTGAAACATATTTTGGGAACTTACATGGTCTGGGTTGAAAAGAAAACCCATTCACTGGACTTGACAGCCAGAGGCCTGTTCTACATTAAGTGTCCTCTACAACCTGTTCCATATTAAGCTTTGAAAAGATTGCATTAAACTCTGTGTTGCTACATATTGTTTAAGATTTGTGTTTTGATTTCATACCTTCTGCTTTCAGTAAAGTGAAAAACAGTCTTTGACCAAAAAAAGAAAAACGCAAAGGAAAGGAGCTTTTCAAAGCTCTGTCCCAGGAGCAGGCGAAATGAATTCTCTGGCCTGAGATTGCTGAATGTTTTATTGAGTCACTGCTTCACGCCCACCTTTTCCTGTCTTGTAACAGTTTGCAGTTTTGACTATCTGACATGACTAACCGTCGCAAATCTAACTGATTACAACTGTCAGTGAGTCTGGGTAGCAGAGTCTGGTATCTTCTTCTGGAGAAAGCAAACAGCCAGATCTGCACCCAAACTTTTCCCCATCATTTTTGCCACCCTTCCCCCTTCCAACCCCCCACCCCCACTTCATCACCTTCTTTTAGCTTATTAATTTGAAACATCAAATGTACTTTTTCAGTGAAGCACACTCTCTGCTGAAAGCAAGCCTTCATATTTACACTGGGAGATGTCATGTACATTTACCAAAAATAAGTTACTGTCAGGGAGTCATTTCAAGATGGCTCTTAGATGAGGAGGTATGTTAGGGAAGGGGTGGGCAGGGAGGAGAAAAACTTTGTTCCAGTAATGATGAAATCATCATACCACAGGCACATTAAGGCCAGGACGGGAGACACTGGCTCCTGTTAAAATGATTCCCATAAGAATCTTACTCTTTCATCTTCTCATTGTAGTGCAGTTAAGCAAATGAAATGCTAAAGCCATGTGAAGTCAATAGCATAATCAACAGTGATTTAGTATTGTTCTCTCATGGGGTCATGACCTAATCCTAAATAAAGACTTCTAAAATTGTCTGCTTGGATGTGTTCCTGATGTAGAAAAACTGAAAGCAAAGAGAACCCTCTTTAAGTGGTCCAGAGTTTTTGTTTGCATTAGAGCTCTTGCTACTGAGCAACTCTTTTTTGAAATTGGAGCCTCCCTGTACAAGACTGCCATGAAGATGAGGATTTTAGTGCTCATGAGCTTAGTAACTCCCTAAAGTGGCCATCAGAGGGTTTCTCATTAGAATAAGGAGTCTTGACCCTTGTTCGTGTTTGGTTACTTCTTCAGAGATGCTTAAATGCAATGTAGGCATTAGTACTGCCATTATATCAATACTGTCTTTTTATATTCACTGTGGATTTCCCCTTTTCTATCTGCAGGCAAGAGTTTCACCTTGACCATAACTGTCTTCACAAATCCTCCCCAAGTAGCCACCTATCACAGAGCTATTAAAGTCACAGTGGATGGACCCCGGGAACCCAGAAGTAAGTGCTTGCCTTCCTATTGGAAATGGGAATAGAATTTGTGGAGACCCTGTGAGGAATTTATCCAAGATAAGTTAGTGCTACTTTCACGTGAAGAGTTTCTTTGCCAAGTTTGCTATCTGCATATATTTTTACGAGGGGCAATTAGATCTTCACAGTTAGTGGAAAATCAAATTACACTTTTCACCTTTGCCTCAAAATTGCTAAGCCCAACATAACTTTGTGAATTTCCATTACTGTAAGTTTTTTTGCTAAAAAATTCTGCTCATCCACTGGATACAATAGATGAGGCAGAACAGACCCATGAGAGCTGAGGAAGAAAACAATAAACTGCAAAATCCTGAGCTTAGTCAAAAAGCTTTTGCGTGTGTTTCCCATGGTCTAAGAATGTGTTTTAACTTTTTAACTCGCCCACTCAATTCCCTTTATAGAGAGCACACTGCTTAATTACAAAGAATTTATTTGCAAATGATAACTTGCTTGATTGTTACAACACTGTTGTTTGCTCATGTTCTAGTAATTGCCATAGATAGTTTCTTTAGCAGATAGAGTCAAGCCAGATTTAAATCCACCTTGGTTTATTTGTCTCCTGGGACATCTGGAAGGTTGAACCAGCATCATTTGAAGGCAGTGCCCATCATCCATTTGGGCTAATATGCATTTTCCTCTTAAATCTAAATTAAAACAGGTTTGCTCCCCCCTCCACCCCTAAAACTGATTTGAACATACTTACCAGAGCCGAATTTAAATATGTTTAAGGATTAAAGTTTATTTAATATATACAACCTTAAAAATTCCGTGCCAATGGAAACATCATACAGAACTCTGCCTTTGATGAGTGAATCCATTGGAGACGTAGCCATTGTGTTTGGAGAGTTTAATTTGGCTTGTGGTGGAGGGACAGCTGGCAGAAATCTTTGTTATATAATGATACACCTGCCAAGACAATGGCATAGCTTTTCTGATCCTAAATCGAGAGCCAAGGGCTGGTGAAGTTTTGCCTCCCCTCTGCCCCTGGGGCCGCCTGTCCTTGAGCCATGGGAAGACGTGTTGCCTTCCGCTCCTCTTGCACTGTCTCTTCTCACGAAGGCTGACTGCTCACCCAACCTAGGGAGGTTTCCTGCCTGAAAAGTCAGTCTTTGAGGTTTTTCTTTTCTCCTTCTTGCATGTGTATGGCGTTCTAGGTTTCTCAGCAAGGAGAGCGCTGGCTCTGTCTGCTCAGGTTAGGAGTGTCCTGTTAGGCGGTGGCCACACCCACGTCTCTGGCTGCCCCATCCCTGGTCCTCAGGGCCAGCAGTCATGCAGTGCAGGTGGATGGATCAGCTGAGGGCTATCTGGCCTGATTTCAGATTTTTGCCTGACTTTTCTGGACCACTGTCGGTCTGGAACCACGGCTTAGGATGGAAGACATCTAACATTTTATCTGATTAGCCTCCGAGTTCCTGAAAAGGCAGGGACATCCCTCTTAATAATGCACCAAGCAGGATGGTAGTCTTTTCATGTTTAACACGACTAATACTTATCTCGTAAAGATGTTTCCTGCTGATCTCAGCTGCTTTTCTCAGTTCTTGGAAAAACCATCATTGTGTGTGTGTGTGTTTGTCTCTCTCTCTCTGTGTATATCTTCAGATGCTCACAAGTTGATGCTCAGACTTGATGTTTGGGAGAGGAAGCAGGGGAAGGTGGGTGCTGCCTCATTCTGAAAGTGGTGACAAAAAGAAGGAGGTAGAATAGCTTTGGGAGAGTCACTTCTCTTTCAAGCAAGGGTAGTATCACCTCATTCCCAGGAGGCCATTGGCAGAATGAACAGTTGCTAGGCACAGTCCCTGTAAAGACCGAGAAGGGCTCTGAAAGCAGTGAGAGTTAGGGAGAGAGCAGATAGTATGCATGTGACCTGAGTTTAGACTTTTGATGCTGCCGAAGGTGCTGGGGAGAAGTAGATGTAGAAATCGAGTGGCGGACCACTGCCCTAAATCTGTTCACAAACCAAAAATATCTGTGGAAATGCGATGTCGTTTCTCTGACATCACAAGGTGACTGGCCAAACTCAGTGTCTGGCTGTGTATGATATCAGTAACATTTTAATCCTACAACCTGTATTCTCGGTCCGGGATTATTTCCTTCTGCCCTGCTCTTGGCCGTCTGAGCATTGAATGTTTGTAAGTAAAACCCTCTTCTCAATATTGTTCTTTAGTTTTGAGACTCCCAGGTGTGGAAAATGCTGAAGATTTTAAATTTCCTTCAACTGTGAGTTGAAGGCTTTTAATTGATAGGTGTGTGTATAATGTTAAATGAAAAATCCTCTAGAACATGAGTTGGCAGACTTTTTTTGGGTAACGTGCCAGGTAGGAAGTGATTTCGACTCTCTGGGTCCTATGATATCTGCCACAGGGACTCAACTCTACTAGTGTGGCTCAGAAGCAGCCTTCAACAATACATAAATAAATGGTAGTGGCTGGATATCAATAAAAGTTTATTTACAAAAATAGGTTGGGGGGTGGTCAGATTTGACACACAAGTTGTGGTCTGCCAACCACAGTGCTAGACTTCTTCAAAGTAGCTTATTTTCTCAACCGTTAACAGAGAAGAGCTTTAGGAAAAGGCTTTCCTGAGGGGAGAAAAAAAAACATAGGGAATGCAATTGTTTTAGCATCTTCTCCCACAAAATTTTAATTCTGTAAGTAATGGTTGTCATTGAAAGACTGTACATCTGTTTCTTACTGCGAAAGTTTGAAGGGATTGAGTATTTTTGCTCTCTTGGTCCTGTTAATGGAATTTCACTCCTTCTTCAGAAGATACAGTATAAGTTGAAAAGACTACTTCTGGCAGATGAGCTGTTTGAACAAGGACAGGTTCCAGGTTAACAGGACAGTGATTAAGGGTGTGGGCTTTTGCATCAGGCTGTCTGGATTGAAAGCCTGGGATGCCGCCATTCACCAGTTGTGTGGTGATAGGCAAGTTAACCTAAGTTCTCTTGGCCTCAGTTTCCTCCTCTGTTAAAGTGAGAAAAGTAATTAATAATAAAGTGAGAAGACTAATAATAATAGTATCTTCCTCATCCGTTGCTGCTAAGATGTTAAGTGATGTCATGTATCTAAAACGCACAGCCCAGGGACTGTCAGGCAGTGAATGCTCAGTAAGCATGAGCTATTATCACATCAGTTTCAGCGTCAGAAGTTTGCTGTAGTTTTGCTCACTTCCAGGAAATAGATACCATCTAGCTTCTGTTCTCTCGGGTAATATTTTTTTTTTCTTGCAGATGGCTTTACTAATTTCTGCTCATTAGTAAATGACACTAATAAGTGTTATAAATTGTGCTGGAGCAGGTATTCATGCTGCCTGGGGACAGCTGGGCAGAACTGATGATAAACAGCTTGTTCGCAGCAAAGTACAAGAGAGGATGCGAGGGCACTGATGCCGCCCTCAGAGGCCCCACTTATCAGCCCATCTGCCAAGGCTTGCTTTTCACTCAAAAAATCAGAAAGGTTTCATCCTTCTATGTTTTCTGTCTCTGGCAGCTGAACGGGTACTGTCACATCACAAACAACTCCTTCTCTTAATATACACATCTGGCGCTGGCAGTTGGACGAACTTCATAAGAGCGCATGATCATCACTCATTACAAGATTAAAAAGTACCCCATGGCATCATTGATGTTTTTTAACTTTGATCTTTTGCAGTTGTGATTCATCTCAGTTATAAAACTTCCCTTTAAAGGAACACAGCCGATGACTTATTAGAACCTTCATCTTAAGTAGCGTAAACATGAGAATGGTACACATCTTTACAAAATGCCATTTATTTTCTCCGCCAGCTTATCAGTTTAAGACATGACATCATACTTAAGATCCCAAATTTGTCAGCCTTGTGTTTAGGCAAGGCATTTTGACCTTCTGTTGGCAAGTTAACTCTGAAGAGGTACTGCCGTATGTTCACCAGCAGAAGTCAGTGGAGCAGCAGCTCCAGTAATGCATTTGGATGCCTAACTCGTTCAAACATCACTTTCTATTAGGATCTTTTGTTCCACGTATGCAGTCGCTTCCAACTGCAGTCCTTTTGAAAGAACTTCTCCAGGAAGATGAAATCTTGCTCAGTGGTGTCATATTCTACGGTTGTGGTTCTGAGTTAAGGAGGAAGAGTGATGGAAGGGTATTATTGGCTGTGCAGAGGATGGAAAAAGTAAATCACCTTACACAGTCGGAAGTCTTTTTATTCTTTTGCTGCTCTGTCAGTTATCTATTGCTAAATAACAAACCATCCCCAAACACAGTGGCTTAAAATAGCAACCAGGGAATTCCCTGGTGGTTCAGTGGTTAGCACTCTGTGCCTCTACTGCAGGAAGCCCAAGTTTGATCCCTGGTCAAGGAACTAAGATCCCAAAAGCTTCCTGGTGCAGAAAAAAGTTTTTTTTTTTTTTTTTTTTTTAAACCCACAATAAAAATAAAGACCAAAAAAAAAAAAAAGAAAGAAACAGCCACCAGTTTATTTCTCACAACTCTGTGGGTTGAGGTCCATCTGGATGGGTTTTCTATGGTCTTTCTTGAAGTAAGATGGCAGCTGGCACTGGAACATGCCTGATGGTCTCAGTCCCTTGTCTGGTGCCTGGAAGGTTAGGCTCAGCAGGAAGGAGGCAACAGCTGGGCCTTTCTCGCTCTCCTATAGTTCTAGAGCCTCACCTTCTCCACGTAGCCTTTTCTATCGGAATCTGACTTCCTATGTGGCAGCTCAGGGTTCCTTTGGGTGCAAAAGTGCGAACTTTCAGGCCTTTGTGAGGCTTCTTAAGGCTCAGAATTGGAGCAGAGTCACTTCTTACATATTCTATTGGTTAAAACAAGATACACGTGCAGCCTGGCCTTGAGGGGAAAAAAATCTTGCAAGATGAATGATGGGGATGGTGGTTCACTGGGCCACCAATGTCACCTACTTCCATAAGTGCTTATATCAGAAATATCATTGCCGCCACAGGAGAAATAATGATTTGAGGTACCATTTCCTGAAAAGTCTTCTGACTTTTTGTTCTGGAAGACATCTGAAGTTCTTCAAGGTCACTCCAAGTTCCAGTGCTAGTAGCTTCACTCTGAATTAGACCAGTTTGGTAATTACCAGATGAATGAGGGGTGGGTGATACCTTGTGGTGCTTGATATCAGCAGATCAATAGCAAGTCAAGCCAGATCAGTCCTCTTATGGGAGAAGAATATTAGATATTTGAACATAAAGAGGTTATTTGCCTTTCTTGGCACCTGGGCAAATCTGTAGCCAAAGTATCTTCACTTCAGTTCAGTCGCTCAATCATGTCCAACTCTTTGTGACCTCATGAATTGCAGCATTGTTACAGGTTTCTCAAAAGGCAGGTCAGGTGGTCTGGTATTCCCATCTCTTTCAGAATTTTCCATAGTTTGTGGAGATCCTTGGAAGCTAACAATTTCTAATTTAGTTCAGTTCAGTTCAGTTCACTCGTTCAGTCGTGTCCGACTCTTTGCGAATTGCAGCACGCCAGGCCTCCCTGTTCATCACCATCTCTCGGAGTTCACTCAGACTCATGTCCATCGAGTCCGTGATGCCATCCAGCCATCTCATCCTCGGTCATCCCCTTCTCCTCCTGCCCTCTATCCCTCCCACCATCAGAGTCTTTTCCAATGAGTCAACTCTTCGCATGAGGTGGCCAAAGTACTGGAGTTTCAGCTTTAGCATCATTCCTTCCAAAGAAATCCCAGGGCTGATCTCTTTCAGAATGGACTGGTTGGATCTCCTTGCAGTCCAAGGGACTCTCAAGAGTCTTCTCCAACANNNTTTCACTTTCATCAAGAGGCTTTTTAGCTCCTCTTCACTTTCTGCCATAAGGGTGGTGTCATCTGCATATCTGAGGTTATTGATATTTCTCCCGGCAATCTTGATTCCAGCTTGTGTTTCTTCCAGTCCAGCGTTCCTCATGATGTACTCTGCATAGAAGTTAAATAAGCAGGGTGACAATATACAGCCTTGATGTACTCCTTTTCCTATTTGAAACCAGTCTGTTGTTCCATGTCCAGTTCTAACTGTTGCTTCCTGACCTGCATACAGATTTCTCAAGAGGCAGGTCAGATGGTCTATGGATCCTCAGATGAACAAGCCTGGTGGTTTTATGCTCTCTATCACTCAGCTTTACAAATTCTCCCTTGGCAGTACACCTGCAAATCTGATACCTAATGCACATGAATGGGTTTCTAAGAGCTTCCGTGTGCTGTGCCCCAGGGAAGTAAATCATAGTTACCCTCCAGGAGAGACCAAAGCCATCATCTGTATCTTTGCTACTGGGACACTTTGGTCAGTGCTGGCCACCTACCCGTCCTGAGCTGGAGAAAAGGGGAAAGCCCTGCCTTTTCTTTCCCACCATCTGGCTCCTTTCCTGCAGGCTTGGAGTGCATAGCTGCAGCACTGCTCCGCTTAGCTCCTTTTGTGACTTCAGCTGGGCTAGCGCTTAGGTGATGGAGAACCTCTCTGGATGTGCAGGGTACCCTCTGTGTTTCAGGGCTATCTCAGCACTCAGCTTTACCAGCTTGTCAGGCTTATGTCCTGCAGCAAAACTGTTTTCTTTTCCTGCTTGCTTCTTGTCACCTGTGCCCAGTTTATTGCACGTTTCTAATTCTTTAGAGAACATTTTATTATTCTACATTCTTGTACACCTCTGATTGCAGAGGTTTTACCTTATAAACTGAACATTTAAGGCAGACTTAAGTAAAACAGTGGTCTGGGCCCTGAAGCATCCCATTTTTCTCCCGTGCTATTCCACCCAGTTCTTTAAAAAAAATTTTGTTTTTAATGAATATTAAAAATTTCCATAAAGACTGTTTTTGTTCAAGTTTAAAATATTGTTGTTGTTCACTGTTCTTTAGTCGCTCAGTTGTGTCTGACTCTTTGTGACCCTGTGAACCGCAGCATGCGAGGCTTCCGTGTCCTTCACCATCTTCCAGATTTTGTTCAAACTCATGTCCGTTGAGTCAGTGATGCCATCCAACCATCTCATCCTCTGTTGCCTGCTTCTGCTTCTTCTGTCAATGCTTCCCAGCAACAGGGTCTTTTCCAAAGAGTCTGCTGTTCATATCAGGTGACTGAAGTATTGGAGTTTCAGCTTCAGCATCAGTCCTTCCAGTGAATGTTCAGTTTAAAATATATCTTTTATTTATTTGTTTAATTTTTGTCCACACCCTGCAGTATGTGGGCTCTTACTTCCCTGACCGGGGGTCAAAAGCATCCTGTCTGCATTGGAAGGTGAAATTTTAACCACTGGACCACCAGGCCAGTTGCTCTCTCCAGTTGTCCAGCCCCAGAAAGGATGGCAAGAATCATGGTCTTGGCATTCGCTATTCCTCATTGCAGATGGTGTCAGTGGCAGCTGGCTTTTATCCTCCACTGCTCTTCACCCTGGTTGGGTGTAGGAACAGACTTTTAATGGTGCCTGGCCCATGACCTTTGCTTATTTATCAATGGTGGATGCTGATATAGAGCTTGGTCAGATGTGAAAAAGGATGGGAAACATGTAAAGTGTGTTGGATGAAGGGACAGCAAAATTGTTTTAAAGCTGTTTGATTTGTCTGGACACACTTTGTATGTTCACATTCTTGCTGTTTGTGTAGACAATTTGAGAAATGCTTGATAAGCCTCGTACCACATCCCTGATGCCACAGGCCTGAATTTTAGTCTCTGGTTGGAAGTGCTAGTAAAAAAAAAAACAACCCTTAACTTTTTTTTTTAAATGGGAAAACAAATTTTTTTTAATTGAATGAAAGATTCTTTAAATTCTATAGGGCTTTCTGATTTTCAAACGTTTCACACACATATTTTTTAAAGATTTTTTTTTTTTTTTTTTACTGTGGACCACTTTTAAAAGTCTTTGTTGCATTTGTTACACTGTTATTTCTGTTTTATGCTTTGATATTTTGGCCACCAGGCATATGGGATCTTAGATCCCTGACCAGGGATTGAACACACACCCCCTGCATTGGAAGGTGAAATCTTCACCACTGGACCACCAGGGAAGTCCCTACACATGGTTTTTTATTGTCCCATAATAACCCCTTTTATTCCCCCCATTACTCCTGCATGGCCCCTCCCCGCTTCCTTCTTCCCGCTGGTAACCACTAGTTTGTTTTGTATATCTGTGAGTCTGCTTCTTTTTTGTTTTATTCACTAGTCTGCTGTATTTTTCAGATTCCACATATAAATGATATCACATAGTATCTGTCTTTCTGTGTCTGACTGACTTCAGTTGCATAATGCCCTCCACTGCAAAAACGCCCTCCACTTCTTGACTTGAGACGTCCTGTGGTTCTTCCCTGTCTCCGAAGTGCCCAAGGAGTGGCAGTGAGGGGTCCATGCCACATTTTGATATTTACAAGGCAGCAACCACAAGCAGCAGTTTGATGGTCATAAATATGTATCCTTTGGTCACTAAGATCCAAACCATCATTGACCACCTTTGACTTAAGAGAATAATCACAGTTAAAAAGAACTGTTCCCTTTCCCCTTTTCCTTAAGGAGGATGGTGAGGGAGTTAGAAGCGCTGATGGAAGTTGAGTCTGGTGGTTGGTGGAATGTACTCTTGAGAAGAGCAGTTTTAAATCTCTTGCAGCACTTTTTTTTTTTTTTTTTTTTTGACTGACTGTCAGGAGCTGGGAAGATGGCCAAGAAGGAAATGACACATCGAGAGGCATTTTGTGTTGTGCAATATTCTGTGGAACTGATGCAAGGCTATATGGCCTGTTTACACATTCCTTCGCTCGCAGACTGCATGGCAGTAATTGAATTCAGCAGCACATGGCATGCTGCAGCAAGGAGCCAGGCCTTCACATCCTCTCATGGCAAATTATCGCAGCCGTTAAAACATGCTCGTGTCCCTCCTTTGCACTCTCCCCTGGCTTCTTAGTTCTGAATGTGCTTTCTCCCTGTATGGGACGTGTGTTCACAAGCAGTGTGGCTTTCCCAGGTAGAGCTCCCTGTCCACAGACACAGTTGCCATTGATGTATTTACTTCTCACTAAATATAGCAAGCAGCGTGGCAGGTTTTCAAGCTCTATGTGCTCTCAAAATACACCGACTGGACCCAAGTGTGTCACTGGCTTATATCTCACTGGAAGTCAGAAGTCATTCATTCTTAAAACAGTGCTAAATACTTGAGAGAGAGAAAAAATATTTTTTTGGTTTTATTTTATAAAAAATTAATTTTCCTTCCCGAGAGAAAGAATTTCCAATAGATCACTGAACTACCTCTATTTTGTTTGTACTATAGCATTTGCTTCAGGAAGGGCTGGACCAGAGGAAAATAGGGAATACTTGAGAAGAACAGAGAAAAAAGATTCGTTATGTTTCTCTTCATGTTCATGCTTGTCCCTACCTAGCATGTTATAGGATACTTTTATAATGTCAGCTAACATCGTAGTCTTGTCATAGACCTGTCTTTGGTCTTCATATAAAATCTCCCAAGTTTTTATTTAGGCAAACGTGGAAAATAATTGCTCACTTTTTCGAGAAACTCTTGGAAATGAAGCCAATGCATAAAAAGTACATAAATCGACAGTATTAACTCAAGGTCATGTGCAGGAGACTGTATTTGGGATGTGGTGCTTAATTATTAATAGCAAAGGAAGAGCTCCCTGTTCCTCTCCAAGTTGCTCTGCTGCTGTGTTCTGGTGGTGGGACTCTGCTTGCAGACGAAAGTACTTCATTAAAATTCAGGAGTATGGCTTATGTCCAGACTCCTCTAAGAAAGGTAACTCAGATTTAAACTTATATTAAGATAAAAAATAAGTCATCTTGAATCCTTTATTGGGAGGAGGCTTGGGAAGATGAAGAGAGAATGATCAACCAAGTCCTTGTACTAAACATAAACACAGAGTCAGGTGGGCAGGCTGGGCATTTGCTGGCCTTGAAGGCAGTCATCGGCAAGTTCAAGTGCTGCAATTTTGCTGCAGGTCAGCCCTAGCAGTGTGGATTCCTGATGTCAGGTCTGATGTAGGATTCTACAGTCTCATGGTGTGAAGTTTTGGTTTTTATATTTCCATATTTACCCCCTTTGCCAATACTTCCCTTTTATAGAGTAGTTCTCATTGAGTTTTGTTCTAGATACATGCTAACTCTTTCCTCTCCTGGTTAGCAAATTATCATTCAATTTCTGGTTTTCTTTTAATTATCATTATTACTATTTTAATGTATCTATTTGTCTCAGTGAAATTCACTGCAATCTCTGTTCACATCAGATAATAGAAGTATCACATGTGACAGATATATTAGATTTATAATATAGTTTTATATAGATATATATTATGATATATTTCTATACAGATACGTAATAGATATAGATCTATAGATATATAATAGGCATAGTGAAAGTGAAAAGAAAGTGAAAAGAAAGTGAAGTTATACTTTTTTTTTAAAGATAATTTTTATTGGAGTATTGTTACTTTATCAGTTTCTGCTGTACAGCAAAGTGAATCAGTAAAGTGAAGTATTAGGTCTGTAGCTCGCCAGGCTTCTCTATCCATGGAATTCTCCAGACAGAAATACTGGAGTGGGTTGCCATTCCCTTCTCCAGGGGATCTTCCTGACCCAAGGACTGAACCCAGATCTCCTGCATTGCCAGCAGATTCTTTACCATCTGAGCTGCTAGGGGAGAGAGAGAATCTAACTTATGGTTACCAAAGGGGAAGGGGAAGGGATAAATTAGGAGTTTGGGATTAGCTTGTGCATACTACTATATATAAAATAGATTAAACAGCAAGGACTGACTGTATAGTACAGGGAACTATACTCAATGTCTTTCAATAATCTATAATGGGAAAGAATCTGAAAAAATAAATATTGATCTATCTATATATCTGTTGTACATAGATCTATATTATATATATCTGAAATGCCAATCCACTCCAGCACTCTTGCCTGGAAAATCCCATGGACGGAGGAGCCTGATAGGCTACAGTCTATGGGGTCACAAAGAGTCGGACACGACTGAGCGACTTCACTTTCTTTTCACTTTCACTATACCTATTATATATCTATAGATCTATATCTATTACTTATCTGTATAGAAATATATCCTAATATATATCTATATAAAACTATATTATATCTAATATATCTGTCACATGTGATATTTTTATCTTTGTTTTATGCTTCCTGAATTAGTCATCATCAATATTTAAACCGTTTATTTCATATTGGCCTGTATGTTTATCAGTTTATTTGCTCACCATTCCTTCCTTCTGGATTTAGTTTTCTTGATGTATGTTCTTTTGTAGTTCTTTCAGTGAGAACCTGTTCAGGGTAGACCCAGTTTTTGTTCCTGAAAATGTCAGCAGTTGTGGCCACTGGCTGCTGGTGTGGTGTGAGAGGCCCCCTGTGGTGAATCCAGCTGCTTGGGGGGGCTGGGGAGCCACACTCCCGGCCATTCTTTGGGCTGAGACTTTCAGGCGGTCGTGATCAAACTAGTGGAGTAGCGCTTAAGGGAATGGGACCTAGGACTTCCATGGATGATGGATGAGAGAAAGAGGGATGCTCTGAAAAGTCCAGGGCCAGTGAGGGGAGGGGTGGTGGGAAGAAACATTCCCGCAGATAGAAGGGAAGAAGACAAAGGAAAGGGGCATTTAGGGAGAGGAAACTCAACTTTCAGCTTCCCTGTTTCCTCATGGTCAGGCCCTTATGGTGCTTTGTAACTTTCTATGCAAATTTATGGTAACAAGCTCCATCATTGCACTTGACTGTCTGAGGTCATCTGGCTGCTGCTCATTGAACAACGAGAGCAGCACTTCTTAGATGTTGTATCCACACGTTTTCTGTCATTTTAGAGAGAGTATAGGATTCAGAACCAGAACATGCTTCATTTACCAAAAGATGGTAAATCAGTCATTAAATGAAGCAGGGGAGAAAACAGATGTGAGGACTAGAGGAGCATGGTTTAAGAGAGCTGGGTTCACACTCTTGGGTAGAACTCTCTGTAGGCAAAGTGGACGGAGGGCATCCAGTGTTGGCTCTGTGCAACTCTCATCAAAGTGGCTGGTGGGGAAGAGGTCAGCTGACACTCAAGCAAGCTGGCACTTTCTGCCTTTCCATGAACCCTCGCACTCTATATGTACCCTGTGTGACATGCATCTTCTCGTCCCTCACCTTCCTGATGTTAATTCTCATGAGCTACAACTTATGTGACAATGCTGGCGTGTATTTTGCTAGGCAAAGCTCAGGGCGATTTAACCTGGACTCTATGCCTTCTTAGGGTTGACCCTGAAAATTATTCATAGAAAAATATGAGCCCTTTAGAGAGATTATGAAGGTCCTGAAACACTGTTTTACCGGAAGTGAAGAGAAATATAGATGTGTTAAAAAAAAAAGTGATTGTGAAGTCCAGGTTACTAATTCTAGAGCTTTGGTTTCTGTTTCACCTCCTCATCATTCACTCTGTTCTACAAAAACAAGTTACAATGTTTTTTGCTCCATGAGGGCTGTTTCAGAGCAGCGTAATGGGGAATTCATCTGTAGGTATAGCTTGTGTGGAAGATGTGGATTCAGTTATGGTTGAGGGCGTGGGATGACTTGAAAAGTCCTCTTCTGAGATCTCAATGCCATCTTAGTGACCCTAGGCAAATCCCTACACTTTTCTCCAGTTCAGTTTCTTCATCCTTTCAGTGGAAGCAGACATGAAGACAACTTCAGAGTAGCTGGGAGTAACTTGCAAGGAATGATCATAAACTACTTGGCACACATGAAGGGCAACTTAAATACCAAATAGTAATTATATAGCGCCTTTCTGCCAAGGAGCTCCAGAGGCTTAGACATTACCTCACTGGTTCTCGTTATATCCCTTTGAGGAATACATTATGCCTTTTACAGGTGGGTAAACTGAGGCATGGGCACTTGAAAACTCATTTGCTGCATGTCGATCTACAAGTCAGCAGATGATTTATGGAGGTGGGCAAGGAGCCCAGGTCTCTTCCTGTTTGGTTATTCACGGCTCAGACTCCCTGGTGCTTTGTCATTAAAGTTGTGGAGCTCCTGGTATCGTGCCCAGGATATTCTTGATTGATGCTCTGAAGTAGTGTTACCTGAGAGGCAAGCCTGGTGATGTGGCAGCCTTGCTATACAGTAAAAAAGTCCCAAGGTATAGCCTCATACACAGAAGACATATATATGAAATCTGTGTGTGTGTGTGTAGTCAATATATGTTTGTGAATTGAATCTCGAATTCATTAAGACGAAAGTTCACCAGAGCTTAAAACATCAAATTCTATAAGATGAACACAAATTTTGTAGGTTAACCCTCAGTAGAATCTCACTTTGAATACCACCAAAATAAAGCTCATTAAACCTTAAAAAAAGGGGGGGGGGCTTCCCTGGTAAATCAGATGGTAAAGAATCTGCCTGCCATACAGGAGACCTGAGTTCTCTCCCTGGGTCAGGAAGATCCCCTGGAGAAGGGAATAGCTACCTACTCTAGTATTCTTGCCTGGAGAATGCCATAGACAGAGAAGCCTGGCAGATTACAGTCTATGGGGTTGCAAAGAGTCAGACATGACTTAGTGACTAACACACAACCTTAAAACAAAAAAAAAATCACTAAACTAGAAAATACAGACAAGGCCTTGGAGGAANGGGGGGGGGCTTCCCTGGTAAATCAGATGGTAAAGAATCTGCCTGCCATACAGGAGACCTGAGTTCTCTCCCTGGGTCAGGAAGATCCCCTGGAGAAGGGAATAGCTACCTACTCTAGTATTCTTGCCTGGAGAATGCCATAGACAGAGAAGCCTGGCAGATTACAGTCTATGGGGTTGCAAAGAGTCAGACATGACTTAGTGACTAACACACAACCTTAAAACAAAAAAAAAATCACTAAACTAGAAAATACAGACAAGGCCTTGGAGGAAAAGTTAGAGAATAAAAATTAATCAAAAGAACAAAATGTAAAAGATGTCTATAATCCCATCTCAAAAGATTTCTACTGCCAATGATAGTCCAGATATTAATAAATCATATTCATCATTCATTAAATTTCATAGAAGTTAAATGCTGGTGCTTCTGTGACGGGATCAGCCATGAAGATGTAGCACCAGAAAGATGATGGAATGCTACAAGAGGTGTGAGTGTGTTGACACTGAAAGGAGAGAGAATTATTGGAAATGAGATTAATTACTTTAAGGAGCAGAAGGAGGATGGTGGGACTGACCACAGTTTCCAGTTTTTGCATGTCTTGGAAGAGGCAGCAGCTTTCTCTCTGTTGGGGGCCTATGGTCCTGGCTTTGCCTGAATGATTAACTAGATGGACATGAGAAGGGCCCCTTCCTCCACCACCTTGTCTCACCACTACGTGTACCACGCCTGAAATACCACCTCCATTTGTAACAGCTGACCGAGCCTTTTAAATCACAGTTAGAGATGTTTGTTCCTGCCGGTTTTATTGAGATATAATGGACATCCAGCACTGAATGCCTAGAAGGTCTACAACATAATGGTTTGACTTACTATGTCATGAAATGATTACTGCAATAAGTTTAGTCACATCCATTATTTCTTGTTGTTACTGTTCAGTTGCTCAGTCCTGTCCAACTCTTTGCAACCCTGTGAACTGCAGCATGCCAGGCTTCCCTGTCATTTACCATCTTCCAGAGCTTGCTCAAACTCATGTCCATTGAGTCAGAGAGGCCATACAACCATCTCATCCTCTGTCGTCCCCTTCTCCTTCTGCCTTCAATCTTTCCCAGCATCAGGGTCTTTTCNCAGCATGCCAGGCTTCCCTGTCATTTACCATCTTCCAGAGCTTGCTCAAACTCATGTCCATTGAGTCAGAGAGGCCATACAACCATCTCATCCTCTGTCGTCCCCTTCTCCTTCTGCCTTCAATCTTTCCCAGCATCAGGGTCTTTTCCAATTAAACATTCAAGAAATAGAAAAGTGTTTTTTCCTTGTGATGAGATCTCTTAGGATTTACTTTCTCAACTACTTTCATAGATCTCATATAATGATGTTAATTATATCACTCATGTTGTATGCTACATCCTTAGTATGTATTTATCTTATAACTGGATGTCTCTACCTTTGTAAAACATTTTTTTTTTCCAGCTTTTGAAAGAGGGCTTGGGAATAGCCTGTCTTATTTAATTTACTTTTTTATTTTTGGCTGCACCCTACATGATCTTAGTTCCTCGACCAGGGATCAAACCCACATCCCCTGCATTGGAAGCGTAGAGTCTTAACCATTGGACCCCCAGGGAAGTCCCCTAGAAGTCTGTACCTTTTACTACCATCGTGCAATCCCCTTCCCCCCAGATATATTTTAAAATGTAAATATTTCCAGCAGTGGAGACATTGATTCCTTCAAAAATCAAATGTGTACCATTAGCCAGATGCCAGGCATACAAAGCAGAGCAGACGTGACCCTGCCTTTGAAGAGCTTCCATTCTATGGGCCAGACAGACAAGAAATGGGCAAATGAACTTTTATCTGTAATTGCATCTAATTGCAAGTTCTGACAGTTCTGTAAAGGGAACTGATCTAGTAGTAAAGAAGGATTGGGAGCCTGTTCTCCAGTGTTCTGGAAGGGACACAGCTTCAGAGCAGATACGTGAGGGTGGAAAAAAGCCAGCTCTAGGAAGAGTGGAGAAGAGGCTTCAAGGCAAAGGGTGCCGGAGATTCTTTTCTGAGTTAAAACTTTGAGGACAGGACCTTCATAGATGTTATCAGTAAAGCATAGCATATTTTAAGACATTTTTCTGTTAACAACTTGGTTTAAATAGGCGTATCTGATTAGGTAGATACTCATTGTGTAGCAGGATTGTTTGCGGAAAGTGGGTTGAGAAAGGCTGTGAAGAGCTCTGGTGAGGAAGAAAAGAGTGGGAATAAACACTGGTTCCTAAAGAACATGTTTTCTTTAAAGAGGGAACTGTAGGAGCAGGTTTGCACCAAAAAGAACAAAAAGAACAAAGCAGTAGGTTTCCTATTTGAGTACATCCTGTGGTGTGTGTGTAATGCACAAAAAGTCCTGGGCTTTTGGAGACGGCGAGAAGCAATTCCAAAGGTGAGCTAGGTTTCAAAACACAAAAGCAACATGGAAAAATGTAAGAATGTTTAGCGAAAAGCATTGATGATGATTAAAGGATTGTAAAATTGAACCTATAAGGACAAGTTGAAAGACTTGGGATTATTTAGCTTCAAGAAGAGGAGACTAAAAAATGACTTAATAACAGACTTCGAAATTATGAAGAGTTATTAAGCTGTGTATGGTGACCAGCTGTTTTGTTTCTGGCATAGAGACAGCGTAGGTTTTCACTGAAGCATAATAGATTTAGGTTAGATTTAAAGAAGAACTTCTGGACTGTTAAGAACTGTTAAATAGGATAGGTCACTGAAGGCTGAGGTTTTTGACTGGAGGGCTTCTCCTTCAAATCCCTTCCCTCTTCGTGATTCTCTGCGTGTTTATCAAGTGCAACAGAGTGCCACCTTTCTGCTTTTAAAATCAAAGTCATGATTTCTGTTTCCCATTATAATTCTGAAGCTCAGAGTCACAGAGGTTTGTAGACATAAATGATGAGGGTAATTTGTCTTGCTTCAATGGCCATTAGAATCTTTAATTGAGAAAAATATGACGAAAAAGAGGAACAGGTCTGCCACATGGCAAAAAAAAAAATTGTTCTTGATAATCACAAGAGATGCATGATTAAGAATTTGGGGCCGCGTGAGGGTGAGATCGTTTTATCCTTAGAAAAACTCAGGTTTGTTTGACTTGTATATGCCAGATTCAGAAGGTAGAGTTCTAGGAAGTCGACTCATTTCCCTCTGTTCCCTCCCTACTGGGAGAAGTTAAAAACATTTCCAGGTGACCCCGAAGTTCATATAACCTGTAGCTCAAGAGACGCAATCCAAAAATCACCCTCAAGGAATTTATCAGCGCAGAGAAGGAAGGAGAGGGGAAATAGGCAGGATTTATTTCTGAAAACAGAAACCTTCATGCATTTAAAACCTGGCAGAGCAGGGGAGAAGTCGAGCAGAGCGAATCTGAGAAGGGCTGACTGTGTACGCCGTTGCTTTCCATGGTGGAGCTGGGGCTGCAGGGAAGCCAGGAGTCCCGCTTCCTGGGTTAAGCTTTCTCAAGGAAGCCAAGTATCAGGGTTTTCATTTTAAAATGTATTTCTGAATCCACTCTTTCACTGATTAAATACCTGTCTGAGCAACTTTTGTAGTAATAAATTAGTCCACCTGCAGATGGTTGACTCAAGCACTGATGCAACAGTGAAAAAACAAAGCTCACACACATAGTGTTCTCAGATGGGTTCTTTGTTTTGAGCTAAGTGGATATAATTTTCTCTAAAGGAAAAGAAATAATCAGAGACCAAAGAAACAGACTTTGAGACAGGTGACGCGACTGGGAAGAAGGTTAGGTGGGTGTGGTGCTAAGCTAGAGGAAAGGAAAAATACTCAGAAAACATATTTTTCTTTCCTCCCAAAATAACTTGAGCTCTTTGGTTCATTAAGTACTTTTAGACCCTTGAACCACTCCACTTGACCTTTCCAAGGCATCGCTGCCCATTGGAGAGCCACCCACAGCCCGCGGTTGGGTCAGAAGTCAGAGCTTGTTTCCTTTTACTGGCCTCTTTTCTTCCTTGTCTGTGATATTTTCTTAGTGGCTTTGGCACTTTGGGACTTGATTGAGTTATTTTTGTGATTTCTACATGTGGGTGTCCCTCACGCCCTGATAATTTATTTTCAAAACCCTATTCTGAGGGTTCTTAAAACTGACAGCTATCTTTCCTATAGGAAAAGGAGACCCAAAGGGGGTCAGTGGCCCTTCTTTTCTGCTCTTGAAGCCGAGGGATGGATAGTGGGACGGACAAGCAACTGACAAGAGGTTTGGTTTACTCCTATTGTGAAAAAGAGTGCTCTTCTGAATCCTTCTTTGTTAGGGGGAAAGCATCTTCATTATACATATGTGGGCAGTTAGAAGGGCATTTGTTCTTTATTTTCTGTGATACTTTGAAAATACTGTGAACGGGGGCTGACTGTATTTCCGCAGGGATTAAGCTGATTATGTTGGTTTAGCTGAAGCAGCAGAAGACCCATTGGTGTGTCCACAGAAACTATATGGTTATCTATCCTTTTGTGAGTTTCTTTCTTCCCTGAGGATTTGACTTAACACTTGTGAACCAACCTCCCCTTCCTTTAGGAAAGCTGTGATAGAGACAGACAGAGCTTTCAGTGGTCAGCACTTCGTAGAAGGTTGGACACGCTGTCTGAAACATAACCAAGAAGGACAAAGCTTCCTGTAAAGGTTCTAANTGAGGATTTGACTTAACACTTGTGAACCAACCTCCCCTTCCTTTAGGAAAGCTGTGATAGAGACAGACAGAGCTTTCAGTGGTCAGCACTTCGTAGAAGGTTGGACACGCTGTCTGAAACATAACCAAGAAGGACAAAGCTTCCTGTAAAGGTTCTAAGGTGTTCAGGGAGCAAAAGTGGATGATTTGGATAATGTGTCAGTGGAAGGTCTGGTGCTGTGCTCACTTCTCGGGGTGGGGCCGGGGCGGGGGCGGGGGGGAGTTCCCACATGGGTGTCTCCTTGGGTATTTTTAGAACTCTACATTGCTGGCACAGATCAGACATAGCAAGGGAATTTGCTAGGACCAGGAATACAGGAGTTTGAGGATTCTGTAATTAGGAAAGCATAGACAGACCAAAATGTAGGATATATACTGGTTTTATGATTTACAGTGTATATTTTAGGCACCCCACCCTGCTTGCTGCATGTGGGATCTTAGTACCCAGATGTGATTGAACCTGTGCCCCCTGTAATGGAAGCACAGAGTCTTAACCAAAGGACTGCCAGGGAAGTCCTGTGGCCTCCTTTTACTCTGTGCTGTGTTGATTCTATATACTGTGAGCTCTGCGGCCACAGTTCTTTGGTGGAGCCAACTAGCTGGAAAACCCCAAATAGGACATGTGCCTTTCCTCTTTGCTCTCATCCAGTCAATCTAGGAGTTGTACTGGGGATTCAGTTTGACTGTAGTTGGTCTGTCACAGACTGGCCCGGTGCTGGCGTGCAAACTGAAGTCAGTACTAGAATAGGACGCAATGTAGCAGCGCCGACCGTCCGTTTTTGCTGCGGGTCCACCTTCTGCCATCGGTGACAGCTCGGGAGAAGCTCTTACGTGGTGGGGACTCACCACTTCTGCTTCTGTTTTGTTGGGGGAACTGAAATAGAATAGAAGTTTGCAACGGAATTGGAAGAAATCTGACACTGAAAGATGAGATGTCGCTTTTGCAGCGTGAGATTTGTGGCACACACTGACCAGAGGAAGGAAATCTGATGATCTAGATAGATGCCTCTGGTTGTTATCACTTTTGCTGTGTGCCTCTCAGCTAGACACTCAACAGGATGAGCCAAATACATCGGTAAATAAAACCTTTTATGGGAGATGGGGGAGAGCCTTGAGTTTGAAGGAACAGGTGGCATTTCTGGCTCATTTATATACATCTCCTTTCATTCTTTTTGAAAAGGTAATAACTTGCACCAAAAATATATTGGAAGTCAACTTTTTTTTTTTTGCTACTACAAAGAACTTCTGAAGGCAAACTAGAGGCAAACACTATTTCTAGTTCTATCCCTGATGCTGTCTGTCCAGTTCTGGGAGTGGATTTTGGTAGTTTTCAGCTTGTGTAGTCACACTAGTCTCCTCTACATTGAGTCAGACTATTGGATGACACATGGTTTGTAAATTATAGAAAAGAACTCCTTTTTAAAATATTATTCTTTGTACAGTCATTTCAGTCGTGTCTGACTCTGTGCAACCCCATAGACGGCAGCCCACCAGGCTCCCTCGTCTCTGGGATTCTCCAGGCAAGAACANAGAAAAGAACTCCTTTTTAAAATATTATTCTTTGTACAGTCATTTCAGTCGTGTCTGACTCTGTGCAACCCCATAGACGGCAGCCCACCAGGCTCCCTCGTCTCTGGGATTCTCCAGGCAAGAACACTGGAGTGGGTTGCCATTTAGAATCTGAAACTCTAAGACCTCTACACACTTAACGAGGTGCCTCTAGCAATGCAATGAAATTCTAATGTTGATACTTAGACCCTTTCGTTCATGATCACTTTGGTAGTTTAAATAAGTTAACCTTAGGAAGAAAAGTCAGCATATATTTATACATACATGTATCCTTGATTTCTACATTAATTGGGCAGACATTGATAGCCAGGCTGCTCTGTGTCAGAGCCTCTGAATGCTGGGGTGCTGATGGAATAACTGAGAACCTAACTTGAAAGAGCCACAGCAAGATCGGGAACCGAGCCAAGGGTAGTCACAGTATATTTTGAACACATCAGGAGGTAAAGCCGTTATTTGCAGGGAAGATAAGCAGAGTCCCAGCTTTCACTTTAGTGACTTAGAAGTTTGTGATTTACTTGTACTTTGTGGTCAGCTGTCCCCTCTCTGGCCACGTGTGCATCTCCTTACAGCTTTCAGGGCCCTCCTTGAGAATTCAGTCCCTCCATCTCTGACTATCTCAGTTTATCCCATCGTTCCCTTGTCTTCCCTTCTTTGTCCATCACCAGACCTGCTTCCTGCCCAACATCTTTGTGCTCCCTTGCTCTACATCACTTTGTCTGATTGGAACAGAGAAACATGGCTCTGCCTTAGAAAATAGCCTTCCAAGTACATTTGATTCGAAGAAAGGTTTCCAAAGCTGAATGATTTTTGTTGTTCAGTCACTAAGTCATGTCCGACTTTTGTGACCCCATGGACTGGGGCCCTTCAGGCTCCTCTGTCCATGGAATTCTTCAGGCACGAATACTGGAGTGGGTTGCCATTTTCTTCTCCAGGGGCTCTTTCTGACCCAGGGATTGAACCCGAGTCTCCTGCATGGCAGGCAGATAGTTTACCCATTGAACCACCAAAGCTGAATGGATTGTAATAAAACTCATCTAATTTAAATTATGTGCGCATCCTTGGGGGAGGGCTGGGGAGGACAAAAATTAATATTCATTAGTTCATGAGGCTCTGTGATGGATGCCTTATGTCTATTAACTTCTCTTTTACAAATGAGGAAACTGAGGCCTCACGGGGGTCGCATTAACTGACCCATGTCCTTCACGCTAAGAAAGTCAATTCTGTTTTATGACTTCAGGTCCATACTTTTTCTGCTGCTTAAAAAAATTTTTTTTTAATTTTTGGTTGCATTGTGAGGCTTGTGGAATCTTGGCTCCCCAACCAGGGATTGAACCCAGGCCCCCGCAGTGAAACCACAGAGTCCTCACCACAGGACTGCCAAGGAAGCTCCCTTTTCTGCTTGATAATAAAGGCTTATCTGTGTGTAATTTGGAAGGGAAACTTTATAGAAATTTCTATCAGAGGTTAAGACAAAGCTAGACTCACATGTTTGTTGTAGTTGTTTGAGTTGTCCTAAGTTCATGGTGAAATGTGAAGGACTAGGGTGCGAAGAGTTTCTTCTGACCACCAGCCATACAACCTGGGACACCTCCGAGCCTTGCTGAGCTCTGCCTCACCATCTTTGCTTCTTAGAGAAATTGGAATTACTAATAGTCACAGGAGATGAACATTCTCATGTACTATAGCAGACTTGTCTTTTCCTGTTAGTTGTGAATGCCACCATGGATAAATGCTCTGCCGTGGAAGCATTAATATTTTTATTTTTTGGTAGTTTAGATTTTGTGGAAAGTATGTTGATTTGATGAAAACATATGGGAATGTTGTGGGAATATGATGTTCAGTGGTGCCTACTCTTTCTTCTTACGTTTTATTTAAATGTTTATTTGACTGTGCTGGGTCTTAGTTGCGGCATGTAGAATCTAGTTCTCCAACCAGGGATCAAATCTGAGCCCCCTGCATTGGGAGCAGAGTCTTAGTCCCTGGACCACCAGGGATATTCCATTTTTAAATTTTAAATAAGTTTTTTTTTTTTTTTTNTCAGCTTGGGTGCTTGCCTGAAGGGTCTGACCTATTTATAGTTATTTACATTCTTTTTTTAAAAATTCCACATACATTGTGGTTTTTCATTTTCAATATCATACCACTATATTCCCACAGGGCAGGGGTCTTTCAGTTCATTTTCTTCACAAAAATCTGCACACAGAATTACCTAAAAATAATGACTTGCTGAATATCCTTGAAATTTTGGTCCTGCTTTTCTCTGCATTGCTCAAATCAGTCAGACAGCCACAGTCTTTACTGAGTACCTGCTGTGTGCCCACAACTATACCAGTGACGTACACATTGCAATGTAAAGCAGAAGGTTCTGCTCTTAAGGAATTGAAATATGGTTCAGATGATAACACTTGTAATTACTAAACGACTGGATGGCCTATACTTACTCATTTATGTGATGTTATCATATGTTCATTTCTTCAACAAGTATTTATTAAGCCTTGCTATATGCCATAAATTTCTTCTAGATGTTAGGGGGAATGTGTGTGTGCACTCAGTCGTGTCCAACTCTTTGCAGCCCCGTGGACTGTAGCCTCCCAGGCTCCTCTGTCCATGGAATTCTCCAGGCGAGATTACTGGAGTGGGTTGCCATTTGCTACTCCATGGGATCTTCCTGACCCAGGGATCAAACCTACGTCTCTTGCATCACCTGCATTGGCAGGCAGATTTTTTTCCACTCTGCCACCTGGGAAGCCCGATTAGGGAGATAGCCTTGAACAAAAGAGACAAATTTCTTTCCCTTATGGAGCTTGCTTCCTATTGGAGGAAGGAGATAGTAAGCACATACATACATATATAGTATGCAAATATGCAGGGTGGTGATAATCACTTTAAAGGAAACGGAAGCAGGATCAGGGGATAGAGATCACCCCTGGAAGGTGGGTCCCCTTTTGTGCAAGTCAGACAGGTCTTGCTGATGGATAACATTTGAACAGAGACCTGAATTAAGTTATACATTTAGGGAGGGATCCAGACAGTGGAATATGAAGAGCAAAAGCATCAAGAAGCTACTCGGTGTGTTGGCTTTTTATTTTTTTTAATATAATTTCATTTATTTATTTGGCTATACCAGGTCTTAGTTGTGACACGTGAGATCTTTGGTCTTTATTGTGGCACGTGGGACCTTTATTTGAGTTAGGGTTAGACTTCCCTGGCTCAGATGGTAAAAGCGTCTGCCTACAGTGTGGGAGACCTGGGTCCGATCCCTGGGGAAGATCTTCCAGGGAAGATCCGCTGGAGAAGGAAGTGACAATCCACTCCAGTACTCTTGCCTGGAAAATCCCATGGACGGAGAAGCCTGGTAGGCTACAGTTCATGAGATCACAAAGAGTCAGAAATAACTGAGCGACTTCAGTTTTACTTTCACTAGGGTTAGTTGTGGCATGCAGACTCTCAGTTGGGGCATCTGAGATCAGATTCCCTAACCAGGGATCAAACCGGGACCCCTGCATTGGGAGTGTGAAGTTTTAGCCACTGGACCACCAGAGAAGCACCCCCTTGGCATGTTTATGGAGGAGCAAGATGGCTAGTGTAGCAGAGAGAAGGGGGAAGGGTCAGGCCATGAGGCCACAGAGGGAGTTGTGGGCAGAGGCTGGTGCTGGAAGGCCCAGATCATCTGGGTGTAGACTGTGGATCTGGAGTTCAGGCAACAGAATGGATTTGGAGTCCTATTTGGAGCTGTGAGACTGAAATAAATATTTTTAGATAGAGAAGGGAAGAGGGCCAAGGACATAGCCCTGGGGTGGTTTCCAACATTTGAAAATTGGAACTGGGAGAAGGGACCAATGAATGAAACTGAGGGGGTGCAGTCAGCAAGTAGGTGGAGCCCCGAGGAGTGTGGTGTCCAGGAAGCTGGGGACTCAGTTCCGAAATAACGTCACTGACCGTGTCAGATGCTGTTGATTAGGTTTGGCCATACGGAAGCCATTGGTGATCTTGGCAAAAGAAATGTCTGTGAAAGGACAGGTTCACAAGATGGTTTGATAAAGTTTAAGAGGAAACGGAGGACAGGAGGTAGGGAGAAGGAATTTTAAAAGTTCACAGCCTTTCTAAAAAGGTTTTATGCATTTATTTTTTGACTGTGCTGGGTCTTGGTTTCTGCAATGCAGGCTTTCTCCAGCTGCGGCTGGTGTGGGCTCCTCCCGCCGCGGAGCACGGGCTCTAGTGTGTGGGCTCGGTAGTTGTGGCCCACGGGCTTAGTTGCCCCACAGCATGTGGAGTCTTCCCTATCCAGGGACTGAACCCTGGTCCCCTGTGTTGGCCGGAGGATTCTTAACCCTTGACCCTTTAGGGAAGTCCTAAAAGGTTCACAGCCTTTGAGAGTGTTCTCCGGAATGGGATCATGGAAGTGGAGGAGGTCCCGGAGGGGGAGGTGGCACAGTCGGGAGGACCTTTAGGACTTTGTTACAGACCTGAAGCTCCAGGGCCCCTCTTTCAGGGGGAAGTGTCCTTGACAAACTCTCGTCTCTCAGGGCCTTGGAAAAATGAGGATAATGAAACCCACCTCTAATGGTGATCATAGGGAATCATGTCTAATAAGTTTGTTATTGTAAGCTGCAACATAAATGTGGAGTCTTAGCATCTTTAGTGTGTGGTAGAAATCCTAAAGAAAGATGAAATGACTTGGAGGAAGCTGAGTCCCAAAGACAGTGGGTGTGCATGACTGGGTGAGTTGAAGACCTTCACTGAAGGCACCGGGAAGGAGGGACCGGGCGGTGTGAAGAGGGAGCCAGCAGAAAGGCCTGAGTGGAGCAGAGCATGCATGGAGGGGAGGAGAGGAACACCCAGCTGAATGGGGAGACTTGGGTGGAGGATGCAGGGCCAGGCAGGCTCCAGAAGAGTCTGAGTGGATGGGGCAGCAGGAGGGTGGCTCTGGGGGTTTGCCAGCAGGAGACTTGGAAGAGGAAGGCTTTGCATTTCTACATGCAAGGATGGCAGTAAATTTTGCCTGTCTATGGAAGAGCTCCAACATCGGGAGGCAAGGGGGATGTTTTCGTTTGGTGAGAGAAGCAGGAGAAACCAAAGGCAAGGAGGAAACAGGAGGTGAGGAATATAGGGGGCCAAGGAGGCCAGCTGGAAAGGTCCTTCCACGACCCAAGTGTGATGAGAGTCGGGGTTGATTGAAACTTCTTGTTTGGGAATTTCTGTGCCTTTTAAGTCAGTGTGAACACTGTGAAGAAGGACAGCAGAAGGAAGGTGTCTCCACACAGTCGACAGGTATTTACTGAGCACCTACTATGTGCTGCTGTTGTTCTTGGCCCTCCACTGGGCCCTCTTCCAAGCGCCGTTCTGAGCATGGACTGCATACTGAGCATGGACTGCATACCCTCGATGGCAGGAAGTGTGTGGGAGGAAGCCAAACTGTGAGAGCACTGGGCTTAAGTTTCCTTTTCTTTTCATCTTTGTGTTTTGTGAGGGATTATATCTTACCAGGATCCTGTGTATTCTTCTGTGCCTGTCATATAGTTTGCTCCATCAGTCTGTAAGATCTGTTAAATGAATTAGCCATATTAATCTCTTGGTGCAGTTTAAAAAAAAAAAAACAAAAACATGATGTGTCAGTAGACATTAATTACGAGTCTTAAAAATGTTCCCATGGCAGCTGCGGTTAGAATGCGTGATCTGAGTTGGCTTGTCAAGCTAGAATACTATTAAATTCAACCCCCACTCCACCATTCGTTTGACATTCATACAAGTAAACATTATAAATAGAAGATATTAATTAAGATACATAAAACATACAGAGACACATGGATTCAAAATAAAGGGGAAAAAAAGGTTCCATTTCTGACAATCTGTCTTAAGGAAATTGGTTTTAATAGATGAAAGGTTTTAGGGCTCAGTGAAGGGCACTACAGAGTTATTTATATCAGTGAAGTAAGCTGTTTTCTATTTCTAATCCTGTGGGAAGTGCTGGTTTGATCCTTACCAAGGGAACAGGAAGGGCCTGGTGCACCATCATTCATTGCTCCTCCTCGGTACTGGTGAGCCTGAGATGACCACATACAGTGGTGTAGAAGACCATCTAATAGTGCACCTGGAGAATCAGGTGAGAATGGACAGACACATGAATAAGAGAGCTCTTATATTGGCTAAGAACCAGCTTTAAGCATGAGATAATGAACACTCTCTAATTTGTGAACTATAGTTTTAAGTAATTCATCGGGACTAGGGCACTGGTGTTAATGGCTTGTTTGGTGACAACACACAGCTATTCACAGTAGAATTTTATAGACAGTATCTTTCTAATTGATGTCTTTAAAACGAGGGACCTGGGTTTGGGTTCTAAAGCAGACGTTCAGTGGTTCAGATTAACTTCGAGCAGTAGTTTCAGAGGTCAAGACCAAATGTGTACACAAGACTAAACATTTCCCTTTCAGAGCAAAATAATTTGAATGCAAGTGAGTAGGCATCAACTACAGGTTAATTTTGACACTGATGTCCAGAAAGCATCACCCATCAGCACACTTTTCATGAGCCATCGTCTAATATCGTGTCTATGTGGTCCTCTCGGAAAGAACCAAGTTACTTGCTTGAGTCCAGACTTGTACTGAGTGGCCAGAACCCGAGACTGAAGTCAGCCGCATCTGGAACTGTGTGAAGAATGCATTGAAACAGGGAGCTTCTCAGAACTGCGGTCACTGTGGATCTGAGCCGAAACAGGAGCGTATCACAGCCAGTTTCTCTTTCTATCAAGTATTGATCAGTGCCTTTTAAAAGGGCAGGGGTCTTCACCAAACGGTTTAGTTCTGGGTCACTTCTCTGTCTTCCTGTCTGGTTTTATGAGCATAGGAAACAAACAGGGTGATACCTTCTACTGGAAAGAGAACGCATGCCCTTGCTCTCCATTAAAAGTAAAATCTTCTGAACCAGAAGCAAGAGGAAAAGTCTATACAGGGAAGTATTTGTATCATCCTCGCTAAGAGTCGGACACGACTGAGTGACTTCACTTTCACTTTCACTTTTCACTTTCATGCATTGGAGAAGGAAATGGCAACCCACTCCAGTGTTCTTGCCTGGAGAATCCCAGGGATGGGGGAGCCTGGTGGGCTGCCGTCTATGGGGTCACACAGAGTCGGACACGACTGAAGTGACTTAGCAGCAGCAGCAGCAACAGGCATATTAAAGATTGAGTGAATTGACTAAGTCAGTGAAAAACACTATATGGTGGGTTATATGTTAAACAGGCTGACATGAAGGCATTTTATGTTCCCATATTATTCTAAAAGGATGGAGATATTTCTTTTCTAGCTGGGGAGAAAAAAAAAAATCTTTCCCACATTAGTCTTTATTTCATTTAGCATATTGGGTATTTTTTCCCCCTTTTGTCTTGCCAGAGTTAAAACTGATGGATTCCCTTAAAACTGATGGATCCCCTCTGCATGTGTCATAGTAGTAAAGCAAAGAAATTGATAGAGTGATGCTCACATTTATTTAAGTAGCTTTTGTTTCTTTTTTGCCGCACCTTGTGGCATGCAGAATCTTAGTTCCCCAACCAGGGATCGAACCTGTGGCCCTTGTAGTGGAAGTGTGTAGTCCTAACCACTCGATCTCCAGGGGAGTCCCAGTGCTTTTCTTAAAACACTAATTTTTTTCTCTTACTTTTGTTCTTTGTTTTCTTTCAGTGTAATTATTTCCTGGCAAGAAGAGGTAGCTCAGTTTGCTCTTCAGCCAGAAGCATACAGTGAAATATTTGCATCCAAATCTTTATTTTATCCAGGAAATTAATTAATTAATAGGAATGTTTTTATCTTTGTTAACTTATGGGATAAGACCCACTGGACAACGAATTGGACTCATGGTGAATTGTGTTAAAAATTAGAAAAATGTTCTCAACAACAGAGATAGCTGAGCTCCCAAACAAACATCTATAGGTTGTTTATCAGGGACTAGGCCTTTTTATCCTAATGTACAGGTACTTGGCTCATGACCTGGCAAGTGGTAGTTAACTCTAATGTTTAGAAGGAGTAAATGAACTGTGATGTGATTGCTAAACCCAAGAAAGCACCCCACATATAAGCCTTTATTTTTCCCCTTTAGAGTGCTTGGATGATGACCTGAGAATAATGTGAAATGAAATGCAAATCCTTTGTTTTATTTTGATCGGTGTCAACCTCCCCAGGCTGTATCTCCAAGTGGCCCCTGGTTGGCATGAGCTGCCTCAAACCAGATTTTTGTATCCTTTCCTTTGCTCTTTACAGAGCTGAAAGAACCAGCTGAGACCAGTGTCACGGCATTATCCAGCACTTACTCTTACCGAAAGTAGAGGGATCTCTTCCCTTAGAACCTGTAGAGGATTGAACAGATAGATACAGCCTCTTGGTTCAGTTTGCTCATTTCACCCTAATGAATGTCATCATATCCTTATTTTGATAACTTGAGACAGCTGACTGTGTCTCAGTTGGATTTACAGTTTTTAAAATTTGTCTGGACATGGCCTCTGCAGGACGTGGATCACAGTCTCTCTCATTGCACATGGAGACCCTGTCAGCCTCTTATGTTTCTGGGACCTTTGTCTGCAACATGGCTGCACCACTGCTTTTAGACACAAGGGGAGTCTAAGGAGGGCTTCGTTGATGCTTAGTGTACAAAATCTGCTCTCTTTTGTACATAGAAGAGGTTTATAAACTCTAAAGAGTTTATGTGTGACACCTTTTCTTTCATCTCTGCTGTGGTTTCTTATTATTTACCCAGTGGCTTTGGGGCCTGTTTTTGAACTAAGATCACCTGTGTTGTGATATGTTATAAGCCTTGGCCAGGCCATTCCTTTTGGGCATTACATAGGTACTCTGAAAGCTCCAAGTTCCTATGGTGATTCTAGTTGGGGTCTTAGTCCTGAGAAAAACACACTGGGGACAGTGGGTCTCCAGAGACACTGGAGGTGTCCCCTGGTCACATGGAACACTTTCAGATGGGCCCAGTGCCCAGCCAGCTAGGCTCCCCTGGACACCAGATCCTGGAAGTCCTTCTCTCCCTGAACCCCGTACTAGTCTGGTGGGTAAGGTGGGTCAGGCTTCCAAGATCAGAAGAGGCTGGTGGAATGGAAATGTTACTTATTATTATTATTATTAATTTCTTTATTTGACTGTGCCAGGTCTTAGTTGCAACACGTGGGATATAGTTCCTTGACCAGGGATTGAACCTGGGCCCCCTGCACTGGGAACTTGGAAGCCCCAAAACACTGCATCTTTTTAATCCTTTCTTTTGAAATATTCCTCTCTTATGGTTGATTACATGCCCTTTAGGGATTTAAGGGGCTTCCCAGCTGGCTCAAGTAGTAAAGAATTCACGTGCTAATGCAGAAGCCACAGGAGACATAGGTTCAATCCCTGGGTCAGGAAGATCCCCTAGAGGAGAGCACGGCAACCCACTCCAGTATTCTTGCCTGGAGAATCCCCATGAATGGAGGAGCCTGGTGGGCTACAATCCATAGGGTCACAAAGAATCAGACAAGACTGAAGTGACTGAGCACATTTAGGGGTTTTATGTGATGCATTTAGCAAGAGAATAAATATCGCTGGTCACAAGAGTCTTCTTCAAGGGCTCTAATTTTGATACCACACTTACCTTGTGGATTATTATCAATACCTTGTTGATCTGAGCTGGTGCAGATTATTCAGTCAGTTAAGAAGGAACTTGGACTTGCTGGTGTGGTCACTGTGTTGCTAGCTTTGAAATTTGTGCTCCATTCTGCATCTGCGGCAGCTTAGGAAAGCCCCTGCATCTTTCCATGCCTCAATTTCGTACTTCTTAAACTACAGCAGGAACGCTAATCCTGAGATATTAAGAATGCCAATAATCATACCTTATGTTATACAACATTACAGTTCTATGACTGAATGTTGGTGTGATCTCAGTTTAAATGTGGGACTTCCCTGGTGGTCCAGTGGTTAAGACTCTGCACTTCCAATGCAGGAGGTGTGGGTTCGATCCTCAGTCGGGGAATTAAGATCGCATAGGCTGCAGGGTGTGGCCAAAATCTACATAGATAAATAAATAACACTTGTAAATGTGAAAGAAGAGGAAAGTGTGTGTGAAGTCACTCAGCCGTGTCTGACTCTTTGTGACCCCATGGGGTGTAACCTATTAGGCTCCTCTGTCCATGGGATTTTCGGAACAAGACCAAGTCCTCAAACCCACGGGGTTGCAAAGCCAGGCCTGGAATCCAGTGCCAACGTCAGGGCCTGAGCTCCCGCCAGGCGGGGACGTCATTGTGCAGCGGCTGTCAGGTCTGTTGAGAAGGTGCCCAGTCTGACTTTTGGTACCTCTTCACGGGTGGGCGTGGGCATGGGCTTCCCTCGTGACTCAGATGGTAAAGAATCCGCCTGCAATGCAGGAGACCTGGGTTCCATCCCTGGGTCAGGAAGAGCCCCTGGAGAAGGACATGGCAACCCGCTCCAGTATTCTTGCCGGGAGGATCCCATGGACAGAGGAGCCTGGTGGGCTACAGACCATGGGGTTGCAAAGAGTTGGAGATGACACTGGTGGGTGTGGGAGCCCTTCAAGTATTAGAGTGCTCTGTAGTCTGTAGAAGGAGCCTCCTAGGAGTGGACATTTGTTTTTCGGTCTTTCAATTTCAGGGAGGGATAAATCCTGTTTCCACGAGACTTTTGTTTTGAGGCTTCATTTCCTATCCAGTGTGATTTGTCCCAGGGGCTCATCAGAGAATCTTAAAGTCTTACCTAAGGCCACTGAGGCTCATTTCATTTGTTTAACAGATAAAGAAACTGAAACCAGTCCCTGCCACATTTTTTGTTTATCAGGTCAGATTTACCTTCCTGAGACATCCCTTTTCTTTCCTCCTCCTTTGAGCAAATATCTTCTTTCTCTTCTCTCTAGCCACCCAGCTTCTTGAAAGAGCCTCTTAGGCTTGTAACCTCCGCTTCCTCCTGTGCACTCACCCCTGGCCGCCTACAGGCCGGCCTCCTCTTGGCTGCTAGGAGGACCTGGCCTCCCTCTGGCCACCTCCTCTCCTGGTTTCCAGCCTCGGCCTCTCCAGGCACTGACCCTCTCGATTACGTCCTCTGCCCCTGTCTTTGGCTTCTGTTGGATCCTACTCAGGCTTCCTCCCGCTGGTCTGACTGCTCCTCTTCCTCTGGTGCGTTATCTTTTAAACCATCACCTCCTCCCACAAGTCAACGTCACCCAGGGCCCTGAACTTGGCTCTCCTCTCTGTTTCCTTGCCCGCTCATCTAAGCAATCACTTTGATTTTGTGATCAGCCCCTAAATCTCTCTCATGTTTCAAGTCTTTATTGAACCTGCCTCAATATTGCTTCTGTTGTTTATATTCTGGGCTTTTTTTTTTTGGACTTGAGGCATGTGGGATCCTAGCTTCCTGACCAGGGATTGAACCCATGTACCCTGCATTGAAAGACAGAGTCTCAACCGCTGGATCCTCAGGGAAGTCCTCCTCTCCAAATCTTTTATCTTTCTTCCTAACCATCTTCAATTTCCCCATCTTTTTATCCCTGAAACGAATGCCGCAAAGTCCTTTTATAAAAACCATCCCTTCCTTGTGTTGACATAGGAATGGGGGTGACACGCCAGGGTCACTCACCGCTCTTGTTACCCTCAGTCTCTTTCCTCTTGAGTCCTCTTTGCCCAGAAACTTTGATCGTCTCATCTCGATGGCTTTCCATCATGTCACCCTTGTGGGGTTCTCTAGTCATTACCCGGTCACTTACAGGTTTCTCAAAGCCACGATCATCTTATCTTTATGTGTCTCATCTTGCCCCTGTCTTATCCTGATGTCTCCCTTCACTTTCTTACACACTTTCTAGTCCAGTAGTTCTCAGATGTATTAGAGCCAGCACCCTTTTTTTTTTTTTAATAACAAAACTCCAATAATCTCCCTTTACTATTCTGAAAAGAAACCTTAGATTTTCTATATCTATGTAGATCTATCTATCACTTCCAAAAAATTAATACAATGTTAGGATTGAAGTATAAAGGAAAGGGAAAAATCAAGGGACTTACTTTAAAACAACATTATATGTATATATTTTAGTATCTAAATACTTGGGAAAGAGTAGGCTAGAAAACTAATGAACTAAGCAGCTGCTTGAACGTTGTATTGAACCATCTCACGTGTGGCAGCTACAGATTAAGATTGATCCAGATTGTGCATTAAGAGACTCAAACACCCAGAGTGACATCACTGTTACAGGTTTTGTAAAATGTACAGCTCTTGGTAAAATTCCTAACCAAAGTATATTCTCTTCCCTTGACTTCTGGGTAGTTTTATTCCTAGAAAATCCAGTGTGTTAAAACTTTAGGGAAAAAAAAAAATCTTTATGTTTAAGTAGAGTTAGGTTGTAGGGTCAGGTAACTATAACCAGATTTTTTCACCTACTTGAATGCCTAATGGATTTTCCAAAAGTCCTGAGGGATGTGGGAAAACTGCATTGTGTAGGACTGTCGCATGCATTGCAGGACGACTGACATCCGAAGTCCAGTAGTGCACCTTCAGTGATTGACTTCAGTGACAGTCAAAACCAAGCTCCCCCCGGGGCCGGCGCTTCCTGTGAGAAGCACGGCTGTAGGCGAACTGTTCTTACTGCTCCCTGAATGGGCCCGGTCCTTTGCTGATTACACATCTCTTTTCATGCTGTGCCTTTTGCTTTCAGTATGCATCTTCCATTTCCATCTTTTGAAACCTCACCCACCTCTCTAGCTCAAATGGCATCTACTCCATTAAGCTTTCCTTTAGGGAGGAATGTCTGGCATTTAAAATCTTGTAACACTCCGACTGCAACACTTTGCTGTTTTTAAAATATATTGCTTTGGGTTAGTTACTTATGTCTAGGGCTTGCCTGGTTGCTCAGCTGGTAAAGAATCTGCCTGCAATGCAGGAGAGCCCAGTTTGATTCCTGGGTTGTGAAGATCCCCTGTAGGAGGGTTAGGCTACCCATTCCAGTATTCTTGCCTGGAGAATCCCCATGGACAGAGGAGCTTGGCAGATTATAGTCCATGGGGTTGGACACGACTGAGCAACTAAGCACACGCTTATGTCTAGGTATTATCTCACCGTCCAGCTTGTAAGATCCTTAAAGATATAGATCATATGTTCTGTTCAGTTCAGTTCAGTTCAGTCACTCAGTCGTGTCCGACTCTTTGCGACCCCATGAATCATAGCACACCAGGCCTCCCTGTCCATCACCAACTCCCGGAGTTCACCCAAACTCATGTCCGTCAAGTTGGTGATGCCATCCAGCCATCTCATCCTCTGTCGTCCCCTTCTCCTCCTACCCCCAATCCCTCCCAGCATCAGTCTTTTCCAATGAGTCAACTCTTCACATGAGGTGGCCAAAGTATTGGAGTTTCAGCTTTAGCATCATTCCTTCCAAAGAACATATATTCTTCGGTGTTTGTAGCAAAGTGCCTTATACATAGTACATACCCAACTAATGTTTATTGGGTAAATGAATGGATAGTTTGTGAAGAATATTGGTAAGAGAAAAACAAAATGAGAGATTGGTTCTGATTCTAGTATTTAAAACTTACTTTTTAAGTGATATTTACATTTTACCTTCGGGCCATAAATTTCCCACAGTACAAGTTAATGTCAGAAAAGCACACAACAAGTCTGTGGGTCTATAGGTTTGATTGGCATAAATATTTGTGATAATTTACGATGTGTGTTTGTTGGGATTATTATTAAAGATAAGACCATTCTCTATCCAATGTGAGAGTTTGGAGCAGAATTAAACCAGTGTTCAAACATTGTAGAGAAAGTGTGGATAAAGTGCCTCTTTTTCATTCAGTTCTGAAATGTGCAGATAAAATCAACTTTTGAAGTCGATCAGGATGCTCGTGCAATTTCCCTCGTTTTCCCACTTTACTCAGAAACCTCAAAACCACTATGGGTAATTCCCTCAAGATCGACTTCTAACACATAGGCTCTAAAGAGTAAGAAAGATTTCCAAGAACTGAATGCCTTCAGCTTTTTCTCTTCATACTCCATTTTTTGAGCATCTGTCTCCAAGGACATGAGCTTGGAAAGCCCAGGGCTCACTCCCCACCCACCTTTCATCTCTAACTAGAGGCGCATGAAGCATTTGTACAGTCTATCCCGCCACGGCTTCATTTTCTGTCATCTTAACTCCATCACCAATCCTCGGCCCCCTAACAATATCCGTATGAAAGAAATCAGACCCCTTCGACAATGAAAAACACATTTAAGCTACTGCACACCACCGTTGCCACTGGAAAAGTAGATATTACTTTTTTCTGTCAATCTAGCTACAGCACTCTGGCAAACTGTAGTTTTGATGGTTGTGTTTTCATGTGTAAAATTACGAGTCAAGCCATGGGTGCTCATCAACACAGGCATTGTTACTGTGGAGGATGGTGAGAAAATGAAAAACTCTTTGTTTACATATTTTTTTGAAGCAGAAAGTATTTGTCTTTGAATGCAAAGGCCATGTAAAGTGATCCAAGAAAGTGATACGGTCAAACGACAAGATCAATTTTCATTCTTTTCTTTCCATCTCTTGACTCATATGCATTTGAGCATATGATAGAAAAATCATGGTAGAAAAAGCTTTGACTTTGTCCAAACCAGTCAATGAAACACCAGCTCTTCTTGTAGGTTTGGGAGATATAATAGAGAATAAGGATGAGCTGTCTTCAGGGACCTCATGTAGAGTTGGAAAGCTGAGAAATACTTGCCAGGGGAGATTACAAAGAAATGCATATAATACATGTGAGAGGAGCGACACTGATCAGACTTCTTCAGATTTGGGGGACAAGATCACTGTGGACACTGATACTCAGAAAAAACATTGTGATCTCTTTCTGAGTCCACGATGGTCCTTTGATCAGATAGTCTTTCTTTGGTACCTGGAATACATCTCTTGGTCACTAGGCGCTTCCATTGGCGCTCAGACACGGTGTCTTCTGTAACATGGAAATAGGGCATTACAAATGTGTCACTTCCAGGCCTGTTCCTTTTCCTGACACACCTCTTTGAAGGCATGCCCCAGACTCACTGTCATTTTTACATGTTAGTTCAGGACTCTAGCAGGTATCCTAGCTTTGGGGAGGGCAAAAGTTTCCATAGAAATGAAACGGATTCATGTTAACTTCCTACCTCTACCACCCAGGGAAACTTTTTATACGTTTTGTGGATTCAAGTCCCCCAAATAGAGATCTAACAAAAACTTACATAATAGTGGTATGGTGGGAATTAAAATGGTATAGTTGTTCAATTCTGCCAGTTAGAACCTGAGGAAAATCGAAAACCAACCCAGGAGCTGTCTTAGGAAAGGGGGACACTGGACTGTCGGGAG
Organism: Neotragus pygmaeus; assembly: GCA_006410875.1. Lineage (NCBI taxonomy): Eukaryota > Metazoa > Chordata > Mammalia > Artiodactyla > Bovidae > Neotragus > Neotragus pygmaeus. The sequence goes on along the minus strand of SJYV01021633.1, from coordinate 1,643,120 downwards.
TGGGGGTGGGAGAACACTGTGGCTTCCCGTTCTTCTTTTGCTTTTCGGTTGTGCTGGGTCTTCACTGTGTACATAGGCTTCTCTCTAGTTGTGGTGTAAACCCACAGCATGTGGGATCTTCGTTCCCTGACCAGGGATTGAACCTGTGTGCCCTGTATTGGAAGGTGGATTCTTGAATGTTGTACCACCAGGGAAATTCACATACCTTCCCATTCTTTTTTTAGCAAAAGTGTCTCAGTTTTTAAATTGGGGTAGAATGATTCCTAGGCATTGGCTTCACCAGATTTGTTACATCAAAAAGCAGTTCCAGACTAGAGGAATTCCTGACTATAACAAGTACGTATGGCTTTTGTACAAAATTGCTACTGTCTGGGTGATGTTTATGGATGTAAATCAAAGTATTATTCTATTTTAAAATTCCTATTGAGCAAGGTTTGTGTGATGTGCTTTTTTTTCCCCTCTCTGGAACTCAAGCAGTACTATACACCTGGTACAGGCATCTTTAAAGCATCTTCAAAGGCAAGAAGGTTGTGTTGTATTATTCCATTGCGATTGGAAGCTGGCTGCTACTCTCTGTCAGTGGTTAATTTTCCAAGCTAGCCTTCTTTTTCTCTATTACACTCTGGCCTTTTACTCTGAAAGATACACAGTAGAGGCTGGCTTTATTTATTAGGCTCTGTTCTTGCTCTATTGTTTCAGCCAGTATACTGTCAAAGTAAAACTTGGGTCAGTTCAGTTCAGCTGCTCAGTCATGTCCGACTTTTTGCCATCCCATGGACTGCAGCACACCAGGCTTCCCTGTCCATCACCAACTCCTGAAGCCTACTCAAACTCATGTCCACCCAGTTGGTGATGCCATCCAACAATCTCATCCTCTGTCGTCCCCTCCTCCTCCCTTCTTCAATCTTTCCCAGCATCAGGGTCTTTTCCAATGTGTCTGTTTTTCGCGTCAGGTGGCCAAAGTGTTGGAGTTTCAGCTTCAGCATCAGTCCTTCCAATGAATATTCAGGACTGATTTCCTTTAGGATTGACTGGTTGGATCTCCTTGTAGTACAGTGTTTTAAGAATGGCTCAGTGGGTAAAGAATCTGCCTGCAGTCCAAGAGACTTGGATTTGATCCCTGATCTAGGAAATTCCCTGTAGAAGGAAGGAAATGGAAACCCACTCCACTATTCTTGCCTGGGAAATCCTATGGACGAAGGAGACTGGCGGGCTCCAGTCCATGGGGTCAGACATGACTGAGTGAGTCAGAGAGACAGAGAGACACACAGAGACAGTTAAGGAAATAAATCTGATCAAGGAAAGTAAGTCATATATATATATATATATATATATATATAT
>SJYV01021633.1:1628152-1641498 GCA_006410875.1 Neotragus pygmaeus | reverse complement strand
TTTTTTTTTTTTTTAATTTAAGAAGACTCAACCAAAACCTGTTTGGCAACATAGTTTTCAGGCATGGTGAGGCTGTTTCCTGTTGTTTCTGTTTTTAAGGAATTTCAAGATTTCCAGTTTGCTTAACATTCCCTTGGATTGTTTGAACCAAAAAATGCCTTAGTGTTGGTTGGCGCAAAAAAAGAGATGTAAAAGTCTGCCTGGAAATGAAAGTGAGTGGAGAGGTTTGTCTGCCCAATCAATCAGTAGATAGCAGACACAGGGTCAAAAATGAGAAACAAAATCTAGGTCTGGGGTGTCGGCAACAGAGGCAAAGTTTCACTCCACTGTGTGTGATGTTGGAATTTCATTTCGTCTCCCCGCAAAAAAGAACAGCCTTAGGTTTTTCTCCTGTTGTGCCAAGAACTCCATCCCAAGCTTTCAATATATTCTACAGACCACACACAGGAACAGGGCTGTCTGTCATAGAACCCAGATGCCCAGCTGTGGAAGATATTCTTTCAGCAGCATCCGTCTGTTTCTTGGCACGACGTAGAGGCAGTCTAAAGAAAACAGCCCTGGCCTGCCTGGTGCTGAATATTGTACTGCTTCTATCTGGCTCCCGGTCTCTGGGTCTGGATACTGCCTGCCGTACACGGCTCTCTGTCTCTGTCTCTCTCAGGTTCAGTTTTGTAAAATTCCTGTAGACATCTCCAGAAATTTTACTTTTTTTTTTTTTTTGGTTGTTTCTCAGCTGATTCAAAGAGAGGTGGTAGGTAATGGAAGGCAAAGAGCGCTAATATAGGGGAAAGAGGCTCTTTCTACAAAGTGCCAAGACTGCTGGCAAAATGAAAAGTAGTTTTCCTGGGTTCCTGTTCAAACTCAGTGATCTTTAATTGCCTGAAAGGGAGAAATGAGTTCATTTCCTAGCCAACCACTATAATAAAATTCAGATTCAGGGGCAACCTGGCATATTCTGTTCTTAGGGGAGTATTCTTAGGCTTAAAGGGTGGTCTCCTTTGAGATCGCTATTTTTTAATGATTGTGTTCTTTGGTTGAAGTCTTTATTTTTACAACATTTGTGTAGTTCGTCTTTGGCACTGGAAGGGTTTTATTTTCCTATGATTTTGATTTTATTTTTAAGGTTAGCAGTTGAATGTTGTGAACATTTACTTAAGAGAGTGGTTCCCCTTTCCTCCCCACCTTCCCCCAAGAGCTGCCCTCCACCAGCCCTCCTACCTGCCAATTGTGTCTGAAGTAATTTCCCAGAAGTACTGCTGTTGACTTTGGGAGATGCAGTATTTCAGGTTCTCAGTGTCTGTGTGTGTCTGTCTGTGTGTATATTTGCCCTCCTATCTGACTGATAATTAGCTGTTACTTGCAAGCTCCGTTCATCTCCTGCCTTTTTCCTGACCTGCTCAGAGTATTAACACATGAGAGTCAAAGTGGGGGAGCCTTATGCATGGTGACAGGTGCTAATCTTCAGGGAAATTTCCCTTGCATTCTACCCATTAAAGGTACGGTACATAAAAATGGCTTAATGTCTCTTTGAAGGTGTCAGCAGGCATGTGTGGACCACACAGAATGGGTTTCACTGAGAGTAATAGAGTGAAATTGTCTGCATAATTATTTTCCTTGGATTGAGAATCAGCAGCCCTCTTTGGGTTCAGGAAATAAACCTCTGTTAAAACCATATGGCACTATTCTCAGAAGAGGTGTTATTACAGGGCCACTTCCCTCTGAAATTTTGAGTCAGGAGTTCTTGAAAGGAGTCACATATGTCTGAGAACCAATGTCAAGTTTTCCGCCTCCAGCTCAGTTGTGAAAAAGTCAGAAGTTCTCTTGCCTTTTTCACAAATGCCATTGTGGTCAACAGGTATAAAGTCTTGGGACGAGGCCCCCCGAGCTGCAGCGGGTCCAAATATCTCAGGTATAGATGCTTTGAATTATTATCTGGGCCAAGGGATTTTGTTCTTATAAGAAGGAAAAAAATGCTCTTCATGCAGTGAAACGTGTGATTTGTCAACCCCAAAAGCGGATCTTTTATTTTTTTAATGTTGATTTTATTTTTTTGCCTCCACTGGCTAACCACTCCAGTATTCTTGCCTGGAGAATGCCATGGACAGAGGATGGGCTAGTGGGCTACAGTCCATGGAGTTGCAAAGAGTCGGACACGACTGAGCGACTTAGCACTTTCACTTTCATGTTGTATGTGGGATCTTAGTTCCCTGACCAGGGATGGAACCTGGTGGAGGTGCGGAGTCAGGGTTGCACAGAGTTGGACACAACTGAAGCGACTTAGCACGGGAAGCAATTCCAGAATCAGTCAAGCCTGGAGAGTAGTGGTAGTACCTGAGCTGCTCCAGATCCTCCAGTGTATGCTCTCTGAGTGTGCTCAGTCATGAGGACNACAACTGAAGCGACTTAGCACGGGAAGCAATTCCAGAATCAGTCAAGCCTGGAGAGTAGTGGTAGTACCTGAGCTGCTCCAGATCCTCCAGTGTATGCTCTCTGAGTGTGCTCAGTCATGAGGACTTTACACCCTAGCTGGACTCTGGATCGCCGGCCAAGTCCCCTGAAAGCACATCTTAAGATCAGGATAATTTCATTCTGTCTGCCCAAACCTTTAATGCAGATTCAGTTGCTTTGCAATTTTTTTTTCCCCTTGTCCAGCATCAGTGGCTGTAACATTTTCCTCTGAGCTGCTTGCCACAGTACTGATGTTCGCTGGAGATCACTGTCTTGGAGGGAAAGGTAAAGTGAATTGGAGTGGTTTGCATAATGGCTAAGGGGATATTTAGGTGGAAAACTAGGTTGGTAAATATATTAAATAATGCTCGTAATACTTTTATATTATACACGTATGTGTATTTCAGTATTTAAGGACACAACACCATGTGTACATTGTGATGAATCATTGTGCATTTTATCTTCTTTGAGGAGGGCAGGCTTCCTGTCTAGTGTTTGCTGTAAGAGGAAGAAAAGTTGATATTTGTTCGTTTTTGTTAGTAAGTCTAAAATAGGGTAAGAACCTGTAGAGCTTTTATCTGGCTCTTGGAAATACTAAGAAGTTTGGAAGTCTGTTTAAGTGTCAGACTCCCAGAGAGCGCTTCATAGATACTAAGTCCAAATTTTCGTTTCTTATCCAGAAAAAGAAGGCAAGATATGTGAGTTTACGGGGCTTTCCTGTTGCCTTGAGTGTTTTTGTAATGAGGACTGTTTTTGACTAGAGAGAATGACTAGTTAGCATATAGATTCTCTCAGGCGCTGACCCATTTATTTATTCAACAGACACGTATTGGGTACTTTTTATTGGTGTATAGTTGCTTTGTAATGTTGTGTTAGTTTCTGCTGTACAGGAAAAGGAATCAGTTATACATATATCCCCTCTTTTATAGATTTCTTTCCATTTAGGTCACCATTGAGCACCGAGTAGAGTTCCCTGGGCTATGCAGTAGGTTCTCATTAGTTGTCTGTTTTATATATGATATTGTTAGTGTCTGTGTGTCAGTCCTAATCTCCTAGTTCATCCCCTCCTTCCTCCCTTGGTATCCATAAGTTTGTTGTCTACATTTGTGTCTCTATTTCTGGTTTGCAAATAAGTTCACCTGTACTATTTTTCTAGATTCCACATATCATGATATTATCATTGGTTTTTCTCTTTCTGACTTACTTCACTTTCTTTGATGGTCTTTAGTTCTATCCACGCTGCAAATGGCACTACTTTGTTCCTTTTTATGGCCGAGTTACATTCCATTGTATGCATGTACCTCTTCTTTATCCATTCCTCCGCTGATGGACCTCTAGGTTGCTTCCATGTCCTGGCTATTATTCAAGCATGGTTTTGGAAGGCCTAGCTACCTATATGTACTTTAAAAAGGCCTGTGGGAATGCACAGATGACTTAGTCATATAGATTGCCCAGAAGGCGGCTCAATCTGATAAGGGGAAAAAGCACGGGTGTTAAATGACTGTGCCTGTGTGATAGAAAATGGTAGGAAATGAGAAAGTGGCATAAGATAAGCATGAGAAGGTGGCAGCCAAAGTGAAGGGAAGTTCAGGAGCAGCTTCAGCTTGTGGGTGGAGGGAAGGTTTTATGCATGTGAAGTCCTGTGAGCTGGATTTTTTTTTTTAGTATTATAAATTTATTTATTTTTGACTGTGCAGGGTCTTTTTTNACTGCCCCCACCCCCCAATCCAAAAGCAGATATCTCTCTGTCTTGGCAGACCTATTGAGGGAAGTTACAGCCTCGCACTTTGGCTGGGGTGGTATTTTTCAGTTTTAATTTTCCTCTACATTCCTCTTTATTAATCCTTGACATTAGGGCTCAGTTCAAATAGTGCTTTGCCCCTTGTAGATACTCAGTTGAAGGTAATTCAGTGGGACAAAGTAAGATCAGGTAATTGAATTACCTTTTAAAATACACAGTGAAGTTTGTTTTTTCAGATTAGTATTATGGAATGAAAATTTGTGCTGTGAACTGGTACTTAAAACTATTGACCAGTCTAAGGCCTCCTTTCAAATTGACAGAAAAAAGGCCCATTGCAGAATCATAGAGGTGACCATCATGTTTTCTCAAGGGACATGCTAAATTGCTCTAGAATTTAGCAACCTCTGGAGTTCAGTGTCCATGTAGGGAAAAGGAAAAGGTCTTAAGATCTTCAGGCCAACTTGGTGGCTCAGACTTTCTTTTCAAAGTCCTTTGATATATGTTTATTAGTTAAGTTTGCAGCTCTCTAAATGCTATCACTCCTACTGTTTGTACTGGACCCCTGCCATGCCTCCATCCATAACAGATGGATTCTTTCCTTCCATCTCCATATACATTCTTCAGGGTTGGTTACGTTCTGATTGACACCGGGAGTGAGACTGCAGAAGGGGGGAAGGTGCAGAAGAAGGACTGGGTTTATTTGATTTTGTTCCTGTATTTCTCTTAAGCTTATTGGCATGCCAATGGTAGGCGAAGAAGTGATCAGATATACTGCTCCATGGGATTTGGGAAAGCTTTTTCTCCAAAGTCATGCTGGGAAAGATGGTTAGTTTTAGAGATTTTTGCTGTTGCTTCCTGTTTTGTCTTGTTCTCACTCCTCTGGGATGCTGGTTTAGATGTTCCCAGTGTGATATTTAGACTGGACCACGTTTTGGTTACTCTCTGACATGTACCCATGACGGGTAGAGAGTCACAGATTGGCTTGTGCCTTGGCCCAGAGGTGGCTGATTGCCGTGCAGTGGGGAGGTTTGAAAGTATTTCTTTAAAAAAGGAATGTTAAAATTTTCCATTTTATAAAAGTGTGACCAAGATTGCACTCAGAAGACACTGTGCACACTCGCAGTTGCTGGTGAAGGTATTTTTATTAAAAAGATACTCTGGAGGCATCTAGAAGTGTGAATCTCAGGTTCAGGAGAGACTAGAGATGCACTTGAAGCCATAGGTGTGGATGAGGTTGCTAGAAGCCGTAGGTGTGGATAACGTTGCTTGGGGAATGGATGGATACAGAGGACATGGAAGAGAGTTATGGCTGAATTAACTTTGTGCCTTTGGCTCTGGAGCAGGAGAAGAGATTGCTTTCCTGCCAGGCTTCCTTGGGCCCCTGAAGTAGCTGCAAGAGAGTGGCTCCTGGCTTGTGTCCCTCCAGGAGGAGGGCTGTCTCCACTTTGGTTTCCGTGGCACCACTGACCCCCTCCTCCTCCTCTACCTGTTTACCTGCTCCTCTTGAGTGCTGACCCCTTAAATGTTTGGACTTCTTAGATTCCATTTTAGATACCCTCCTCTACTCATTCTCTATACCCATTCTCTGGGTGACCCTGTCATTTACATGGGTGGCTTCAGGTTCCTGTGACCCCTGAAAATGGATCTCCATCCTCCTTGAAATCTCAGACTCATATTTCTGGTTTGCTTCCTGAGCATCTCCACCTGAGTATATCCCCTGGGTGCTTCAGGGGATGTCTCCCCAAATATTCGGGACCCCCCCACCTCCACTTTAACCAAACTCCTCCACCCAAATAGGAATGCCCTCAGTTTTTCCAGTTTCTCTGTTTCCAGGTTCTCCACAGTTCACTTGTTTGACCAAAACAGAAACCAGAGGCTGAGCCTTTCCACCTTACCTCTTACATCTTCTTGTTCTACTGTGTGGTCCGTTTCTCTGTTCTGTGTCTGAAATGCTTTCCTGCTATAATTGACACTCATCTGTGTTTATTTTCTGGTCTATAATATAAAAATAATTCCCTAACTGGTTTCATGCCTCAAACTGCACTGCTTTTTAGTTCTGTTTTCTCCTGTAAGTAAAGTGGTCCTCTGAAACTGTAAATCAGCCCGTGGAGCACCCTTGCCTAAAATATCTCAGTGGTCCCCTGTTATTTACAAGATAAAGTTCTGATGTTGTGACATTGTGGACAAGACAATTTGGCGTCTGACCTGCCCCCACTGCCTCCCTCCCATACCCTTGTGGTTGAACCCCAGCTCTGCCGAGTTGCTTCACCCTATACTTTTTAACCTCTGTGTATTTGCACCTGCTATTCCTTCTGTTTGGAATGTCTTTTTCATCTTCATTTGCTTGACTGAATTCTACTCATCCTTTGAAGTTTATACTCAAGTGCCGTCTCCTCTGCAAGCCCTTCCTGTCTGCTCTTGAAAGTTAAGCATTTATTTATTTTTATTTTTTGTCTTTCTTAAAAATTAGGGTATAATTACTTTACAATGTTGTCTTAGTTTCTGCTCTGCAACAACATGCATCAGCTATAAGTATGCCTATATCCTTTTCTTCTTGAAAGGATACTTTCCTCTCCCCAACCGTATCCCACCCCTCTAGGTTGTCAGAAAGCAGCAGGCTATACAGCAAGGAAGTTAAGCATTTATTTTCGATTCCCCCTTGCTTATTGAGACCTCAGTTGTGCCATTTGTCACACTGTTGTCATTATTTGTTGATCTGACACCTCCCCAAGTGCACGCTGAGCCCCTGATTTAGCATCGTTCATGGTACGTAGTAAGTGCTTAAGGGATTTTAGTTGAAGAATGAATACTGTTATTTGCACCAAGGTCTCCCTGTGTAGGACATTTTCACCTTTATTACATTTCATCCTAATGACATCCCTATGATGCAGATACTTTGATCCTCTTTTGATAGATGAGGAAGTTGAGTCATAGGAGGAAATTAAGTCATAGAAATGATATATTATTTGCCTATAACTCTGCAATCGAGTTCGTGGCAAAGCCAGAAACACACTCCCCATATTCTGGTCCTTGTCAAGTCTGGCCCAGATTTAGATACGGGATTCTGCTTTTTAGTCAGCCAGCGGCTTGATCTTTTCACTGTTCCATTATATTACATTCACTGGTTGTGTGTGCATGTAACCCATGGTGACAGGTAAGGCATCCGTGGCATCACTGATTCTTAGAATTAGAAGTTAAGTTGTCTGTTATCTGACAGATGAGAAAATTCTGTACCCAAGAAGTTCACAAGTTAGTCTTATCGTAGAATCCAAATCTCCTGATGAATAGTCACGGGTTATCTTCCTTAATACGCATTGGGCAATCCTCAGTAACACTGGACAGAGCTCTATTGAATCTCTTGAACTTGTTTAGCCATTAGGCCAGTGGGCTCTTAGGAAGAGCCTTCCCTTGGTACAGAAAGGATATCATTTCCATGACCATGAAGGGCCCTGAAAGCAGCAGCACCCGGAAGAGAAAGAATCAAATGGTGATGTTCTTCCATTGGGTTTACTCTACTTTCTAGACCGTATTCCTTCTTTTCCAGTGAGCTGCCTGGAATTCTTGAGTATGTGCCATAATGAAATAAAACCAAGGCATCTAATTAGGCTGATGATGTGTTCAGTAATCAGAAGAGCCATGGTGTCCTGGTATAAGCAGAGTATACAGCAGGTTGAACCTCAAGAGGACAGCATCCTACTTCTCCGGGAAGGGACATGGAACTGACATTGGTAGTGATTCTGTCCCTTCACTGGGCTCTCCCTCTCTCTGCACATATATGTATGCATATAATAGAGATATCAGTTTATAACCACATACATGCATGTATGGAAGTGCTGATATTTTATACATTTTATGCAGACCAAAGAAAAATCTTCATATGTCCTTACTGACTAGATAATTCAGCATGAAGCCAGCAAACAAAAATCCTTAAAACTTTATATTTGCCTTTGGGGAAGGAAAAAATGTTTGATTTTAATCATATGAAGGTTTTTTTTTTAATATTTAAAAATGTATTGAACTGGTGCCTCTATCATAGTCTTTCACTGAGAGGGTACTGATGATGAATTCTGAAAAATGGAAACAGCCCACTTCCTTGGATTTGAAAAGCATGCATTTTGTAGTCTGCTGTGCCTTGAAAAAAGAAGGTAAAACTTGCTATCTTCTAACTCCATTTAACACTACTTTAGATTCCTTTTTATATAACAATAACTTGATCCTACTCAAAATACTTGGCACCTTTTGTGACAGAGTGGAATGTAAGAACACTTTAGCAGATCTGAAAGCAAGTAAACGCTGGTTGTTTTGGAATGAAGAGGTAGAGTTTTCAGCTCTTTATTCCAAGTTTGCAGAAAAATAAGAATACTGAGATTAACACAATAGACTCCCTTCATTACACATGACTGAACAAAGCAATTATCTGTCTATCAAGACTGTAGTACATTGTGCAACAGCATTTAGGAAGGGTGGATGGATGGGTGGATCAACGCTATTCCATTGGAAAAGGCTGCTGATCCACGAGGGAATTTTTCTGAGTTTAACTTGTAAACGGTTTTATTTTGGAGTTTATATCATGTTACCCTTGCAGTTTAGAGAGAAATGAGGTTGTTATTTTTTAATGTTGTTGATGGCATTTTTTAGTTCCTTACCCATCTGACTTTTATTAGGGGGGTTATTTCAAAGACATCTCCTGTTTAATCATGTTTAAACAATCTGTTTAAGACCTGTTGTATAGATATAAACACAATAGTCCTTTAATGTAGTAAAACAGACTTCTGACAGACACAGCACGTAACAGGCATCCATCCATTATTGCTTAAGCCGCTGTTCCTTCCACGCCTGACCTGAGAGGGTAACCACAGAGCTCAGCTGACAGCATTGGCCGCTCCGAACACTGACATACCCTGTATTCATGTCTAGGGAGCAGAGAATTGCAGAGCGGCAGACAATTGGAGAAGCCTTAGACCAGATTAAAACTAAGTACCTTAAATCTGTCTTAATGGCTGTGTTTACATCTCCTTCTTCTTCATTCCTTTAAAAAACTAATCAGGTTTCGCAAGCGTTAAGAAAACCACCTCTTCTTGCCAGCTGGACTAGGTCCAGTTTAAGCAAAAAATCCCCCCCCCCTTTTTTTTCTGCTTTGTCTTTTTTCTTCTTCTATGATCTTCACTGCCATTCAGCACAGCAAGACCAGGCTGCAGGAGCTGGCTGACTTTTTCCTTGGGTTATTACTTTTTAACATTTTCTTCCTGTTACAGAAATGGGAAAATTGAAAATGATGTTCCTTGGCTATACCAGCAAATGTCAAGAGAGGAGCCCTTTGCACTTTTTAATTGCTTCTATGTAGTGCCTTTTTTTTTTTTCCTTTGCTTGAAACACACACACAGTCACACAGCACATGCCCCAAAACTATAATAATGAAAGAGAAACAGGGAAGATCGCATGCAAAGGAAACTCAGCCAGGATCCAGGAATTGCGTGACAGTCTGTAGGCTAGTTGTCACTAGACTCTTTGAAGAATAATGCCATCCATGTTTAGCTGGATTATTGGCAAATAAACAGTGATGCTTTTTGTTCAACTATGGAAACTACCATTTCCATTGCCTGCAACGTTACCGTTAAAAAAAAATCTTTCTATCTCTCAGTGGGGTCTCTATAAAGGCCAGTAACACAAAACTGTGGTGTGTGAGAATATATTATAGTCAAAGAAGGCAAAGAAAATGTTTTCAGAACTAACACACTCACGTTTTACCAAGTTTGGGGAGTAATGTGTAGACATAGAGAAAGAGATCTTTTGTTCGTTTCCCAGAAACTGAAGGGAGAGTTGCAAATTCTGATGGCCCAAGGACAGTTGTGGACATTGGCTTGTAATTAGCAGAACAAGATATGTTGTGATAAAACTAAGTCAATAAGACAAGGTATAATGTAATGAAATATCTGAATTATGGGTCTCATTGCTTTTTCTTCTCTGGTTCTTTCTAGGTCTTTTTTCCTTAGCTTTTTTTTTTTTTTTTTTTTTTTTTTTTTTTTTTTTTGNTGATAAAACTAAGTCAATAAGACAAGGTATAATGTAATGAAATATCTGAATTATGGGTCTCATTGCTTTTTCTTCTCTGGTTCTTTCTAGGTCTTTTTTCCTTAGCTTTTTTTTTTTTTTTTTTTTTTCCTTCTTCTTTCCTTGTGTGGCAGCCTGGTGTATCAAAAAGAGAACCAAGGCAGATCTGGGTCCTTACCTGCTTCCATGACTTCAGACAAGTCACTGGCGTTTTCTGGACATCAATTCCTTCTCTTTTCTCTTCTCTCTCTCTCTTTTTTTGCACCTGTTGACTTGTGGGATCTTAGTTCCCTGACCAGGGATTGGAAGCCTGAAGTCCTCACCCCTGGACCACCAGGAAAGTTCCTCAATTCCTTTTCTAAAGTAAAAATGTGTTCTGGTGAAACCCACATTCTGTGCCAGCTCTGAAAAATTCAAATTCATATCATCTGACTTTGAATGGGAATGCAAGTGGAGATCATTCTTTGGAAGCAACAGGCAGACAAAGTCAAGGATAGCAGGGGTGGAAGTGGAAAGAAAGTGCCAGAGAACTGAGAGGTGAAGAGGCGGAGTAGACTGGAGACGTCTTGGGACAGAGCAGAGGGGCTGGGCTGAAGTCAGCCAGGCTCCCTGTAGAGTTCTGTCTCCCCCGCCCGCAAACATATTACATCCCCTCGTATATATTTCTATTTTGCTTTCATCTGGTCTTTCTTTACATTTTTAAAGTTCTTTTTTCTCCTTCCCCTCCACAGATTTCTCTTTCTTTAGGTATTTCAACTTATTTGACCCCTTTATTTCAAGAAAAAGGGTTGTACGCTAAGCATGTGTTGTTTAGAGGTTATTCCCTGGTGGGTGACTGTCCTTTCTTCCAGATATTTTATTCTTTGATCATGGGAATTTGCCTTAAATCTAAAAGTTATAAAGGAACTTGCATTTATTTCCACACAAATTAATATCTCACAGTTCTTTCATTTGTGTGTTTATTGAAAGATCTTGAATTCTTTAACCTTTAGAAGGCTTCAATTTTGAAAGAGGCTGTCCTTCAATGATCTCTCTCATGCATCTAATTATATTTTAAAAAATGACTCAATGTGAGTTTGGGATGGGAGAGTGAACTTTTTACTCACTGATCTAAACTGGCGCCTCTTATTATTAAAATAAAGCAAATTCAGCTTTTAACATTTTTTTCTATGAACTGGAGTTCCTAGAATATTTCTATGTAGTCTATGGCTTAACTATGTAATTATGTCTCTTGAGTAGATTATGTTTTTCTTCCCATAATTATGTTTTTACCCAAGAGACTTGGAAGGCTTCAGACCTCTCTTGGGTGAAACTGTTCTTCTTTTCTTTCCTGATGAACTCTGAATTCTACATGCCTGACTATGTTCAAGGGCTTGAAAGCGGGCCCTTGAAGATATGTGGTGGTGATTATGATTTTTTTTTTTCCTTTAGAAATTGGTTTATAGATTAAGAAGGGCCCTCAGAGGGAAGCTCTGTTAGTTCATTTTTGAAATGCCATCAGAGAAGAATCTCCTGGAAGGGGATTTGTTTATGATCTGTGGTCCTCTGACTGGAACCCAACACTAACAGTAGTCTAGGGCGGTCTTGTCTCATGGGCCATCCTATGTGCACTCTGGGGCCCCATGCATACATCACAGGGCACAGTTGCTAATTTCCAGAGGCTCAGAGGAGCTCCAGGCCTTAAACATGAACAGTTTCTTAGTCTGTTTCATTATTCTAGTCCCAAAATAGTTTTTGACCTGAACCAGACAGCATAGTCTTAGGAAAAAAGATGACTCAGCAGCCTTTCCCAGCAAAGATTAGAGACTCATCAATTTGACTGTGGGAAATGTTTCCCAATAACGAGCTTTTTTTCCCCTCTCCTCTCTGACTTTTACTGAACAAAAGGAGAATGAATTCTAAATACATCAGTGTTCCCATTTATGAATTCAACAAGTATCTGTTGTGTGTCTTCTTTGTACCTAGACTCTAAGTTCTGTGCTAGAGTGCTAGATGTAAGACATGATACTCATCTTCAGGTTCATAGTCAAGTCCAGGAGAACCTAAGATATGAGGGTTTAAAATTTTAGATAAATTCATGGAAGAGTGAAAGTGTTAGTTGCTCAGTTGTGTCTGACTCTTTTGTAACCCCATGGACTGTAGCCCACCAGAATCCTCTGTCCGTGGAATGCTCCAGGCAGAAATACCAGAGTGGGTTGCCATTTCCTTCTCCAGGGGATCTTCCCAACCCAGAGATCGAACCTTGGTCTCCTACACTGCAGGCAGATTCTTTACCGTCTGAGGCACCAGGGAGTTAATGCTTACTGAATGCCTACGACACTTAAGCATAACCACATGCAGTGGACAAAAAGCAGTTGTAGCTGATTTCAGTTTGCCGTGATAGAAACCAGAAGACTCACCAAAGCCCTTGAGACAGAAAAGAGCGAAACAGTGTGATGACCAGGTTGAGGCTGGGAAGGGATTTGGCCAATGTAGATGCTGAGGAGAGCCAATTCTGAGTGGAGGAGGAAGCAAAGGCATGGGGACTCTGAAGAACTGTGGGGACTCCAGTATGAACAAAGCTAAGGTTGGTAGCAGTACAGTTGGAGCCTTGGGAACAGAGCTTGATAAGGTACCTTGAGACCATCTTCTCCAGGCTCTTGTTTGCTAGGCTCAGGGGCTCTGCTTAATTCAGTAGACACTTTAAGACAATGGGAAGGGTTGGAGCAGGTAAGTAATGTCACTGTTAGGATTCAGGCACTAAAAGGACTTTTCAGTTCAGTTCAGTTCAGTTCATTTCAGTTGCTCAGTCGTGTCCGACTCTTTGCGACCTCATGAATCGCAGCACGCCAGGCCTCCCCGTTTATCACCATCTCTCAGAGTTCACTCAGAATCACGTCCATCGAGTCCGTGATGCCATCCAGCCATCTCATCCTCTGTCGTCCCCTTCTCCTCCTGCCCTCAATCCCTCCCACCATCAGAGTCTTTTCCAATGAGTCAACTCTTCGCATGAGGTGGCCAAAGTACTGAAGTTTCAGCTTTAGCATCATTCCTTCCAAAGAAATCCCAGGGCTGATCTCCTTCAGAATGGACTGGTTGGATCTCCTTGCAGTCCAAGGGACTCTCA
>SJYV01021633.1:1591607-1628052 GCA_006410875.1 Neotragus pygmaeus | reverse complement strand
GACTTTAGGAAGTATGAAAACTATCTCTTCATTTTTAGTCGGCTTGGAGAGTTCCACTAAACCCTTTCTGTGATCATACAGAGTCTTCCCTGGTGGCTCAGATGGTAAAGAAGCTTCTTGCCAATGCAGGAGATCCAGGTTCGACCCCTAGGTTGAGAAGATCCCCTGGAGAAGGGAATGGCAATAACCAGTCATTGCTGTTTCAAATATGCCAGCCTGCTGCCCTGGTGTCTTAGTCACAAGTGAGAGGTTAGGCATGGTCCTAGTGGAAACGACCCCCAGGGCCACATCCCTGTAGATGGACTTGACCTGCAGAAACTGTAGGCATGGGCTTGACTGGATGGATGCTGGGATCAAGGAAAGGGAGGTGGGAAAGACCTCAGCTGGATTTTGAGCCTCGGAGACTGGGAAATGGTGATATTAATGGAAACAGGGAAATTTGAGGAGAAGATGGTTGGGACTGTTTTCAGTGGCATGGGCAGGGGGTGGGGAGGTGTGTGAGGGAGAGGCAAAGAGCTTGTCTAAACATTACAAGCGTGACAAGGCTACAGGTCTTCGATTTTTAGACTTTCACAAACCACCAGTGAAATGTAGTCATCTGAATGTAAACAAAGAAGAGTTTCACTTTTCTCAGTAGTATTTTCATTTTCACGTGTATGTAGGAATGCAGAAATTCAAGGTTTTTAACCTATAGCCTCAGTAAAGTGTTTGGACCCAAACTTGGCATGGCTTCCCTAAGAACTGACTGGAGTTTGTCTCATCGTCTCTGTTACGGTGCTTTTGTGGAAAACCAGCTAAACCAACCTCTCTCGGATAGAGTAAGGCTTATCCTTTGAGGTAAAATTCCAAGTAATTTCATTTGGAATTGAATTATGACTTTAGAATTCACCTGATTTGCAGCAACATGGACGGACCTAGAGACTGTCATACTGAGTGAAGTAAGTCAGACACAGAAGGAGAAATACCATATGACATACCTTATATGTGGAATCTAAAAAGAATTGATACAAATGAGCATAAAAAACAGAAAGAGACTCACAGATTCAGAAAAGGAGTTTATGGTTGCAGAAGGGAGATTGTTAAGGAGTTTGGAATGGTCATAGACACACTGCTATATTTAAAATGGATAACCAACAAGGACCTACTGTATAACACCTGGAGCTCTGCTCAGTGTTATATGGCAGCCCGGATGGGAGGGGAGTTTGGGAGAGAAGGGATACATGTATATGTATGACTGAGTAGCCTTGCTGTCCACCTGAAAGCATCACAACATTGTCAACTGGCCTCAATACAACATAAAAAGTTAAAAAAATTAATAAATTTAGTCAACCTGTCCCCTAACCCCTCTCTGTAAACACTCCATCATGTATCACTCTCAGGGTAGAGAGATTAGGACTGAAAGCCCCATTTTTGTCCCCCCTCCTCACAACTGCTGTGGAATAGCATCTCTATTGCATATAACCTATTAACTCTGAAAAATTGTAATTCTCTCCCCTCTGCAAGTCCTCTCCCATCTTCCTTTTTACTCTCTAAGTCATTGTCTCAACATTCTTAGATGGTTTTATCCTGTCGCTTGAGCCCTGGGATATTGGACCAGATCTTATTCTGTCACTTATTTGTTGGCAGCGAAATTAGCTCACATCTCCCCAGACCCTGCTCTCCTCCAGGGAAGTCTAATGCACGGCTGGGGAGGCTCACAGATTCTAAAGTGTCACTTTATTGGTCAAGGGGTAGAATAATCTGTTTACAAGGACAGATTAACATATATAAATACATATTGCACTGTTGAAAAGGATTGTATAGCTGTCAAACGAGAGGTGTCAAGTGATTTGAAGGTGGTTTGCCTCTGTTTAGGATAATGTCACATATATATTCAGCAGTATCTTGATCACAGGACAGTTATTATCAGGGTCAGTTTTTATATATATTATATTGTATGTATTATATATAATATGTATTTATTATATGTAGTATATAATATATAATAACTGTTCAGACAGCTTTTATCATTTGTCCTCCAGCCAGCTTTTCTCCTTTCTCTGCTTATTGAAATCTTCCTCCACCTTTGAGGACATAATGAGCTCATCGGTGAGGGTTTCCCCTTTCCTTTTAGTTAACACCAGTTGCTCCACTGCTCTTCCAATGGCATTTTGTTATTTTTTATCATGAAAAATTAAAAGAAATTATATTTCATCAAACCCCAGATACCCGTCACCTTGTTTTATAATGAATAGCATTTTGCCATATTTGCTCCATTTGTTATTTTACTGAAATATTTTACAAGAAACACCAAACATCAGGACATTTAACCTAGAATTATTTGTTTTAAAAGGCAAGGGCATATTCTTACTTAATTACCAAAAGCACCTCTTCCTTAATATTTTGAAACGGTCCATACTAACAATTCTTCAATAGATCCCCAAACTGTAGTGTTTCAGTGATTGCCTCACAGTCCTTTGCAATTATACGTAATTGTTCCTCTTTCTTCCCTACTAGACTACGCACTGCTTGAGGGCACGGACATTATCTTACACGTTTACTGCCCCCTCCTCTTCCTATGCCCAGTGAGACTTGGATGGTAGGTGATCAGACCACACTGACTGGACGAAGTGACCTGAATATGGACGTGCACTGGTTCCTGATGGATGCTTTAGTGCAGATCTGCTTGTTAACATTTATTTAAAAATTGTGTCTTCCTGATACCCAGGATGCAAGTAGATAGATATCTAATAAAAGAAGTGAGTGCTTTTATTTGAAAAAAGAGTTTAGTTGGCTGTGCCAGATCTCAGTTGTGGCACATGTGATTTCCACGTTCATTGCAGCATGCTGGTTTTTCAGCTGTGGCATGTGGGATCTCGTTCCCTGACCAGGGGTTGAACCCGGGCCCCCTGAATTAGGAGCACAGAGTCTCAGCCCCTGGGCCACCAGGGAAGTTCCAAGCAAGGAGTACTTAAAACCGATTTCAAATACTTCTGTAAAGAGAGGAGCTGTCAGGCATCACACCCCAGTGACCAGCAAAATGAACCCCGCAGTGCCACGTGAGGATGGATGGGCTGTGACGTGGATGCCCCTTGTGAAAGGGGTACTCTTTTGTCAGTACACTTGGGCGTCCTTCAAGAAGGGGCTGTAGCCGAGGCAGTGCATCACACTGTGGATACAGCGCAGAGAGCGTGAGGTTCTGACCGGGCTCAACCGACTTCTATAAAAATGGGCAAAATGGGTCACATCAAAGCGGCACATTCGTTTTCATAGTTCACATACTACAGTTTCAGAGTCTTCGTGGACCAGTTTCAGATGCATGATTTTTAAAGCAGAAGTTCTAATGGCAACATTACCAACTTTCGCTGGGGGTGAGCCGCACCCTTGGACTGAAAGAGCCAGGCGGGGAAGAATGGGACCATTAGACTATTGGTTGATGACTTAACGTTCCTCATGCGTCTCTGCTCTAGAGATGTGTGAATGCTGTGACCTTTCCATCATGCTTTCTTCTTGTGCCCCTGCGTTTGTTGCAACAAAAGTCACATTCAGCCAAACACACTAAACTTTTTGAAAGAAATTTGTTCTGAAAACTCCTTTTTTTCCTCCCCCATTTGATATTAATTTTTGACCTTGATTTCCCTCGAGTCAATGATGATGTGCCATTTTAATCTAAAATAAGCTGGTTGGCCATGAGAGGGAAAAGAGCCCTGCTCCAGCAGTCAGAAGACCTGAGTTCTCATCCTGACACTAACTATGTGACTTTGGGCAGGTCATCTCCCCTCTCAGGGACTCAGTCCTCATCCATTAAAGAAATGCATTGCTCTAAAATTGAGTCTAAATGATTTCTCTTGTCCTTTCCAGCTCTGTGATTCTAAATGACTTGCAGCGATGCTTGAGAATTATAGTGACGTGTGGACATAACGGGGAGTGGGGTGGGGGAGAGGAGGGTGAGACAAATTGACACACGTATACTACCGTGTATAAAGTAGAGAGCTACTGGGAAGCTGCTCTGTAGCACAGAGAGCTCCGCTTGATGCTCTGTGATGACCTAGAGGGGTGGGATGTGGGGAATGGGATGGAGATCCAAGAGCGAGGTGATGCACACACACACACACACACACAGCTGATTCACTTCGTTGTACAGCAGGAACTAGCACAACATTGTAAAGCAATTATGTGCCAATAAAAAGAAATAGAATTATAGTAAGAGCAAATGGGACATTTTCAGAAAGCAAGGAAGCTTTCACTTCAATGAATGTTCTTCAGGGAAATTTCTTAGGAAGCACCAATAAAGGCTGGTCTCTAAAAAAGGAGCCTAGCCCACTGGATTCATGCGATTTCCAAATAAAAAAGGAAGACTGTTTTTTGAGGGCAGCGGAGAGGAAGATAGTGCTGTAATATAATATCCTGAGACAGAAAAAGTTCTCTAAACCAAGACATTAATCTAAAAAAGGAGACCATTCATTCACTGTATAGCACCATTCATTATTGAGCACCTACTATATGATGGGGATTAAGCTGGGTTGTGAGAATATAGTTGTGAGCACTTGTCTTCATGAGACTTAGTCTTGAGATAAATCAGTGCTTGAGAACGATTACAGATTGTGATGACAGCCATCAGGGGAATTGACAGGGTGTGCTCAAGCGGGAGGGAGCCTACTCTGGGTCTGGTAGGCAGGCACCCCTCACAGGAGGTGGTGTTCACCTTGAGGTCTAAGAGATGAGAAAGAGTGGGCTGTGTGGAGAATCAAGGGAGAGCATTTCAGATGCGTGATTTCTTTAAGCAGAAAATGGAGAGGTCCTGGGATGGGACACTGGAGGGAGACAATGGAAGATGCCCAGAGAGACCTGACGGGGTCCTGAGCCAGGGCTGTGCTGGTGGAAATGAGAGAACGGAATAGATTCAAGGTAGACTCTCAAGATGGGAATGGCAGGACTCCATAATGGACTGAATGCAGGGATTGAGGGGTAAGGGCAAGTCAAGGAAGGTTTCAAGGTTTTTGGCTTAAGGGACGGAGTGGCTGGTGCCATTTACTGAGAGGCTCTTAGGGAGGAACAGGATTTCTTGGAGAAAAGAATCAAGATTTTTGTCTTAAATAGGCATTTTTGTCTTAAAAAGGCATTTAAGATACCTTTGAAATGCTTCAGGGGAAAGTCAAGTAGACAGAGGGATGCACAAACCTGGATCTCAGGATAGAGGTCAAGGTTCACCCCAGCAATGGGGGAAGACATTGGAGTGAGTTGGTGGTCTTGAGCTTGTGGGGCTGTGGGATCATTCTGGGCTGTGGCTCTCTACGTCGGTTGCACAATGGACTATGTGGTGAGCTTTTAAAGAATAACTTTCCCAGGACGCTCTTCCAGAGCCCTGGGTGTAATTGAGCTGATGGACATCCATATTTTTCAAAGCTTCCTGTTGCTGCTCTTGCTGTTCAGTCTCTCAGTTGTGTGTGACTCTTTGTGACCCCATGGACTATAGCCTGCCAGGCTCCCTTGTCCATTGAATTTTCCAGGCAAAAATACTGGACTGGGTTGCCATTTCCTTCTCAAGGGGATCTTCCCGACCCAGGGATCAAACCCAAGTCTCCTGTTTTGCAGGTGGATTCTTTACCACTGAGCCACCACCAGCAGCGATAGCAACAGATGCAAGACAGCAGTTATCCATTCTTCATAGTTTCCTCCTGCTTGGAAGATCCACTCTTTGGTCCTTTATCTTTTTAAAATTTTTTTTAAAAATAATTTTTATTATTTTTTGGCTATACCATGTGGCATGTGGGATCTTTGTGCTCCAACCAGGAATTCAGCTCACACCTGCTGCAGTGTGACTGCAGAGTCTTAACCACTGGACCACCAGGGAAGCCTTCCTTTGGCCCTTCAGATGACATTTGGTTCTCTCAGTACCATGGCAGAGTATCTGTCCTTGATTTAAGTCAGTGTACCCTTTGTCCTCCGGGTCCTCGATTTCTGAAGGGATGTCTTGGGTGCTGAGGGTTCAAGTACCTCTTCTTTCAGCCTGTCATTCAAGTGTCACCCTGAAGTGGTTTAGTGGTAGCAGGTACTTGTCATGGTTGAAAGACGAAGCACCATTTGCCTTCTGCTCTTCATTCTCCTACAAGGATTCTATTGTGGTCGTGGTGGTGGCTGTGAGGGGAAGACATTCTAGAAGGAAAAATACAGGGTTTTCTGTACAGATGCAACTGCAGATAGACATTCCCCGAATTACTGTATGGTGTTTGCAGATACTTGATAGCTCATCTTTGAGGATCATTTCCAAAAGGTCATTGAGGTTTTTCAGATTGCACTTGCTCTTAAATTTCTCACACACGCTTGTGCTCCTCAAAGTCCTTGATTCTTGCTTACGACCTCCTGTCACTGCCCTGAAGTGCCAGAGGAAATAAATGTGTCCTCACACACCTGTGTACTGAGTTCACATCTTACACGGACTCCATGCGTGGCATGGATGCTTAATTGTGTCTGACTCTTTGCAACCCTGTGGACTGTAACCCTCCAGGCTCCTCTGTCCATGGAATTCCCCAGGCAAGAATACTGGAGCAAGTTGCCATTTCCTTCTCCAGGGGATCTTCCTGACCCAGGGATCGATCTCTTGTCTTTGGCCTCTCCTGCCCTGGCAGGCAGGTTCTTTATCATCTGAGCCACTGGGAAAGCCCCCACATATGGTCTCCATGAATACCTAATGAAAGGTCTGTAGAAAGCAGAGGCAAAGCTCATTAAATTTTCTTGTGACTGTGGCCCCCATAAAGCCCCACTATATACAGGAACCATGTGAGATCATGGAGCCCTCCCTTCAACCCTCAGGGAATCTGCCATTCCCAAAATATGGCCTATTAAAAAAATAACTTCCAGAGACAATTCCATAAGCTTTCTTGTTAATGTTTACAGCTGTATCAACACCACACCAATAGTTTTTTTTTGGGTATGTGTATGAACAACAGAATCCATGGATCTAAGTGTGATGTTCAGTTCAGTTCAGTTGCTCAATCGTGTCCGACTCTTTGCAACTCGAATTGTGAACCTTGTAAGATACAGCAAAGTGTATTGATGGAAGTTTGTTTAGGGTAATGGGTGAGCTATTAACTTTGTAAATGAATCCTTGCTGCTGCTTCTGCTTGTCTTGAAAACCAGCCTGACGCCTTGCAGGGCTTAGTCCTCAGGTCCTTCATTCTGGCAATCTGAATTTTTTCAGTCCTTTGTAGCAGCTGAGAGAGGAAGGGAGATGATAGTATCCAACATGGATGGTGCCACGCAATGTGTAGAAAACTTAGTCTACTAGGACCTGAACTGCATCCTGATCCAGGCTGAGGTGATCAATAGCTGAGATCCACGGGCTAGTTGCTTTATCTCTGTAGGCCTTGGTCACTTCATCTGTGAGCACTTTTCTTTCTGGGGCCTTGGGGCTGTTTTGGATAGTCTCTGAAGGTCCTTTGGCTCACACAATAAAGAATCCGCCTGCAATGCAGAAGACCCAGGTTCGATCTCTGGGCCAGGAAGATTCCCTGGAGAAGGAAACAGCAACCCACTCCAGTATTCTTGCCTGGGAAATCCCATGGACAGAGGATTTCTGGCAGGCTACCGTCCATGGAGTCACAAAGACTCAGACATGACTGAGCAACTGACACACACAAAGGTCCTTTAGATTTCTACAGTCTATTTCTAATCTGGATAAAATGTCCTAAATGGTGGGGAAAACAGCGATCAGTAAACAATGAGCTTTCCTAGTTTGTCCTGATCATTTTTTCCCCAGTTTCAGCCCCTCGGTTGTAGCAGGCCCCAGACTTAACACTGGCAGGAAATAGGGTGGTGGGTGCATTTCAGTTAATGGGCCTTAGTTAGAACACGTTTGGCTGTGGAGGCAGCTGCACTCCTATTACCAAGCCTTGGCTTCCTGTCTGTTTTCTTTGGGCTGGGTAGGCAATGAAAAAGGAGACAGGAAAATGCATTTGGGGGCAAATAAAATAAGGAATTTGTCTTAGGAGGACAGCTTATAGTTGGGAAATTCTAATGCTGGGCTTAACCCTGTCCTGATACATCTCTTTTGTCCTGTACTAAGTGGGTGAGGAAGTGTTCTTGCTACTTGTAGAATCGACCGTCCCATTCTCAATGGCTCTTAATAATCCGCCTTCAAGGTTTATTCTATTATGGATAGTACTCCCAATGCCCTTAATTTTTTCCTGCAAATTCTTATTCTAGTCATCATCTTAAATGGCTCTTCTTTGAATTAGCTTCAGTTACTTAACATTTTACTAAACTGTTGGGGCAACATGCTAGGGCTTCAGAATGGTGCAGAATATGAAATGCGTTTCTGTTTAGCCAGTAGACATAATGTTACTTGTTCACCACAGTCCCACTCTACGGATTTATACTGAACTAATGTTGCATCAAGATTCAGATGTTTTCCTGTTAATACCTGCACCAAGGCAATACTATACTCTTTGCTAAGAATGATTGGATGATTTTTTTAAAGTCCTGGTATCTTGGTTGTATTTCAATTTGCATAGTTCTTTAATATCTAGAATTCCCTTGGATTTTATACTCGAATAAACTAGAAGAGAGGCAAAGCAAAGTTTTTGTTGTTGTTTTTTCAAAATAATGGATTCTCACATTCCCATGGTAACCCAGAGGGTATTTTTCAATTTTTCTTACAGAACCACAATACTCGATTTAAAATAAAAAAGCATTCTCTCTGATTAAACATAGTTTATTATACGCTTTCAGGCTTTGGCATATCACAGAATAGCCACATTCCTCTCGAGAATTTGAGTTTCCCTGCCTGTTTTTCTGTTTCCCTCTTAAAGGGGTTCTCAGTTTGAGTTTTCATTTTTCAGAAAGGTGTCGCCATAAGGTACAGTTGTAACATAAAAAAGGAAAAGTCACTCATGGTCATCATGGAAATGTCCCTTTGACAAATGTATTTGTCTCTGTCTCTGCCCCAAGTACAGCCCAGTATGTGTTCCATGCATAGACTCAACTTTCATGGGATGTTTCCTCCTTCTTAAAATGAGCAAACACAGTCCCGGACATGGTAACCCTTCCCAGCCTCACCAAGAGGCCAGAGAGGGCGCCCAGAGAGTCCCTTTTGGGCCCTGGTATCCAGACCTCACCACTGACACTTGGCCCCGAGTCATCCCTCTGGACCCCTCAGCTCTCCATTCAGAACCAAGCCAGGGACACTAACCACGGAATGATGTTTACAAAGCCCTTTGAAATGGAAGACATTAATACAGATGATTCATTATAAAGATCAGTATTGCAAATTCCTTGGCTTACNACTGACACACACAAAGGTCCTTTAGATTTCTACAGTCTATTTCTAATCTGGATAAAATGTCCTAAATGGTGGGGAAAACAGCGATCAGTAAACAATGAGCTTTCCTAGTTTGTCCTGATCATTTTTTCCCCAGTTTCAGCCCCTCGGTTGTAGCAGGCCCCAGACTTAACACTGGCAGGAAACAGGGTGGTGGGTGCATTTCAGTTAATGGGCCTTAGTTAGAACACGTTTGGCTGTGGAGGCAGCTGCACTCCTATTACCAAGCCTTGGCTTCCTGTCTGTTTTCTTTGGGCTGGGTAGGCAATGAAAAAGGAGACAGGAAAATGCATTTGGGGGCAAATAAAATAAGGAATTTGTCTTAGGAGGACAGCTTATAGTTGGGAAATTCTAATGCTGGGCTTAACCCTGTCCTGATACATCTCTTTTGTCCTGTACTAAGTGGGTGAGGAAGTGTTCTTGCTACTTGTAGAATCGACCGTCCCATTCTCAATGGCTCTTAATAATCCGCCTTCAAGGTTTATTCTATTATGGATAGTACTCCCAATGCCCTTAATTTTTTCCTGCAAATTCTTATTCTAGTCATCATCTTAAATGGCTCTTCTTTGAATTAGCTTCAGTTACTTAACATTTTACTAAACTGTTGGGGCAACATGCTAGGGCTTCAGAATGGTGCAGAATATGAAATGCGTTTCTGTTTAGCCAGTAGACATAATGTTACTTGTTCACCACAGTCCCACTCTACGGATTTATACTGAACTAATGTTGCATCAAGATTCAGATGTTTTCCTGTTAATACCTGCACCAAGGCAATACTATACTCTTTGCTAAGAATGATTGGATGATTTTTTTAAAGTCCTGGTATCTTGGTTGTATTTCAATTTGCATAGTTCTTTAATATCTAGAATTCCCTTGGATTTTATACTCGAATAAACTAGAAGAGAGGCAAAGCAAAGTTTTTGTTGTTGTTTTTTCAAAATAATGGATTCTCACATTCCCATGGTAACCCAGAGGGTATTTTTCAATTTTTCTTACAGAACCACAATACTCGATTTAAAATAAAAAAGCATTCTCTCTGATTAAACATAGTTTATTATACGCTTTCAGGCTTTGGCATATCACAGAATAGCCACATTCCTCTCGAGAATTTGAGTTTCCCTGCCTGTTTTTCTGTTTCCCTCTTAAAGGGGTTCTCAGTTTGAGTTTTCATTTTTCAGAAAGGTGTCGCCATAAGGTACAGTTGTAACATAAAAAAGGAAAAGTCACTCATGGTCATCATGGAAATGTCCCTTTGACAAATGTATTTGTCTCTGTCTCTGCCCCAAGTACGGCCCAGTATGTGTTCCATGCATAGACTCAACTTTCATGGGATGTTTCCTCCTTCTTAAAATGAGCAAACACAGTCCCGGACATGGTAACCCTTCCCAGCCTCACCAAGAGGCCAGAGAGGGCGCCCAGAGAGTCCCTTTTGGGCCCTGGTATCCAGACCTCACCACTGACACTTGGCCCCGAGTCATCCCTCTGGACCCCTCAGCTCTCCATTCAGAACCAAGCCAGGGACACTAACCACGGAATGATGTTTACAAAGCCCTTTGAAATGGAAGACATTAATACAGATGATTCATTATAAAGATCAGTATTGCAAATTCCTTGGCTTACCCCTCCCTCCCCCCAGTATGTATGTTCACTTATCTATTTAGCATGGTCAATTGTTCAGCTAATTAATATGCTTTTATTTTATGATTTGCTATTTCCAGGGCACAGACAGAAGCTTGATGACTCTAAACCTAGTTTGTTCTCTGATCGCCTCAGTGATTTAGGGCGCATTCCTCATCCCAGTATGAGAGTAGGTGTCCCGCCTCAGAACCCACGGCCCTCCCTGAACTCTGCACCAAGTCCTTTTAATCCACAAGGACAGAGTCAGATTACAGGTAAGACAGACTCCTAGGTCTCACTTGCGCAGACTCTGGCAGGCTGGGGGTGAGGGGCTTCCAGATGAGACGCGTTCACTTCACAACTCCTGGAGCTGGGAAATGGCTTGCGATGAAAGAGATCGACACTTGAAGATACTGACCTTCTTCTTCTTTTTTTTTTTCTTTTTAATAAAAAGCAAATACCAATATTCACTAACTTGGGGATGAAGCTTGGGGGAAGTCTCTACAGATGCTGTCCTCTATAGTGATGTTAGTCTGAGCAGAGGTGGGATGGTTATACCATGCTCTCTGGGAGAATGTGTGTTGTGTTTCTCTATATTGTGTCCAGGTGGTGTGGGGGATAATATCACACCCTCACTATTAGAAAATTAGAGTTACCGGCTCAGATTTGGGCTTAAGTTTCTTACATGTATAACTGTCTCATTAAGTGTGCTCGAAAACTGCCCAGGGCCAACAGGAAGTCGTGATTGGTGGTTACAAGACAAGACCAAGGAGCCGCTCCTTGGGCAGACAGAACCCCACCGCCACCCCCGCCCATTCCCATTGAGCTCCCGTTCTTCATGCGACATTTCTCTTCATGCATTCCAGCCTGCTTCTTGCTTTCCTTTTCTTCTTCAGACATCAGCATCGCATTACAGACTAATCATTCACGTTTGGTGCATTAAGACTCCAACTCTTTTTCTTTTTTTTAATCCTATCTGGCTTGGGCAGATCTTACTGCAGGACTAGTCTGATTGCTTTCGTGTCATGGTGATGAGAAAGTGTGCTAATCATTGTACATCTTTAATTTGCCATCACAGTATTGAGAGCAGCAAGGAACGCATAGGTCATCTAGTTACTATTGTTGGCAGAGGGACCAGCTGAGAGGGAAAATGATTCAGAATAAAATGTATGATAAACTTGGATCATTTCAAAGGGTTAGTTTTTGTCTGTAGCAGTTAGGTTTTGAGTGTCCTTAATGGTTTGTAAACATAATTGTTTATAAACAAAATGACCTGCCTCTGCTTCTCTCCTGCCCATATTAGATATATATCTTCTTGGATATTTACTTATGTTTCTATGCGTCTATATTAGTCTGAGAATTTAGGTATGCCTGAGTATATATGTTTAATATAATATAGAACTATAAAAATAAAATGGGCTTCCCTGGTAGCTCAGAGGTTAAAGCATCTGCCTGGAATGAGGAGACCTAGGTTTGATCCCCGGGTCGGGAAGATCCCCTGGAGAAGGAAATGGCAACCCACTCCAGTACTCTTGCCTGGAGAATCCCATGGAGGGAGGAGCCTGGTAGGCTACAGTCCATGGGGTCGCAAAGAGTCGGACACAACTGAGCGACTTCACTCATAAAAATAAAATATCTAAGCACTGAAGAGAAACAGATACCTGTATTAGGGAAGATCCTTAGAACTCTGTGAAGAAGAATCATGTGTTAGATTTAAATAAATCTCCAAATGTTGAAATGTAGGAGTCAGATTAGTGTATTCACTAGACATGGGTCCTTGATAAAAATGCCAGGGTGAAATTCACACTGACTTGTAAGTTTGAAGCTTGTGGCTATAGGTGCTGATGCATTTAAAGTAGTGGATTTTTAAATTTTTTATTGATGTATAGTTGATTTACAGTATTATATTAGTTTCAGATGTATAACATAGTGATTTTAAAATTTTATAGATTATACTCTGTTTATAGTTATTACAAAATATTGGCTGTATGCACTGTGCTGTACAATATATCCTCATAGCTTATTTTTTATATGCAGTAGTTTGTTTAAGTGGTGGATTTTATATTAGTGATTAAGGGTCATAATAGCTGTCCTTTTGTCTTTATAGGAATCTTTAGATTCCATGTGTGTGTGTATAGAACCATATGTACACATATATAAATGTGTTTATATGTGATTTGGAAGGACTATGATGGCTAATATGATATATATAAGGAAAATATATGTTCTATGATTTGGCAATCTCTGGGTTCTTTAAATGTGTGATTTTTGTATTCTGATCCTTGGTAGTGGTTTAGTTGCTAAGTCATGTCTGACTCTCGTGACCCCATTGACTGTCCAGGCTCTTTTGTCCATGGGATTTTCCAAACAAGAATACTGTATTGGGCTGCCATTTCCTTCTCTAGGGGATTTTCCCAACCCTGGGATCGAACCTGTGTCTCTTGCATTGCAGGTAGACTCTTTACCACCTAGCCATCAGGGAAGCCCAATTTGATCCTTAACTGTTTACTAATTATATTTTGCTAATGACTGATGCCTTTAAAATGGCCTTCGGAGCTTGTGTGTTGTTAGATTCTTTTAAGAAGAATCTATTTTCTTAATAGTGATCATGGTTGTATAATCACTATGAGTTCTCCCACTTGCCAGCATAAAAGTCAAGTTGAACTCCCGAAGAGCGACATGAAATTAGGAATGATAAATTGAGGAAGTCCTGAGCCTTCAGTGTTTCGTGTTAGTGTCTCTTGCGGTTCCTGGGGCTCAGGGTCCTAGCCGTGCGGTGGGCTGGCTTCTCTGCAGCGCTGGTCTGGCCTGTCACTGTCGAGGTCTTAAATGGCTGTTGCTCTGCCTGAGGGCCCAGGGCCTCCCCATGGTTTCCTGAGGAAGTTGCTTTCTCTGTACCTCTTTTTTTTTTTTCAATCTTTCAGACATCGGTTGCCTGTCTCTGGGTGCTAGGAAACACCTAGTCTGTCAAAAATATCCACTTCTTTTGATTCAGACTGTGGCAATAATGGTGGTGATAACTATGTCAGGAGCTATTGCTCATGATAAGCACTATTATTTATTTATTTATTTCTGCCACGCCATGCAGCTTGTGGGATCTTAGTTCCCTGACCAGGGATTGAACCCAGGCCCTTGGCAGTGAAAGCGCCGAGTCCTAACCACTGGACCACCAGGGAATTCCCCATAAGCACTGTTTTTAAACTCAAAATGCTCTCTGGAAGGGTAAGCTGCCTCTAGAAGAGATAAAAAGCTGACTCAGCCCCTGGTGGACTGGGAAATCCATCTAACCTTTGAGGTGGGGATTCTGCCATGCTGTTCTTCATTCCTCCAAAAAGTAGTTATTGAGTGCTTTCTGTTTGCAAGACAGGGATGTAAGGGAACAAGACAGTCTAGTTTCTCTTCGCCAGGGGCTTGTGTTTTGGTGACATATAGTCAGCAATTGGGTCAAGCATTCATGCAAGATAATTTCAGATAATAGTAAAAGCTTTGGGAAAATGAAAGGAGGATGAGAGAGAGAGAGAGAGAGCAGGGCAGAAGCTAATTTTGATTGGAAAGTGGGGAAAGGGCTCTTTGGAGAGCTTTGAGGATGGAATTTCTGGCCAAGGGGAACTCAGGCCAAATCTCTCAGGGAGCTGCAAGTATGGTGCGTCCAGGGGACAGGAAGGTCCCGGCAGGTGGGGTGGAGTGAACGAGGTGGGTGGACAGTGGCTGGACAACGGAGAGTCTTCCAGGCCCTGTTCAGGAAAATGGATTCTATTCTGAGCACAGAAGGGTATTATTGAAAGATACGAAGCAGGCAAATTACATTATCTAATTCACATTAAAAACAATTTATTGGCGTATAATTGTGTTAGTTTCCATTGTATAGCACAGTGAATCGGCTATATGTATACATATATCTCTTTTTTTGGATTCCCTTCCCGTTTAGGTCACCACAGGACACTGAGCAGAGTTCCCTGTGCTCTGTAGTAGGTTCTCACCTGTCATCTGTTTTATTCACATGTGTTTAAGAACTCACTTTGGCTGCAGTGTGAAGCACGGGTCCTAAGGGGGCAGAGGCAGGAGCAGGTCATCATTCAGGAAACAGCAGCAGGAGCCTGGGAGGGGATTAAGACGGGTCGCACTTCTCCTCTTTCTTCAGAACTTGGATCAAATGCTGGCACCTCTGTCAGGCCTCTTGCAGCCTACCCCAGTCAAGTCCACACACCACTGCTGGACATGGTGACAATTCTTTGTGTGCATGTCCATCTTCTCCATCAGAATTTTCCAAGTGCAGGGCTATGTTTTACTGATCTCTGTGTCCCCACTGTCTTTGGTGGTGCCCCACTGCTTGGCGACGTTAGGTTTGGTGAAGANCAAAAATATCCACTTCTTTTGATTCAGACTGTGGCAATAATGGTGGTGATAACTATGTCAGGAGCTATTGCTCATGATAAGCACTATTATTTATTTATTTATTTCTGCCACGCCATGCAGCTTGTGGGATCTTAGTTCCCTGACCAGGGATTGAACCCAGGCCCTTGGCAGTGAAAGCGCCGAGTCCTAACCACTGGACCACCAGGGAATTCCCCATAAGCACTGTTTTTAAACTCAAAATGCTCTCTGGAAGGGTAAGCTGCCTCTAGAAGAGATAAAAAGCTGACTCAGCCCCTGGTGGACTGGGAAATCCATCTAACCTTTGAGGTGGGGATTCTGCCATGCTGTTCTTCATTCCTCCAAAAAGTAGTTATTGAGTGCTTTCTGTTTGCAAGACAGGGATGTAAGGGAACAAGACAGTCTAGTTTCTCTTCGCCAGGGGCTTGTGTTTTGGTGACATATAGTCAGCAATTGGGTCAAGCATTCATGCAAGATAATTTCAGATAATAGTAAAAGCTTTGGGAAAATGAAAGGAGGATGAGAGAGAGAGAGAGAGAGCAGGGCAGAAGCTAATTTTGATTGGAAAGTGGGGAAAGGGCTCTTTGGAGAGCCTTGAGGATGGAATTTCTGGCCAAGGGGAACTCAGGCCAAATCTCTCAGGGAGCTGCAAGTATGGTGCGTCCAGGGGACAGGAAGGTCCCGGCAGGTGGGGTGGAGTGAACGAGGTGGGTGGACAGTGGCTGGACAACGGAGAGTCTTCCAGGCCCTGTTCAGGAAAATGGATTCTATTCTGAGCACAGAAGGGTATTATTGAAAGATACGAAGCAGGCAAATTACATTATCTAATTCACATTAAAAACAATTTATTGGCGTATAATTGTGTTAGTTTCCATTGTATAGCACAGTGAATCGGCTATATGTATACATATATCTCTTTTTTTGGATTCCCTTCCCGTTTAGGTCACCACAGGACACTGAGCAGAGTTCCCTGTGCTCTGTAGTAGGTTCTCACCTGTCATCTGTTTTATTCACATGTGTTTAAGAACTCACTTTGGCTGCAGTGTGAAGCACGGGTCCTAAGGGGGCAGAGGCAGGAGCAGGTCATCATTCAGGAAACAGCAGCAGGAGCCTGGGAGGGGATTAAGACGGGTCGCACTTCTCCTCTTTCTTCAGAACTTGGATCAAATGCTGGCACCTCTGTCAGGCCTCTTGCAGCCTACCCCAGTCAAGTCCACACACCACTGCTGGACATGGTGACAATTCTTTGTGTGCATGTCCATCTTCTCCATCAGAATTTTCCAAGTGCAGGGCTATGTTTTACTGATCTCTGTGTCCCCACTGTCTTTGGTGGTGCCCCACTGCTTGGCGACGTTAGGTTTGGTGAAGAGTGAATGAGCAGGTGTTTGACTTCTTCAGGAAGGGTGACCTGTTGCTATTCTGGCCCACATCTTTTTTCTGGTACCTCTTTGAGTGGATTGCTATTAGCTGCTGTGTGCTGACAGTACTGCCGTGGCTGCTGTATATGGTGGAGCAGGCATTTCTCATAACGGGTCTATGAGCTAGGTGGTGATGTGAAAACTGATGGTCTGAGAGGCTCAATAACTTGCTCAGAGTCCCACTTACCCTCTAGTGAGTCGTTAATACCGGAATTAGGGCAAGATCCACATGGCTGGAGGGTCCTACGCACTCAACCTCTAGCGCCTTTGGGAGGCTGAAGTGAACTTCTGTCCCTGTCTCCTCCCACTTCAGGCTTTTATTTGTGGAGCTCTTTACCATTTACCGGAGAAGGCAATGGCACCCCACTCCAGTATTCTTGCCTGGAAAATCCCATGGACGGAGGAGCCTGGTAGCCTGCAGTCCACGGGATCACTAAGAGCCGGGCACGCCTGAGCGATTTCACTTTCGCCTTTCACTTTCATGCATTGGAGAAGCAAATGGCAACTCACTCCAGTATTCTTGCCTGGAGAATCGCAGAGACAGAGGAGCCTAGTGGGCTGCCGTCTCTGGGGTCGCACAGAGTCAGACACAACTGAAGCGACTTAGCAGCAGCAGCAGTTATCATTTACAGACTAGTTTTACATAAAATTCTTACTGAAGCCTTAAAGCAATTGTGAAAAGTATGATTTTTTGCAGGTAGAGGGAAAGGACTCTTCAAGAAATGTGTTGCTCTAGGCTTTTGGAGCTAGTTTAGTTGACTTTGCGTTCCAGACTTTTAGTGGGCAACCAGCGTCATGGCTGTTGAGTTGGGCAGGTTGCTGACAATCTGACACGTGTCTTAAGGGACCAACGTCTTTTTCTTCCCCCCTCGGATATTTTCTANTTTGGAGCTAGTTTAGTTGACTTTGCGTTCCAGACTTTTAGTGGGCAACCAGCGTCATGGCTGTTGAGTTGGGCAGGTTGCTGACAATCTGACACGTGTCTTAAGGGACCAACGTCTTTTTCTTCCCCCCTCGGATATTTTCTAGGACCCTCAGGGACAAAACGTTCATAAAAATGATGCAGTGTGAGTATCTGAATTATGCTTTAAAAGGCAGCATAATTGTTTTTGATAATTAATGGATAGTTATATATGAACCTATACTCAAGGTAACCTTTTTAGGGGTATCTTGAAAAAAACGATGTGGCAGACATCATGTAGAATGATGTGGTCTTATTGATGGTTACCTTGACTGAAGTGAAGTCGTTTCTGCGCAACTTCAGTCCGATTCTGTGTTCCCCTCCTTGGCAAACATGCTCCTTTAAGCATTAAGAGGATCCAAGAAATAGAGACACAGATGAAGAGAACGAATGTATGGATACCAAGGTGGAAAGATGGGGATGGGATGGATTGGGAGATTGGGATTGACATATATACACTACCAGTCCTATGTATAAAATAGATGACTCATGAGAACGTACTGTGGAGCAAAGGGAGATCTACTTGGTGCTCTGTGGTGACCTAGAGGGGAAGGAAATCCACAAAAAGAGGGGATATTTGTGTACGTAGCAATGATCCACTTTGTTGTACGGCAGAAACTAACACAACATTGTAAAGCACCTATCCTCCAATAAAAGTTGAAGTAACATTTTATTAATTAAAAAATGAAGGAGAATCCCCGCCAGCTGGGTTTCGCCGGTGTTGATATTTGGGGTTTTTAGCCCTCAGTCTGCTGGGCTTGCACTGGAACATTTATTAGCAAGGCCTTTTAGACATAGGGGAGCACCGCATCCTAGTCGAGTGCCCAGTGGCCCCGTGATTCTTTAGTGTGAAAGGAGTTGGAGGTGAAGTGGGTGGGGCTACAGTTTCTGTGGCTCTGAGTGTGAGGAGGGTGAGCCCAGGGGGCGCGCAATGACTGGAACCGAGCAGGAAGTGTGACTGCGGGTAGAAGAACTGTAGGATGTGGGGAGTGGGAGTCCGCCGAGGTTTCTCTCCTGCTTTTCGACCCCTGTGGTCCTACTCACCTAGAGGCATCTTTTGTCTTATGGAACTGAAATCGCCACACTCAAGACAGGTGGTTGGAAGTACCATTCTTTCACCTGGGTGGTGCTGAGCTTTCATTTCTGAAGCTACTGTGGAGTCTTGTCCTGCCTCCTTCCTTGGAGATCTTGTGGGCAGAAGAGCCAGGAAAATCTGCTACAACCATGCACATGTGTGAGTAGGAAGGCTCTTTAGAGGAGGTTGCCCGTTACAATCATCATGAAGAAACAGCGTATGTCCTATGAGTGAACACGAGTTCAAATCTCTTTTCCTAATAAGGAAACGTGGAGTTCAGGTCTCGCTCGTGCTGGCTTTGAAGGATAAGGCTCAGTATGACCCTGTGAGGGGGCTGGCCATCAATGTGCCATGTTATCCCTACAGCTGTTGACATCATCCATAGATGAGCTGCTTAAAGGTCCCTGAATTTCTGTTGGTTGAAATTCCCTTTTTAAATGAAGATGCTCTGGCCTTATTATGTTTTTACAAAAAGATGAGAAGGGTAATGTTCCAAGAAAAATCAAGGTTTTGAGTTCCAGAATCTTGTCATTGTAATTTCCTCCTGTCTGGAATACATGATGCTCAGTTACTATGTAGCTGTGATAAGGAGAATCCATTTCTGATAACACCTCACTCTCTCCTTCCCTAAGACTGTTCTATCTCTAGCCTGACTTCAGGACTGTGCCCAGAGGAAGTCTGGGTTTCTTTCTCTCCTTTGTTCCCAAAGCATCATCTTTCTCTTTTTACCTTGAGCTTTACATATATGTTTGTGTGTGTACATACATGTATTTATATCTTCCCCTGTCACTCATTGCCTAGGGACCCTTCTTTCCCCTTTTTGCCTTTTGCAATGAATTCTGGGTAGAGTGATCAGAACAGGAGTCTAATAAAGACATATTCAACCTCCTGGACTAACCCAGGAGAGGGGCAAGGGTATGCAGTTATAGGACGCTCTGACGGTGTATTTTCATGTTGAATTGTGGATGGGTACCCAGGGCTGCAGAGTCAGAGTATATTGTACTATGTAATATTAATAGCAACAACATATTACAGATGTTATCAGTTTGAAAAGTATTTTAATTCCATTCTTTTTTATTTTAATACATGCAGAAGTATTCCAGGAATAAAATTGTATGGCACCATTCCCAGTGAAGACCATCAGATTCTTTCCAGGGCTTTGTTTATTTTGATAAGGACTTGCTTTTTTAGTTTTTTGAAAACAGTTGGCTGTAACAGTCTTTAAAGGACGGATTTCACAGCAGAGTCAGTATTATGAACCCTCTTTAACACATAAGAAAACTGAGGTATCAAGAGTTTCTGGAACTCTGGAACTCTTAAGTTGGTGTCCTGGGAAGGTGAAGTCTGACAAGGTGGTTTCAGGTGGGGAGGATGTAGGGAAAAGGTTACGAGAACAGTACACCTTTGGGGCTGTCAGCAAGGTGAGTGGGTGGGGAAAGGAAAATGGCTTTGAGCATCACTGAGGACCCAAGGAAGGGCAGAGATGCGAGGAAGAGCCAGTCAGCAAAGTTATGATTGTTTCCTGCAGGGGTTGCAGTTTGTGAATAGAAGTGGGCTCTGCTGTGGTGGATGTCGGTGGGAATGGCAGTTTCTTGTGGAACTCTGTAGGACTTGGTGCAAGTCAGGGAAACAAGAAAGATGCGGAACCTCTTACCAGTGTGTGGGAAGGTTCTGGAGGTTGGTAGGTTAGAGGAAAGAGAAGAGTTTCTGAAGAGCATTTGGCTCATTTTGCGGCCTTGGAAAATAAGCAGCGGCCCGGGGGAGAGGTTAGGAGGAAGGATGGGGAGAAAACCAAGCTTCAGTTCAGGCGGGAAGTAGATGTCCCAGGGAGAGGCTGAGGGTAGATGGGAGCTCTTGGCTGTCCCTTAACCATTCCTCCTGTGACAGGTGGAGGTCCCACAGCTTGCTCTCTCTCCTCCAGGGTTCTGTGCTGACCCCACCTCGAGAAAACACAACTCTCTAGCACTGTCTTATCGGCGGGGTAGGGGTTCATGGGTGCTCTGTTAATACATCCCAGGACTGTGTTGGCTTTTTGTCACCCCATCACACTGTGGTGTGCAGGCCATGGAAAAGGCTTGCTGCTTTCGAGGCAGCCTTCCTGGGCCTGTCTGGGAGCTGACCAACGGCAGCACGGCACTTTTGTTCTTGGCTGGTTTCATTGCGTCGCTTTCACCTCCTCTTTCCATCTCATAGAGTTACTTCATAGCTCTGATTCTTCATCCACTATGTTGACTCTCCCTTCCCATTTCATCTCATCTTGAGGCTTAGGAAGGTTGCTTTTCACCCTTCAAGACTTTGCTAAAGATGCTGAATGTAACTAGGATTGTCAAGCCCTCGAATATACTACTGTGTTCCTCTTTCAAAGCTGACCATGACCCATGTCAATGATCACTTTCTGGTGGGCCTTTTAAGTACCTGTACATCCCATTAGAGGTAAGGTATATATCTTGCTGAGGTCAAGATGCACAGCAGATAGAGGACCTTTCCCTTAACCTATTGCTCAAGTAATCCTGGGAAACAAGTTTTTAGTGAACCCATCCCGCTTTCTGATACTCACTTTGGGGATCAAGTGTGAAGCGTTGATTGTACACAGGCTGTCAAAAGTGACTCCAGTGTTTTTAGTGGGCTGCAAGCAATGATTCCAAAATGCTAGTTGCAATTTAGATTTTACCAATAGCAATGCCATCTCCAGAAAAGGTAGATGGGGTGAAATAGTGTAAAAGTACAATTATGTAGTAAACTTTAAAGGCATTATCTTCAAATAATTTAATAACTGTCATATGGACAAGGAATCCCAGGTAGTGAACCTAAGATTAGGAGTGAACAGAGTTCCAGGAAGATATGCTTTCCTTAATATAAAGAACTTTGCCGACCCTGCTCTGTCACATCAGTTCAGTTCAGTTCAGTCGCTCAGTCATGTCCGACTCTTTGCGACCCCACGAATTGCATCATGCCAGGCCTCCCTGTCCATCACCAATTCCCAGAATTCACTCAGATTCACGTCCATCGAGTCAGTGATGCCATCCAGCCATCTCATCCTCTGTTGTCCCCTTCTCTTGCCCCCAATCCCTCCCAGCATCAAAGCCCTTTATCTGCCAGTCTCCATACATTCTTGCAATTTTGTGGGGCATAATTCATCTTGGAGCAGACACTTGAATTCATTTAAAGCAGTAGGTTGCTCTCTCTTATCTCCTCACCTGTCTTGGGTCTTCATTTCCTCTTAAGCATGTTTGTTCTGCTCGTTCTATTTGGAGATTGTTCTTCTTGATAGGGAAGATTAAATCAAGTAGTGTTGGGTAATTTTCCTTTCTAACTGTCATCAGTAAAAATCATGCCCATTGTTCGCCAACTCTGGCGTCTGTTAGCATCTCCTGTGGAACTTGTTACAGGTACAGAGGCCCAGGCTTTACCCCTGAACCAGAAGGTATGAGGTGGAGCCTGCCCAGATCGCAGCTGCAGGCCCCAGGCCCTCGACCTCGGGCTCACCTCGCCCACCCAGAGCCAACCTGCTCCAGGCCAGGCCTCTCAGGGGCTCATCCCCCTGGTTGGGCCACGTGCAGAGGCAGCTGTGTGCCTCTGGCTGCTTCCTGGTTCCCTGGGTGCAGCTCCTGAACTCTACCCTGGCCTCCATTTCAGCTGCTGTTTTCCCTACACGCCCTTCCCTGTGTGACCAGTCCTGCGCTGGACTTCTGCCCTGTTTCTATTGTGATGTTGTCAGAGGGAGATTTAAAAAGATGCGTATCTGATGATGTCACCCTGTACTTAAAAACACCCCTGTGACCTTCCACTGCTCTTAGTATAAAGACCAACCAACACCTCTTGCGTGGTCCGACAGGTTCTGCATAGCCTGGGTCCTTCCTGCATGTTTTCCACCCTCTTCTCAAACTGTTTTGAACCTTCTGTCAGTCATCCAACCACACTGGCTTTCGCACCTCTTCAAAAAAGAAACTGTACCACCTCTGTCTCCGGAACTCGGTACATGCTGTTTGCTTAGCCTGCAGCCCTTTTAACCCCACCTGAGTATCCTCTGGATTTCTGCTTGCCCTTCAGTTCTTGGCTTAATCATTACATCATTAGAGAAGCCTTTCCTGGCCCCCAGGCATGGCTGGAGTCCCTCATGGCACATTCTTACAATGCCAAGGACATCTCCTTTTTAGCACTTTATCACAGTTATATGATCAGCTGATTAATGTCAGTCTCTCCCACCAAATCGTAAACTCTATTGAGGGCATGCAGACTCTTTATTCACCATTCATGTCTCTAGAACCTAGCAGAGTACCAGAATAGGTGCTCAATAAATATTTTCTGAATGAATGAATGAGTGATGGCAGACAGTTCTTAGAACCACAGATAATAGCATCATCTATCTGACAAAAGGACTCACCATGCCTGAGGACCTTCTATGACACCCCAACTGCTATAAGCTCACCCCCCTGGATGTTAATAGCCTGAACTGAACTTGAATTTACTGCATTCAGTTCAATATTGTGATTTGAACTAAGGTCACGTCCCCTGGCCAACACCACATCCCTGTCATTTCTCGGATTCTGGCCCTACCTGTTTGTGACTAGTTCCCTTTCCTCTATTGCCTTTACACGGAGGCCCTAGACATGCTGCGGCTGAGACTGGGTTAGCTGTGACGTATGGTATGCCCTCTTGTTTCTTCTAGTAGGTTTTTCTTTGAAGTAAGGAAATTCCCTCATTTTCTGTAGGACAGTGATGAGTTCCTTCCAGCCCCAAATTGGTGACACTGAAAAGACACCTCTTTTTACCTTGTCTGAGCTTCCTTCTGGTTTTTCTTTTAATATTTTGTTAGAGGTTGTGATGTCTTAGACTGTATCATTTCTTACTCTCTCTTCTACTATCACCTCTTAAGATTCGTGGAGATTCATGGAGACCCTCTCCTCCCATTGTTTGTATTAACTCCTAGTGCCTGGTGTACCCTGTGAGGCGTCTGGTTTTATCCAGACAGATTGCTGCTTTTTTGGTTAAATTTCAGTCTTTTTTTTTTTTTAATTGGTGTGTAGTGATTTTACAATGTTGTGTTAGTTTCTTACAGCCAAGTGAATCAGCTATACATATATCTCCTCTTTTTTGGATAGCTGTCCCATTTAGGTCACCATCAGAGCATTGGGTGGAGTTTGAAATTTCAGTCTTAAGCTCTGTGAATCGGTTGGGTTGGTCTTCTGCCAAGTGATTCTGGCCACCTTGGTCAATTGGAGAGAACCCTGACTGGGGACAAGGAGGGAGGTCAGAATCCTGCTTTTGGGGTCTTCTTTGCTGACATGGGTCACAAGCTGTGTGATGAGAAGCACCCTGAGTAAGTCAGCTCCCCTCTCCCAGCCACCCCAGATCAGCTCAGCAGGGCTTCAGTAATTTCTGGTGGAACTACCATCTCCAGAAAGGACTGAGTGTAGTAGGGTACCCAATTTTTCAAGTGGTTAGCATCACAGCATTTTATCTTTGGAAAACATCTTAGAGACCATCCATTCTCACATTACGCCTGACCACAGCGACACTCAGAGAAGGTGAATCATTGGTGTTTGATTGCACAGTTAGCTCCAGAGGCCCCCCCAGCCAGGGTTCCTCTTACCGCTCAAGAAGCCTATTTTTGGACCATGTTTCTTCTTGGTCAAGAGAACCAGAAGTGAGTGGGAAAGCACATTCTAAATGTCCACTTAGTTATTAGCAGGGTTATTAGAAAAGACATAGAACTTAACATTTAGCATTTAGTATAAATGTTAGGAAATGTATTCACAAGAATATGAATGAATGTGTCTATCTGTATTATGAATGATAGTAATATGACAGAAACAGTCTAGGATAGGAAATTGTAAATCTGCCCCCCTCCATTGAGATTATTGACTTTGACCCTGGTTGCAACGGAGAGGCAAAATCTTCAGGAGAACTTCTATGCAGTTCATGTTAAATACCCCAGTTTTCTGANGAGTCAGTGATGCCATCCAGCCATCTCATCTTCTGTTGTCCCCTTCTCTTGCCCCCAATCCCTCCCAGCATCAAAGCCCTTTATCTGCCAGTCTCCATACATTCTTGCAATTTTGTGGGGCATAATTCATCTTGGAGCAGACACTTGAATTCATTTAAAGCAGTAGGTTGCTCTCTCTTATCTCCTCACCTGTCTTGGGTCTTCATTTCCTCTTAAGCATGTTTGTTCTGCTCGTTCTATTTGGAGATTGTTCTTCTTGATAGGGAAGATTAAATCAAGTAGTGTTGGGTAATTTTCCTTTCTAACTGTCATCAGTAAAAATCATGCCCATTGTTCGCCAACTCTGGCGTCTGTTAGCATCTCCTGTGGAACTTGTTACAGGTACAGAGGCCCAGGCTTTACCCCTGAACCAGAAGGTATGAGGTGGAGCCTGCCCAGATCGCAGCTGCAGGCCCCAGGCCCTCGACCTCGGGCTCACCTCGCCCACCCAGAGCCAACCTGCTCCAGGCCAGGCCTCTCAGGGGCTCATCCCCCTGGTTGGGCCACGTGCAGAGGCAGCTGTGTGCCTCTGGCTGCTTCCTGGTTCCCTGGGTGCAGCTCCTGAACTCTACCCTGGCCTCCATTTCAGCTGCTGTTTTCCCTACACGCCCTTCCCTGTGTGACCAGTCCTGCGCTGGACTTCTGCCCTGTTTCTATTGTGATGTTGTCAGAGGGAGATTTAAAAAGATGCGTATCTGATGATGTCACCCTGTACTTAAAAACACCCCTGTGACCTTCCACTGCTCTTAGTATAAAGACCAACCAACACCTCTTGCGTGGTCCGACAGGTTCTGCATAGCCTGGGTCCTTCCTGCATGTTTTCCACCCTCTTCTCAAACTGTTTTGAACCTTCTGTCAGTCATCCAACCACACTGGCTTTCGCACCTCTTCAAAAAAGAAACTGTACCACCTCTGTCTCCGGAACTCGGTACATGCTGTTTGCTTAGCCTGCAGCCCTTTTAACCCCACCTGAGTATCCTCTGGATTTCTGCTTGCCCTTCAGTTCTTGGCTTAATCATTACATCATTAGAGAAGCCTTTCCTGGCCCCCAGGCATGGCTGGAGTCCCTCATGGCACATTCTTACAATGCCAAGGACATCTCCTTTTTAGCACTTTATCACAGTTATATGATCAGCTGATTAATGTCAGTCTCTCCCACCAAATCGTAAACTCTGTTGAGGGCATGCAGACTCTTTATTCACCATTCATGTCTCTAGAACCTAGCAGAGTACCAGAATAGGTGCTCAATAAATATTTTCTGAATGAATGAATGAGTGATGGCAGACAGTTCTTAGAACCACAGATAATAGCATCATCTATCTGACAAAAGGACTCACCATGCCTGAGGACCTTCTATGACACCCCAACTGCTATAAGCTCACCCCCCTGGATGTTAATAGCCTGAACTGAACTTGAATTTACTGCATTCAGTTCAATATTGTGATTTGAACTAAGGTCACGTCCCCTGGCCAACACCACATCCCTGTCATTTCTCGGATTCTGGCCCTACCTGTTTGTGACTAGTTCCCTTTCCTCTATTGCCTTTACACGGAGGCCCTAGACATGCTGCGGCTGAGACTGGGTTAGCTGTGACGTATGGTATGCCCTCTTGTTTCTTCTAGTAGGTTTTTCTTTGAAGTAAGGAAATTCCCTCATTTTCTGTAGGACAGTGATGAGTTCCTTCCAGCCCCAAATTGGTGACACTGAAAAGACACCTCTTTTTACCTTGTCTGAGCTTCCTTCTGGTTTTTCTTTTAATATTTTGTTAGAGGTTGTGATGTCTTAGACTGTATCATTTCTTACTCTCTCTTCTACTATCACCTCTTAAGATTCGTGGAGATTCATGGAGACCCTCTCCTCCCATTGTTTGTATTAACTCCTAGTGCCTGGTGTACCCTGTGAGGCGTCTGGTTTTATCCAGACAGATTGCTGCTTTTTTGGTTAAATTTCAGTCTTTTTTTTTTTTTAATTGGTGTGTAGTGATTTTACAATGTTGTGTTAGTTTCTTACAGCCAAGTGAATCAGCTATACATATATCTCCTCTTTTTTGGATAGCTGTCCCATTTAGGTCACCATCAGAGCATTGGGTGGAGTTTGAAATTTCAGTCTTAAGCTCTGTGAATCGGTTGGGTTGGTCTTCTGCCAAGTGATTCTGGCCACCTTGGTCAATTGGAGAGAACCCTGACTGGGGACAAGGAGGGAGGTCAGAATCCTGCTTTTGGGGTCTTCTTTGCTGACATGGGTCACAAGCTGTGTGATGAGAAGCACCCTGAGTAAGTCAGCTCCCCTCTCCCAGCCACCCCAGATCAGCTCAGCAGGGCTTCAGTAATTTCTGGTGGAACTACCATCTCCAGAAAGGACTGAGTGTAGTAGGGTACCCAATTTTTCAAGTGGTTAGCATCACAGCATTTTATCTTTGGAAAACATCTTAGAGACCATCCATTCTCACATTACGCCTGACCACAGCGACACTCAGAGAAGGTGAATCATTGGTGTTTGATTGCACAGTTAGCTCCAGAGGCCCCCCCAGCCAGGGTTCCTCTTACCGCTCAAGAAGCCTATTTTTGGACCATGTTTCTTCTTGGTCAAGAGAACCAGAAGTGAGTGGGAAAGCACATTCTAAATGTCCACTTAGTTATTAGCAGGGTTATTAGAAAAGACATAGAACTTAACATTTAGCATTTAGTATAAATGTTAGGAAATGTATTCACAAGAATATGAATGAATGTGTCTATCTGTATTATGAATGATAGTAATATGACAGAAACAGTCTAGGATAGGAAATTGTAAATCTGCCCCCCTCCATTGAGATTATTGACTTTGACCCTGGTTGCAACGGAGAGGCAAAATCTTCAGGAGAACTTCTATGCAGTTCATGTTAAATACCCCAGTTTTCTGAAGAAATATTTGGGGTTTTTCCAGCCTGAGTTGAGTGCCGTTGAGGGGGAAGTGGGTAGAGGAGAAGGGGTGGGAATATGATGCTCTTCAAACGTGATGGTCCCCTGGTAGAGCAGGTGCTCCCTGGGGGCGCACGGCTTGGGCAGAACCCGCTGGCCACTGTCCTGCCACGTCACCCAGCAGGCCTCTGGCAGCACAAACAGGAAGGAGCCACTTGTGTGCTGGTTTGGGCTTGGCCCCGTTGGCTAGTTTCCTCCCATCTCTGCATGAAGTTGAACACCGTATCCAAGGTATGCCCTGTTGCGAGCAGTTCTTAGGAAGCAGTCCTCCTTTCACACCTGTAGGTGTCTAACCAGAGTGTTTACCAAAGGGGACCTGTTAACAGCAACTCCTGAGTTTCCATATGTACCTTTCCCTGGGCTTTTTTTTTTTCCTTTTCCTAAATTTGTTTTATTTTTTGGCTCAGTGGCATGCAGGATCTTAGTTCCTCAACCAGAGATGGAATTCGCATCCCTTGCAGTGGAAGCACAGAGCTGCAGTCACTAGATCCTCAGGGAATTTCCTCCAAGGGCTTTTCTAAAGCTCTCTGCCCACTATCCTCTCTCCACTTCATCTTATTCATTAAGAACAGACATCTACCTGTTCTCCTAGAGTCACTTGTTTCTCTTCTGGTGCTTTTTTAATTTGACCTACAGTGCTTTTTTTTTTTTTCCCTAACCATCTGCCTCCCCCTTCCTCTTATTATGACCCTAAGTGTTCAGAGTTCAAGTATGTAGACATGAAATGTAGTTTCTCAGTCATTTGAAAAGTCTGAGTACTCTTAGATCCCATGACTCTTTACAAATCATTTCAGGAAATGCATGATGCTGCTTCATTTTCTCCACACCCATTATTAAATTTCAGAAACTATGGTCTAACTCAAAGGAGAGATCTTGCTTTTCTCACACCCACGGTTTAAATAAATGCTAGTCTCCATTTCCGCCTGATATAGAGACCACATGAGATGCGTGGACCACTTCTCCCTCAGGTAACATCAGTTTCTGAGCATCTTCTGGGGATGTTTTCTTTAGTACTTTTATGTTCTGAGGTCTGTAGGATGTAAGGCAGATATGCCCAGTCTCCAGATAGCCTAAGCCAAAGAAGCATCACTCTAGAAGGAGCTCTTATAAGATCCACAATGATATCAGGGCACCATGGTTCATGTCTATCTTTAGAGCTTTTAAAAAAACAGGTGCATGCTTTGACAGTTTTTGAACTAACTTGTCATTTTATATCTGTTAGTCTTACTCTCCCCACCTGCTTGTGTAAGCTTTTGCACAGCAAGAAATGTCTTTTTTTTTTTAATCTATTCCTTAGACCATCTCACTGCTCTGTAGGTTACAGAAGCTGTTCATGACAAGAAAAATGGATAGTTTGTTGACTCACCAGAATACCATGTAAAAACTTCTCTCCCCACCCCATCCCAAAAGCCCTTTTAAGGGTGGCAGTTAAGACCATGGTACTTTGGTGATGAGAAAGGGACAGCTAAATAAGAACCTTGTGCTCAACTTACTGAGTTGGGAGAGAAAGTGCAAAGTGTATGCGGGTCCCTGGATTTTGGTGTCTTTTTATTCATTTACTTGTTTTATTTTTCATATCTTCACTCTGTATTTAATTACTTTTGGCTGTGCTTTGAGGCCTGTGGGGTCTTAGTTCCCCAACCAGGGATCGAACCTGTGCTCCCTGCAATGGAAGCAGAGTCCTAACCACTGGACCACTCGGGAAGTCCCGTCTTTTTTTTTTTTTTTTAATTAAAAAATTTTATACAAT
Source organism: Neotragus pygmaeus (assembly GCA_006410875.1). Lineage (NCBI taxonomy): Eukaryota > Metazoa > Chordata > Mammalia > Artiodactyla > Bovidae > Neotragus > Neotragus pygmaeus. The sequence continues at coordinate 1,598,616 of SJYV01021633.1, read as the reverse complement.
TTTTAAAGGTTACTTTCTGTTTACAGTTATTACAGAATATTGGTTGTATTCCCCCTTTGCTACAAAACATCCTTGAGCCTGTCTTATACCCAGTAGTTTGTGCTTTTCTGGTGTCTTTTTAAAGTTCATCCAACAGACGTTGCTTCAGCTAGAAGCTGAAGGGATTCCTTTTGTCAAGTGACGTGACTGGCTCCTTTTTATTTACCCAGCACTCTTCGTAACTAGACTTGGTCCGCTGACACAGAGGAGACCACGATTTCTTCTGCAAGTGTGCAGCTGTAGGTCTGAGGTGTCCAATAAGCCTGACCTAAGAAGCTAGGAGCTAGTTGCGAGTGTGCGTCCCCAGTTAGCCTGGGGCTCTTCTCTCTTCTGTCATCCCCAGCGCCTCCAGGAGCTCAGCCCTAGGTCTTCTCTGCCATTTAGTCATTGTGATTAGTCACATCCTGCTGTGAGCACGGCTGCCCATTGTATAAGGAAGACCTGATTTTCTCTCTCAAAGTTTATGTTACAGGTCAAACTTATCACCTCTCTTTAAGTAACTGCCCCAACCCCNTATTTCATATTTCAGGTTTCTCAAGCATGAAAGAGTATGTGCCCATAAAAATAACCAGCACCCAAGGTCTTATTTTACACTGATCATATCTATATAAAAACATCTGTCAGTGCTTTGAATGTCTGGAATATAGTAATAAAAATAATATTGAGGCTGTTTCTGTAGATTGCCATAGAAAAGTACTGAATTACTGTTCTTAAAACACCCTAAAACTAAAGTGTAACAGCAGTTTTGTCTATGAAGTAGTGTTCAGTTATTTTCTGAAAACTCATGGGTGTTCATAGGTAATTTCAGATCGCCCAGGATGTGATACCAAGACAGTGATTGGTACCTTGAGCCTCTGAGATCCCCAAATCAAGGATATTCTTATTTGTGTTGGATTGGAAGGACAAGGTACTTCCTTCCATGTGTCTGTAGACTTAACAAGACTTTTAGTGTAACTCTGGATGGAGCAGAGGGAAGGAGTGCATTATACTAGCCCTGTGGGGCCCAAGGTAGATGAAGATTGTTTCTTGTTTGTTAATGATTAATTCGTAGGTTTGTCTTAGACCTAGGTCCTACACTCACTATTCCCTATTAGTAATCTTAGGATTGATGCCTAAAAACATCTGTCACCTGCTCTGAGTCATCCAAGTTCAGAGTCAATCTCAGAAGTCTCAGGTTTCTTCAGGAAGTTGAGTTCAGAAATCATTGGTGAGATCAGGTTAAGGTGACTTTTCTCTATTGTCAGCCTTAATAATTTTCCACAACAAAGCAAATACGCTGTAATCATATATTTATAAGATTACATTTTCTTAGTGGTTGGGCATTTAGGAAGTCAAGATCTTTTATAGCCATTTTTTCCCCCACTAACAGTTTGAAAAAAGTTGACGCATACAGTATTAGGAAAGACACTAAACAGATTAGGATTTCTTGGTCTGGGAGAAGCTAGGATGAAGAAGGAACGTGACTCAGGTTAAATGATTGTAAAGGCTATCGAAGCAACCAGATATAGTCTCAGGTATAGTCTCCAAACAGCAGACTTCAGAACTGCAGGAAGCTTTCTAAAAATGGCCTTTTGCTAGAATAAGAGGTTACGGGCTGGAAACATAAATACAGAACGAAGGCTCAGTAAAGGAGATGCTTTAACAGTGGTGAACATTTACTGGGTTCTTTCCATGTGCTAAGCTCTTTCCTACATGACCTCATTTAATCTTTAAAACAACTTTAGGAGGGAGGTCTTATTTATCCCCATTATACACATTAGGAACCTTGAAGTCAGATAGGTTATATAATTTGTCCAAGATCCCACAGGCCAGAAATGAGGGAGCTGGAGTTGATGAGGCCTCCTTCACAGGGTGTTAGAGAAAGACTTGGGGTATTTGGAGACCAGTACTTTTTTTTTTTAAGATTGTAGTTCCTTTTCGAAATTCCTTAGGCTAGATCTAGTAAGCCCCATATGGCGGTTCTTGTGTTTTGTTTTTCTTTAGTAACTCTCCTTCTTCTTGTTCAGTTGCCAAGCCCTGTCCTATTCTCCTTAAGTAGGTCTTTATCATAGAATCTTAGGATGGTGACCTTGAAAGAGAGATTGGCCAGCCTGCAGCCTATTCTTTGAGAGACAGAAAGCAAAGAGAGATCTTGCTTGTTTAGGGATAGTGAGAAGTTTTTTTTGCTAACGCTGGAAATCTTCAGAAAGGCCCTCTACTCAAAGGATAGTGATCCTTTGATAGTTCAAGTGTGTATTCCAGCAGTCAGGAAGTTTATATCAAAGCTAAAACCTCATTTGATACAAGTTCTTTTATAGCCTAAGGGGAAGTTAGAGAAAGACTAAATACTACTTCTTTATAAAATCCCATTATTCACTCCAGCCACCCCGGAGGTTCATGCAGTGGTTTTTCTTGAGCACCTACTATGTGCCAGACATTATATTGAATTGTGATGAGTCTGCTCTGGAACATCTTTAAGACTAACAGTAGACAACCCAGCCACGCTGGATGGTTTAGAATCAGATTTTTTTTGTTGTTTTTTAAGATTTTTTTTGATGTGGACCATTTTTATAGTCTTTATTGAATTTATTACAGTATTTCTTCTGTTTTATGTTTTGTTTCTTTTTGGCCTCTAGAGTTAGATTTTTAATTTTTTGGAATAATGCTTAGCCATTTGCTCTATGTTATTTAATCCTTATGATACTCTCAGAGACTGTATTATCATACCCATTTTACAGATGAGGAAATTAAAATTCAGCCACATTAAGAAACACACCCCATGTCACACAGTAGGGCCTTGGCCATGTGATGTGAGCTCCCACATCACATGAGAATAATGACCATTTTCATATAGTACTTTAGAGTTATCAAACAGCTTTTCTTGTGTTATTTCATTTAATTCTGTAAACAAAAATGATAGTAGTTATACTCATTTTACAGATAGCAATGATCATTTCTATTTATTGTATACTTTGTATGTGCCAAGAGTGGCAGACAAACTACTAGGTAAGGCCTAGTCCGGGTAAATGCTCACAGAGCCCTAATAAGCATCCTGATTCCCATTTCCCAGGTGAGCCACTGAGGCCCTCAGAATCTAAGTGACTTGCCAATAAAGTGGGGAGCTGTGATTCAAGCCCCAGATAGGCTGTCCAACTGGCACACATGAACTCTTGGCTATGTTCACTTCACCATGCTGTGCTGCCTCATTTTCTAGACGAGGAAAAAGGTTCAGAGAGTTAGCTAGTATAGCCAAGGTATCCAGCTCACACATAGCTGAACTGGGACCGCAACTCAGATCCTCTCATCAGAAAGGCCCCTTCTTTCCTCTTGTACTGAGCTGCCTCTCAGCTTAAGGAGAAATGCAAAGCTGTATCTTCCATTCAAGCTAAGTCCCCTGATTCCTTTGTGACATGTCTAAACATCAGTGATTCTAGTCATTCTTTAGATTTCTTTGTATTTCCCCCACTTTTAGGCAGACAGCCCTATACTGCTGGTGACATGCTACAGTATGGGAGTGGAGATACAGATGAAACTGCTTGCTCAGAAAATCATCCAGTGATGTTAGACTATGAGTCCTGTGTGCCCTGCTCATTTTGCTGTGTGGTTCTTGTCCTTTGTATCTATTAAAAATGGTGCTTGGGGGAAGGCCTTGTCTTTGTGAGATTGTTTTCTGATGTTGTAAGGAATGCATCTTTTCCCATCTGAAGACCATTTACCATTTATCTGAATAGCAAATGACATTAATGGTTAAAACAAGGAAGTATATCTGTATCAGATATATAACAAGGATCAGGTTTGAAATGTTGCCAATCTATTACAATCTCAACCTTGAACAGTTTAAAGCACAAAATTTCATTACTTGAACGATTAAATATCCATCCAGTTTCTAAAGGAAACGTCTCTGTGAACCATTTACAATAGTATACTTTAATTCAAATTGCAAACTCAGGTAAATGTTCCTTAAAACAGAATTGGATGAAATTTTTCTGTATATCTGTGGATACAGTAAACATTTGATAAATATCCAGATGTATTTAATTATTTTGAGTCAAAGAAAGTATGTCCCATTTAGATAGTCTTTAAATAAATTGTTTCTGAATTGAACAAATAAACAAGAAATAGCTGAAACTAAATGGCTTTGTACAGAAAAACTGAGAGGCTTTAAAGGAGGAATGATTTCAGAAAAAAAACCCACATCTTGTTATCCACTTTTTTTGGGTAGAGATAAACCTGAATTGACTCAAATATATTTATTGTTTTCAAAAATCGAGCTTTCCATTTTCAGAGGCTGATAGGTGATATGGGAATAATTTAAAAATTAAACCTATTCTAAATGGGTTAGCTCCAATTCAGATGTGTTTTAATCATGAAACAATTCCTGTGTCACCAAAAGTTATTTTAAAAGGCAATAATTAATATCACTGAGCATGTCCTGTGCTAGTCCTCTCTGCATAGTCTTCTCATGCAATTTTCCACATCTCTGTGATTCAGATATTATTACTTCCCATCCCCTTTTACAGATGCAGATGAGGAAACCGAGGTTCAGAGTCACTGAGTGATTAACCCCAAATCACATAGCTTAGAAATATAAGTCTCAGAACTTGAACCTAATCCGACATGTTCCAAAATCCATGGCTATTCTGATATACAAAGCTGTTTTGAGAACAGCCTGGTGTATTGGAATTTTTTTAAATTAAGAAAAAAGTGAACTTCACACACACACACACAAATGTTAAGAGAAATTAGCTTATAATTCTCTGTGTATATCTAAGAAACTCTGTTAGAGATACATTGAAAGATATTAGTAATTCTCAGCCGTTCACTCTAACCACTTGGTTGCCCATTATTTTTATTATTGCAGTGACTGTAGGTAACTCCAGGCCACATTCCAAACATGTGACATCGTTTAAACAGATTCCAATAGGATTAAAGACATTTCCCTGTTGTGTTTTGGGTTTTTTTCTTCCTGTCAGAAACTCATGTGCTTTACATCGAAACTAGATGGTGATAAAGCTTTTCTGTTCTTGGTTAGTTTTGAAATGAAGTTTTGTTTTTTTCTTAACGGTTGTTTTCTGGAGCAGCTTTAGCATCAGAATAACATAACTGTGTGTGCTCACTTGCTCAGTCGTGTCCGACTTCTTTGAGACCCCATGGACTGTAGCCCTCCAGTCTTCTCTGTCCATGGGGATTCTCCAGGCAGGAATACTGCAGTGGGTTGCCATTTCCTTCTCCAGGGGATCTTCCTGATCCAGGGATCTAACCTGTGACCACTGAGCAATCTGGGAAGCCCAGCATAACTGGCTCCTTTCCTTCCTGTTGAACTTCCATGCTGTCCCCTTTGTGCTCATCTCTGCCCCAAACTCCTCATCCCCACTGACCTGCCTGGGATGTGAACTGTGCTAAAATCATAGAATCATGCGTTTTTAGAACCAGAAAGCACGTCTGAAGGATACTGACTGGATGCACAACAGCAAAAGGCACCATCTCCCTGCTTTTTAATCAAGTAAATTGTTCCAACATTTCTTTTTTAAAAAGAAATAAGTCATACATGTTCATTGGGGTAATAAATTAAAAAAAACACACACACACACACAGAAAACAAAGAAAATAGAGTTCAACTTTGTGAAGATACCCAAAACAGATTGTTTTCTAAATGACTGTTAGTCTTTCCAAATAGAAATATTTATGTGTGAGGGAGACAGATAGTCCTTATGCATGATGTATTTTGTTACTTTCATAGAGACTCGGAGTCTAGAAAGCTGTGTGCTCCACAGGGCCTGCAAGGGTGGGGTTGTGGGAAATTCGTCGTCCTTGTATAGTCTGATTTTTTTTCCCCCTGCTTTATCCTTTCTAAGTTTGGGGTTGTGTGTGTAGGCCAGAGTGGCTGGTGTGCTAAGGATTTTCTTCTTTTTCCCAGACCCCAGGCAGGCGCAGTCCTCCCCACCCTGGTCCTATGACCAGTCCTACCCCTCGTACCTGAGCCAGATGACTCCTCCATCCATCCACTCCACCACCCCGCTGTCCTCCACGCGGGGCACCGGGCTGCCTGCCATCACCGACGTGCCCAGGCGCATTTCAGGTAAAGACCACACTTGATCTCAGAGCCCACTCTGGTGCAGGGGTGGGACTGGGGCTGCAGGGAGGGCCCAGCTGTCTCAACTACGCTCACAGCAAACTCTGTCAGAGGCTTGTGGACAGGGGTCCCACAGCTGCAAACCAGGTCTTCCGAATTACGGGGCTAGTGAGGGCTTGAACTTAAGTTGAGGTCAAGAGCCTGAATCTCCACCAGACATGGCATCCTTTGCTAAGAGGACACTCAGTGTCCCCAAGGTTCAGTCCTGCTGAATTGCATCCCTTTCGGTTGGCGCTGTCTCCCAACTGGGGCCTTCTCCTGAGGGTCTTGTGCCTGCCTGCCCAGCTTTCCTCTGCTTGCGTTCCTTTCTGTTCCTAACATCTGCCTGAAAGCCAAACTACAGCCTGAAGGCACAGCCCTCCATTTCTGAGGCTCTTAAACACCCAGGAGTTCCAGATAGCCAGTTCAGAGAAAGAAAAACTGCACACTTCAGATCCCCGTCAGACAGACACGAGTCACTCCAAGGACAGTGAGGCTGCAAGAGCCTTAAAGGGCCACGTGTTGCAGCCTCTGAGCAGCCAACTCAAGACCCAGGCAGCGCCATGAATCATACAGCTCACTGCTGTTGCTAGCAACGTGGCAGCCCCCAGGGCTCACCGTCCTCCCTTCCCAAGGCACCACGAAATTCTGTGACTCATGGTGGGGGGGTGTGTGATCAACATCCTGGCTGCACCTCCCCCCTCTCATAGAGCATTTGTCCCTGGGAACCAGAGAGTATCCACGAAGATGTCAGATTGACAAGTGGGGGAAAGTTAAAGGCTCTTGGCCAACCCTCTGAGTCCTGTGAATAAGAAAAAAAAAAATCTGTCATATACCCCCTGCATCCGGACTGCAGCCCTGCCCCCATCAATTCAGATG
>SJYV01021633.1:1565460-1590139 GCA_006410875.1 Neotragus pygmaeus | reverse complement strand
TGTGTGTCCGACACTGCTCTCAGCGTTCGGGCTCCGTGCACCTGTTTGACTCCCGGCCAGGTTAATGCCTTTCTTTCTTTCTCTTTGTGTTTCTGTCTCTGTTTTCTCTCCCTCTCTCCTTTTCTGCAAAGCTCGAAGCCGGTACTCGCTCCGCCGGGTTGCACCACTGGCAAGCTGATGGGCCGCCCGCAGGCTTGCAGGTTGCGATTAGCTCAGACTCCTTTATTTCTTTCAACTTGGGAGGAGGGAAGGCTTTGTTTCTGAAGCGAATGGCAGGAAAGGGCTCTCGGGTCCTAAGGCCTTCACCTTTTCTGCCACAGACGGACTCCCGTAGGGGTGAGTAGGGAAAGCAGGGATGGGGGGCAGGGGACGGGAACCTTCAGAGTCTTGGGAAAACCACGTGACCCTTTCTCATTCCGACTGCTGTTATTGTCATGAATCACTTGGTATTTATTGGGGAATCTGCAGAGTATAGAACTGTAGTGATCACTTCCGTGGAACGACTCCCTCCTTTAGGCAAACGTCTAGTAAGGACACGGGAAAGAATGAGGGAAGCACAGAGGGGTAACCAGGGCTGATGCAGGGTTACAGGGACAGTGTTGGATGGTGTTGAGTTAGTTCTGGTCCTCCCTTATGTATTTTAGACAGAGTCTGTTTTTGTCTTACCTAAGGCCAAGGTGACACTTTGCCAGGACAGATTTGTGCAACTTTGCCTCTGTTTAGGGTTCTCTGGGGCTTCTGTCTGTCCAGCCCTCTGTGGCAGAAGCTGTTCATCCTCTGGCTTTACCTGGAGGGAAAAAAAAAAAAAACCTCAGGGAGATATGGCAGCTTTAGAGACATTTATCTCCAGCATTTTCTTTCTGAGGTGTATTCAGTGGGAAAACGTTGACAATAACAGTGGGGAAAAAAAAGCTGCCTAAATGGCATTTTATCATTTATCATGTGTAATATGGAGCAGCCAGGTTATTTGGAGGCAGTTTAATGATATCTACTGAAAACATTTGCATGAACGAATATGACACAGCTTTTCTCATTTCATGGAGGAGGCAGAGACTGGTTTATTATCCAGCTGAGTATTAATCTGAGGCCAAAGGTAGGAACGGGCTTCTGCTTGAAACTAGTTTAAACCCGAGTTTAGTCCAGTTTCTTCCTCCAACCCCAAACATCTCTGTGAGTTGTTCCTGGCAAAGTAACATGGTGCCAGGGTGGGAGGTTCTGTGTAAACATGAGAGTGAAGAGAACAGAAAATCCCTCTTGTCAGCGTGTAACGAATCAGGAAGAAAGAACTAGATGTCAGCTGTCAGGGAACCAGAGGAGCCCTGCTTCCTCTGACCTTGCTCTTGGGTGTGCGGCTGCATCCACGCCCCAGAGCACTGCCTGCTGGACTACGGGACCAAGTCTTCAGGAGTGAGCCCCATCTCCAGTTCCCTTGGGACTGGTTCTAGGACACTCTTTGGATAGAAGTCTGTCTCATAGATTCTCAGGTACCACATTGCGTACTTTCTGTCTTGTTATTATCCCCCTCAATATCGAAAGGTGTCCCTAAGTTCCAGGACGCTATGTCTCTATAACACGGACAGCTAAAATATTAACCTCTGTTGCCATCTCCAAGCAGTTCTGTGTTCATTTTTTGAGATGCTTTCCAGAACAGTTCCTGTTTTCTTTTAGTATAGAACAATCCGTTCTCATCTCCCTCATCAAAACATTCTCATATGAGCTTGGGTGAGAAGGAATACAATTCATCACTTACAGTGTAAGGGTGGAGGTCCAAACCCAGGTTTGAATCCCAACTCATATTAGGCAAGTTTCTCACTTCTTGGAAACTTTTATTATTTGTAAAATGGGGATATAATATTTAGCTCTTAGGGTTACTAAGGGGATTAAATGAGAGGCATAGGTGTAAAGTGTTTGGGCAGGCTTGACACACCATATGTGTGTCACACAGATTGTAGCTGATATTAAGGAGCTAAAAGAGTTTTGTAAAAGTTGTATGTCTATTTATAATTTGTAGGCAAGCCCTAACTTAAATGAATCAGTTGATAAAAATCTAAACTTTTGAAGGAGTTATTTGCTTTATGAAATGGATAGTCACAGAGTATGTTTAAAACAAACAAACAAAAAACCTCATGAAATATTTAAATAAGTTAATACTGTATGGCATTCATAAAGCACTTAACACAGTGCCTAACACATAGAGTACTCAATAAATATTTGTCACTATTATTATTCCATAGACTAACTATGAATTTTTATAGAGCTAAAAGAAATTGGGAGGCATTCACAAAAAGTCAGTAAAGCACTAAGAGAAAATAACTATTCACTTAATGATGTCAGAAGACAGAAAATGTTAAATTACACTTACATGTAATTAGGCATGCTAATGTTCTTTTCCAAGGGATCATAAGCATAAAAGTCACCAGAAATATCTTTCAGAAAGGAATATTCCTAAGGAAATTCCATTTTATCCGAGAAGACCATTGCAAAGAAATACCACAATTTAATCTATTTAAAGACCTTCAGAGAATCCAGCTTTACAACTTCCTTTTTTGTTGTTCTTTCTTCTGAGTCATTTATCAAGTGTGGCTGCAAATGCTCAAACTTAATGAATTACAATAATGACAATGATACTATACCATAGATACCCTGTTGTTGTTGTTTAGTCACTAAGTTGTAGCCAACTCTTTTGTGACCCATTGGACTGTAACCCGCCAGGCTCCTTTGTCCATGGAGTTTCCCAGTTAAGAATACTGGAGTGGGTTGCCATTTCCTTCTCCAGGGGATCTTCCAACCCAGGGATCGAACCCACTTCTCCTGCATTGACAGGTGGATTCTTTACCACTGAGCCACCAGGGAAGCCTGTATATGTGTCCTGTTGGTGGTGGTGATGGTATTGTTTGGTCGCTAAGTCACGTCTAACTCTTTGTGATCCCATGGCTGCGGCTTCAGGCTCCTCTCTCCTCCACTATCTCCCAGAGTTTGCTCAAATTATATATTCTGTAGTTTCTCCCACATCCTTTATGGAAGCAAGAAGTAAATAAAATGAGATGATAAAGATATATTACCTGCAATCCCTACTTTACTGCAAAGAAAGATACAAAACCAGACATCTCAGAGTTTACAGGGGGCAGTTCCAAGATTCAGGAAATATTTCTTTAACCTTGAGTAGCCTTCAGTATTATAAGAAGAACAATAGCAGCAGTTACAAGTTTATGGCTGAACAATAAAGTGTTGTCCTGTAACTAATAGGGCCGACCTTATTGTATTGAGTTTAGATTATATCCAGCTGAATTATAAAAATCAAGCAGAAACCAGTCTAGAGAGATCTAATGCCAAGAAAGCCCTTGAAGGTTGGTTCCTCTCCCCACCATACTTACAGTGATAAATATGGCCTTATCACATAATAATTGGGATTTAAATAGCGACCCCATGTAACAGTCCATGGAATTCTCCAAGCCAGAATACTGGAGTGCACAGCTGTTTCCTCCTCCAAGGGAACTTCCCAACCCAGGGATCGAACCCAGGTCTCCCACATTGCAGGTGGATTCTTTACCAGCTGAGCTAGCAGGGAAGCCCTATAACTGACTGATAGGGTCGACCTTATTGTGTTGAGTTCATATCCAGCTGAATTATGGAAAATCAAACAGAAACTAGTCTAGAGGGATCTAAGTGCAGAGGAAGCCCTTGAGGGATTGGTTCCTCTCCCCACCATACTTACAATGATAAATATGGCTTTATCACATAATAGTTGGGATTTAAGTAGCACCCCTGAACACCCAGTGAGTTTATATATTATCTCATTTCATCTTACATGATTATAAAAGAACATTCACCCTACAGAGGTAGCCAAAGTTCTCACTGATTCTGTTAAAGAGCAAGGTGTGTGGGAAGGCCGGGAGACTTGACAACGCACCAGACCACTGCATGGCTTCGTGGCTGTAATACTGTTATCACTCATGGCATTTTTGATGTTCAAAGCACTTGTGAGGCTTAACACAAAGATTATAATTACTTTTCTGGAGCTCGTTAAAAAATAGTATGTAGACACATAATTACTGACTTTCAAAATGTATTTTATGTAATTATACTCTTACGAAAAGATGTCTAGCTATTTATTGAATCTTATTCTTTGACTTATGAGTCAGAGTTTGAGCTATTGTTAGCCTTCTAACGGAGACTGTACATAGGTTTATTCATTGCAAATAACTCCTCCCATCTCACCCATATAAATTAAGTACCTTGTTTGGGTGGGTGGATGAAACAGAAAAGAATACCTTTATTACTTTGCCAGGCAAAGGGGGCCACAATGGGCTAATGCCCCCTAGACCGTGTGACCTGCCCTGGGGTGGGTAGTGAGGAACCTTATAGCATGCAAGGAACAGGGCATGATCAGCTCATGGATGTTCTTCTGATTGGTTGGAGGTGAGGTAATGGGGAGTCAGCATCATCAACCTCCTGGTTCCAACCAGTCTAGGGTGCATAGACCCCAGAAGTATCTTGTGTGCATGCTGAGTCCCTTCAGTCGTATCTTGAAAGTCACAACTCTTTGTGACCCTGTGGATGTAGCTGGCCAGGCTCCTCAGTCCATGGGATTCTCCAGTCAAGAATACTGGAGTGGGTTGCCATGCCCTCCTCCAGGGGATCATCCCAATCCAGGGATTGAACGTGCATCTCCTGCATTGCAGGCAGGTTCTTCACTGCTGAGCCACCAGGGAAGCCCTGAAGTATCTTAGATTAGCCTAAGTCTGTACTGCTCTTTGGCATTTTTTTTCTGTGGTCTTGGTCGTTGTACCCATGGGCCTCTGTGATCCTTTTAGGAGGTTTCTTAGAGATGTAAGATACATGAGTTAGATATACAGGATCATATGTGTTGTCTACCTTGGAGACCCTGGGAGAGACCAATACAGGTTATATGGATGTTTTTTCTCTACACTTGTAGGGTTATTTCTACATAAGACAGCATTAAGAACTGTAATCTTTTTGAAGATCTTTTCTTTTCTAATCTGTTTAAGCAAGCAGTCTTTAATTTATTCTTTCAAAATATTTATATATCAACAAATGCCACTTGATCAATTATACAGGCCCACTAAGATATCTCCATTTTTGTGACTCTTAGTTGCTAAACTATAATATTCCCAAAAGTCAGCAGAATAGGGGTTAGTCTGATAAAGAAAATTCCTAAAATCTATTTTATTACTTCCACAAAATCTAGAAATTGCAGAGGAAAAACTCCATTTGATCACTCAAGGTCAATTGGCAGGATTGTTTCATGTCATTTCAAAGCCAGCAATGTTTGATGTAGTTCATTTTTAAATATCCCTTCTATTGCTGAGTTTCTGTCAGTTCCTCTGGTTTGAGGGTTTGAAACCAGCAACTTCAGTAATGTGCCAAGTATATGTGGACATTAATTTTAGCAGGGCCTCTCTTAACTCACAGGAGGGAGTGACGCCTTCAGAGAGGTTAAAAGGAAAACTCCAGCAATTAAATCAGAAAGGTAAAGCAACTATAATAAAACATTAGACCATCTACTTTTTACTACAGAACTATTCCTTTATTAAGACCTACCTGTTTGGTAGACACACCTCTGCCATCTCAGCCATGGGCAAGTAATTAAGTTTAATAGGAGCCACTCTTATTTTGAAGAAGTTCTCTGTTTAAAGCCACAGAGGGGGAAGTTATTAAATTTAATGGACCCTAAACAAAGGCAAGCCCTGTGTTACCAAGTGAATATTCAATATTCTTTCCTATAATTTTGACTGTGATTGGTTGGGTTATTTTTGCATTCTGTGAGTTAAAACTCATCTTGCTTTCTTTAGAAATAGGATATTTTCTGACACAAACAGAGGGTATTTTTATCTTATTGCTGTAGGCCCAGTTTCAAGGGCATCCCTGGACCTCAGCTGAGCATAATTTTTGAGTTTCTGATGCTGAGGATACAAGAATGATTTCCATTTCTACAAGATTGATTAGGGATAGTTGGCCCAGCTCACAAAGTTGACAAAACTTGGTTGTGTGACTAGTTACTGTTATTTGTAGCTAGAATGAGCTACCAAAGCACAGGATGAACCTGGGTACAAGGTTCAACTGTGACCGTATATGTGGTTCTTGTCGATTGTTTTCATTGAGGATTTATTTTTGATAACATGTATAGCCACCCACACATGGAGAAAAGACTCAGTAATGAAAGCGATCATGCTTAGGCGGAGATGGAAAAAACGTGGTTACATATTTTAGTGAAAGATTTGCTGTAATCCCTTTCTTTTCATAGAAGTTTGGGTGCCTGAACCTAACTTGAGCACAAGTATTAAAGTTAATTTTCAAACGACGCCGTGGCTTCTGTGGTTCACCGGGATCCACATGAGGGTGGAGGCAATTGAACTTGAGGAAACCTGAGTTTTGGTTTCATTGTCACTAAAGAGTCTTTGCATCTTTCTCATATATGTCAGTTAATTTATTACACCTGCATGGTCTCGTGTAAGTGAGTTACTCAAAACTGTCCAGCCGCTTGTCTCAGAGGTTCTTCAGGGAGTATGACTGTGTCTGTCCACGGATTTGTGGTTCTTAGGACTTCTGGTTAAGAAAGCTTGTCTGACCTGATAAATGCTAGTGGAAGAACTAAGTTATGTCATTCCCTTCAAAAGAGTAGAAACATACTATCATGTATATTTGTTTTTAAACTAATGCTTATTTTTTAGAGTGGCTTTAGATTTCCAAAATGTTGACCATAAGGTACAGAGTTACTATATCCCTCCCCAACACCATCTGCACCAGCCGTTTTTTCTTGTCATTAACATTTTGCTTTTGTTTGGTACATTTGTTAACAGTTGACGAACCAGTATTTGTACATTATTATTAACTAAAATCCATAGTTTACAATAGGGTTCACTCTTTGTGTTGTATACGCCTGTGGGTTTTGCCAAATGCTTAGTACCGTGTATCCACCATTACAGAGCCACACAGAATAGTTTCATTGCCCTAAAAAATCTCCTGTGTTCTACCTACTTATCCCTCCCCACCTGCCCTCTTAACTCCTGGCAGCCACTAATCTTTTCCTTATCAGTATGTATTTTTAAAATGTATTTTATTTTTGTCTGCTCTGGCTCTTTGTGGCTGCATGCTGGCATTCTGTGGTTGTGGAGAGTGGGGGCTACTCTTTAATTGTGGAGCAGGGGATTCTCAGTGCAGTAATTTTTCTTGTTGTGAAGCACGCGCTCCAGGGCCCACAGATTTCAGTAGTTGCTGCATGCAGGCTTAGTAGATGTGGCTCACGGGCTTAGTTGCTCCTCTGCATATGGAATCTTCCTGGACCAGGGACCAAACCAGTGTCCCCTACATTGCAAGGCGGACTCTTAACCACTAAACCACCAGGGGAGCTCAATATCTGTATATTTTTGCTGTTTCCAGAATATCATATAATTGGCATTACAGTATGTAGCCTTTTCAGACTGGATTATTTCACTGAGGGTTATGCATTTAAGGTTCCTCTATATCTTTTCATGGCTAGATAGCTCATTTCCTTTTGCCACTGAATGATATTCCATTGTAAGGATGCTATTGAATTTTTAAAAGCATTCAGGCCATTCTCCCTGCACCTCTGAATACTACCACACCATTTCCTTTTCCACTAATATTTATTCCATTAAACACTTACTAAGCACCTACTATATGGCATAAGTGTGCTAGGTTGTAAGAATACTCAAGAACATGTAAGACACAGGCTTGTCCTTGAAGAAGCTGACTTAGTGATATTTCTTTTTAGAAAGCATTTCATGCATTCCTGCCTGGGGGAACACTTCCTCTGTCTTAGCCATTGTCACCAAATGGCCCAGATTATGGCTTTCCTTATCTTTGGCTCATTTTTGAAAGAAAACTTTCTTCTCATAGGAATGGTTTTGCTCATAGGAACTTTTACTATTTAGGTGGTTGTTCCTATTGACTCAAGTACTGAACTGGCCCAGCTAAAAATAACAATCCATTTATGTGGCTACTTAGCTGCCTCCCCAAATACCCAACTCTCCTCGGTAACTGTGTTAGTCACTCAGTCGTGTCCGACTCTTTGTGACCCCACAGACTGTAGCCTGCCAGGCTTCTCTGTCCATGGAATTCTGCAGGCAAGAATACTGGAGTGGATTGCCATTCCCTTTTCCAGAGGAACTTCCCAACCCAGGGACTGAACCCTGGTATCCTGCCTCACAGGCAGATTCTTTACCATTTGAGCTACAGGGAAATCTTTCCTAGGTGAAGGATGCTATTTATGTCCCATGAATGCCTGGTGTTCTTCAAGTGTGTTGCGCTGTTCCAGTTTCAGGCCAGCCCACTTTTCTGCACTGCCCAGGCAGGGCCGGGCCGATCCTTCTCAGGCATCTTCTTCCCAACCATCCACTTTCCTCCAGACGAATCACTCTTTCATCCATTTCTTGTCTTTGTACTGGACACACCTCTAATGTGTATGAATCTTCCTTTAATAATAGTTAGATTACATGCTTTCACCCTCTCATAGAAGATAGGCTTCTTCAAAGACAAGCCTGTGCCTTACATGTTCTTGAGTATTCTTATAACCAACACAGTTATGGCGTATAGTAGGTGCTCAGTAAATGTTTAATGGAACAAATATTAGTGGAAAAGATGACGGGGAAAAATGAAAGAAGATAGGGAACTTCCCTGGCGGTCCAGTGGTTAAGACTTTGCCTTCCATTGCAGGGGTTGAGGGTTTGATCCCTGGTCAGAGATCTCAGATCACGCATGTCACATGTCCTGGCCAAATTTAAAGAAAAAAAAAAGCAAACAAAAAAAAAAAAGAGAGAGGGAAGATGGGCATGTGGGAGAAAATTAGAAGTAGAAAGGGAAAAAGGAAAAAGAAGAAAAAAAGTTTTTATTCACCTAGGACAACAAATAAACGGCAAAACAAGAGAAACTTTTGACTGATAAGGACAGGAAATAGCACAGTAAGAGCGTGCATGAGCAGTGTATATTTTTATCTCCAAGTCTCTCTGAAATGTGTTTCACATTTAGAACACATATCAAGACTGCATCTGTTTCCAGAACTTGCTGCTAACAGTTAGTAATCATGCCAAAACATACTTTAGGTCCAGCTTGAAACCAAATGATCAAATAGAGTTTTTGATTTCTAATTTAGAGTCTGACATTAATTATAGCTGTCATGTAATAAAGTGTCAAAGTCTTTTCCGAGAAAACGATAGAAACTATATTAACTAAGCCATAAACTGAAGCAAAACTCTTCCTCAAAAACAAAGCAACAGATCTGGTGTGGACAACTATCATTTCTCATAAAGTCGTATCTTCTGAATTTTTCCTGTTCTCCCCTCTTCTTCTCCCCTTTTTAAACTCTTGTTGTACGATGAGATTTTGTGACATAAGACCTCATTCTCCTGGTTGGTGGTCTTTGGGCAAATCACACTTCCTCAGTGGCCCTCTTGAGGCCTGGCATCCAGAACCAAACTCTTTCATTCTCAGCCCTGTTGGTGCTGGCTAAAGTGGCCTTGGTTCTTTGGTGACCATGTTACACTGTTTTCTTATGGGCCTCTTTCTGTCAAGCTGCATTTCTTCCATTTTTTTACTTTTGCAGGTTTTTTTTTTTTTTAGATCCAAGTATGGACATTTATGGTTATTCCTGTTGTGTGTGTTAATTGCCTAGTCATGTCTGACTCTTTGTGACCCCATGATCTGTAGCTCACCAGGCTTCTCATGTCCATTTCCAGGCAAGAATACTAGAGTTGGTTGCCATTTCCTTCTCCAGGGGCTCTTCCTGACCCAGGGATGAAACCCAGGTCTCAGGCATTGCAGGCAGATTCTTTACCGTATGAGTCACCAGGGAAACCCACTTATTCCTGTTAGGTTTTATGTTATTTAATTCAGGTAATAGCTTCTGCCTGTCAAGAACTTTGAATTTTTATTAATTTCATCCAATATATTAGTAGTAGCCTCTTGCTTTCTTTCCTACCTGAGATGTCTTTCCTCAGTTCATTTCAGCCATTTCAAGTCAGTTCAACAAATACTTGGTACATGACTTAAAATGTGCTTAGGCAGGCAGTGAATAAGAAGACATTGTCCCTGGCTTCAGGAAGACTTCCGTCTCATTCAGAAAACAGGATGGGAATATGACATGGTTATATGATGATACCAGCCCACATGGATGCCAGAATATGCAAAAAATGCTCAGAATTTTAGTGAATGGGGATCTCTTTTGACCCCTACATAAACTTAAAGTCTTCTCTTTGAGGAAATTAAAAAGCAGTTCCATTCTGCTCAGATGATATTTTTATTCTGAATTGCTTCGACAATTACATTTTCAGCTGAAAAAAAGATTACACTTGTTGACATGTGTGGTTTCATAATGTTTCTTAAGACAAGAATATACAAGATCTTGTCTTTTCCCAGCTAGATTGAAAGCTCCCATAGGCCAAGGGCCTCGCCTCCAAATCCTTTGCTATCTCTCCAAGACTTCAGCTAGATTGAAGGCTCCCCTTAGGCCAAGGAACTGGCCTTCTTATCCTTCTCTGTCTCTGTTACTCCCTCTATGCTGTGCATGTAGGTGCTCATGGGAAGTTCTTGCCTGCAGAAGAGAGGTCAACCCAATAGTCCAGGCTGCATGCCTCAGGGTTGATTATGCTCTGACCATAGTTATTGTTTAGTTGCTAAGTCATGTTCTTTGGGACTCCATGGACTATAACCTGGCCAGGCTCCTCTATCCATGAGATTTCTCAGGCAAGAACATTGGAGTGGGTTGCCATTTCCTTCTCCAAGGGATCTTCCTGACTCAGGGACCAAACCCAGGTCTCCTGTGTTGGCTGGTAGTCTTTGCCACTGGGCCACCAGGGAAGCCCATATTTAGGATTTGGCTAATAGATCTAGAAGTGGGTCTATATAGAAGATTAAGGACAATTGTCATTTACCCTGATTTAGTATTCCATATACACAGATATGGTCCTCGGACATGATTATATCATAGAATTTTCCACTATTATCTTTTAAAGTGAAGGAATATAATTAGCTATGTGCTGTAACATATATATGCACATATGCATGTAGTCATCTGTTCCCTACATTTAGAATGAATATACATGTAAATATCCTTGACTGGGTCTATTATTTGGGATATTAATATATATCAGCAAGGCTGCTGCTGCTGCTGCTAAGTCGCTTCAGTCGTGTCCGACTCTGTGTGACCCCATAGACGGCAGCCCACCAGGCTCCCCCATCCCTGGGATTCTCCAGGCAAGAACACTGAAGTGGGTTGCCATTTCCTTCTCCATCAGCAAGGCTACTACTTAATTTTTTCAGGAAAAGTAGGACCATTGAAACCCCCGTGTTTTAGTATTATTTTGTTACTTTATTGAGCATTGACTTCTCTGTGCTGTGCTTACTCACTCAGTCATGTCTGACTCTTTGCTACCCAATGGACTGTAGGCCGCCAGGTTCCTCTGTCTGTGGGGATTCTCCAGGCAAGAATACTGGAGTGGGTTGCCATGCCCTCCTCCAGGGAATCTTCCCAACCCAGGGATTGAACCCAGGTCTCCCACATTTTGGGTGAATTCTTCACCGTCTGAGCCACCAGGGAAGCCCATGAATACTGGAGTGGGTAACCTATCCCTTCTTCAGGGGATCTTCCCAACTCTGAAATCAAACCAGGGTCTCCTGCATTGCAGGCGGATTCTTTACCAGCTGAGCTAGCAGAGAAGCCCTTTGATTTTTCAGGAAGTATTAATTGATCACTGCTTGTAGAAAAAGGGAAAGAGAAGTTGTGTGATAATATTAAATTAGTTTTCAGATTTGTTGATACATAGAAACAGTTGTAAGGGGAACTTGAAAGTGAAAGTGAAGTCGCTCAGTCGTGTCCAACTCTTTGCAACCTGTGGACTGTAGCCCACCAAGCTCCTCCGTCCATGGGATTCTCCAGGCAAGAATACTGGAGTGGATTGCCATTTCCTTTTCCAAAGGGGATCTTAGAAAGATACATTTAAAGAGGTAACTAAACAGGTAAAAAGCTTTTTTATCATTTAAATTTTATATGATAAAATGCAGATGATGGCACTTTAGCTTGAGTTGTTCAAAGTCATTTTGGGTTTGTATTTTGTTTTGAGCAGTTTGTTTTCAGAAACAAACAAACAAACATATATTATTAAACAAGGTCAGAATGTAAGTGAGTTGGTCTGAAGCAAATCTAGTATCCCATTTGACTAAAATGTCTGAAAAAAATTTTTTTTTTTGCTGTGGCTCTCAAGAATTCAGGAATGTCTGGTCTATGAAAGTCATGTAAATTAAAAGTCTGCTCAAGTGACATTGTCCCTGAATATCTCAAAGGATTTCTTCACCAGGAAGGTGTCATGTCTTTTCTAGAGAGACTTTGACCTTCAGCGACCAACTTAGAACCAGCAAGCATGGTGGACTGGAGAAGCCCAGTGTTTCTGTATCCAAACATTGGCTACAGCTCTCTCCAACCCAAATGGTCACCATTCCAGCTCCCTGTTGTCATTAATAATAATGCTGTCATTAATGGAATAATGATAACAAATATGAGGATGGTTATAAACACTCCACCCTATGACAAAGAGAACAGTGATTCATGATAAATCAATAATAAACCCACTGATGTGGTCACATACACATGTAATTAAAAAGAACCCTTTCTAAATAACAACTACAAAGGAAATAAAACAAGCCTTGGAGAAAACAAAAAACTCTGATAATACTGTTGTGGTACTCATTATTAAAAATAACAAACTTGTCAGCTCCCATACTATACCTTGGGAAAACAGTGATTCTCAGTATTACCTAAAGATATGTTGGAGAATTGACCTTAAAGATTCTGAAAAGGAGAGTTTGACCTCCTGGGTGGTTAACAGAACAAGTTCCATTTTTTTCTGACCTTAGAAGTTAATTGGTTGTCACGGGTACCCTACCTTTGAAGCATTAACTGGGTCTTGGTTTTAGATCCACTCTGACAATCTCTTAATTGGTGCATTTAGACTGTTGACATTTAAAGTGACTACTAATGTAGTTGGATTCACACTACCATATTCGTTACTCTTTTCTTTGTATTAGTGTCGTTCTTTATTTGATTTTTTCTTCCACTCTTTTTCTACCTTTTGTGATTTTGAGTGTTTTATTTGATTCCCTCTTTTCTCCTTTCTTAGCATATCGGTTCTGCTTCCTTTTTAACCTTTTTTTTTTTTTNTAAGGGGAACTTGAAAGTGAAAGTGAAGTCGCTCAGTCGTGTCCAACTCTTTGCAACCTGTGGACTGTAGCCCACCAAGCTCCTCCGTCCATGGGATTCTCCAGGCAAGAATACTGGAGTGGATTGCCATTTCCTTTTCCAAAGGGGATCTTAGAAAGATACATTTAAAGAGGTAACTAAACAGGTAAAAAGCTTTTTTATCATTTAAATTTTATATGATAAAATGCAGATGATGGCACTTTAGCTTGAGTTGTTCAAAGTCATTTTGGGTTTGTATTTTGTTTTGAGCAGTTTGTTTTCAGAAACAAACAAACAAACATATATTATTAAACAAGGTCAGAATGTAAGTGAGTTGGTCTGAAGCAAATCTAGTATCCCATTTGACTAAAATGTCTGAAAAAAATTTTTTTTTTTGCTGTGGCTCTCAAGAATTCAGGAATGTCTGGTCTATGAAAGTCATGTAAATTAAAAGTCTGCTCAAGTGACATTGTCCCTGAATATCTCAAAGGATTTCTTCACCAGGAAGGTGTCATGTCTTTTCTAGAGAGACTTTGACCTTCAGCGACCAACTTAGAACCAGCAAGCATGGTGGACTGGAGAAGCCCAGTGTTTCTGTATCCAAACATTGGCTACAGCTCTCTCCAACCCAAATGGTCACCATTCCAGCTCCCTGTTGTCATTAATAATAATGCTGTCATTAATGGAATAATGATAACAAATATGAGGATGGTTATAAACACTCCACCCTATGACAAAGAGAACAGTGATTCATGATAAATCAATAATAAACCCACTGATGTGGTCACATACACATGTAATTAAAAAGAACCCTTTCTAAATAACAACTACAAAGGAAATAAAACAAGCCTTGGAGAAAACAAAAAACTCTGATAATACTGTTGTGGTACTCATTATTAAAAATAACAAACTTGTCAGCTCCCATACTATACCTTGGGAAAACAGTGATTCTCAGTATTACCTAAAGATATGTTGGAGAATTGACCTTAAAGATTCTGAAAAGGAGAGTTTGACCTCCTGGGTGGTTAACAGAACAAGTTCCATTTTTTTCTGACCTTAGAAGTTAATTGGTTGTCACGGGTACCCTACCTTTGAAGCATTAACTGGGTCTTGGTTTTAGATCCACTCTGACAATCTCTTAATTGGTGCATTTAGACTGTTGACATTTAAAGTGACTACTAATGTAGTTGGATTCACACTACCATATTCGTTACTCTTTTCTTTGTATTAGTGTCGTTCTTTATTTGATTTTTTCTTCCACTCTTTTTCTACCTTTTGTGATTTTGAGTGTTTTATTTGATTCCCTCTTTTCTCCTTTCTTAGCATATCGGTTCTGCTTCCTTTTTAACCTTTTTTTTTTTTTTGGCATTGCCCTAGAGTTTGCAATATACATTTGTGACTGCTCCAGCTCTACTTTCAATAACATTATACCACTTCATGGGTATTGTGAGTACCTTGCAGTCTATAAACATTTGCATGTAGGTTTTGTGTAAACATAAGTTTTCAAGTTCTTTGGGTAAATGCCAAGGAGTCCAAATACTGGATGGCATAGTAAAAGTATGCTTAGTTTTGAAAGAAACCACCAAATTGTCTCCCACCATGGCTGTACATTTTGGATTCCCACCAGCAATGAATGAGATTTCTCATTGCTCACATAATCTCTGTGTGCCTTTATATTTAAAGTGAGTTTCTTGTAGATAATGTCCAATTGGGTCTTGTTTTTTGATCCACTCTAACCATCTCTGTCTTAACTGATGCCTTTAAACTACTGACATTTATTGTGATTATTGATATACTTGGATTGGTTTCTCTTTGAAGGGTGAGTAAAGTCTCAAATAACCTATTTAATCTAGCAAATGATTAAAACATTTAAATTTGGGACATGCACCTCCAAAGAGAGTAGAACCCAAGAGTGATAAAAGTAGCAGTTGTTGAGTAAAATTGTGTTGAATTGACTTGTTTTATCAGAAAAACATTTCTTGAAAGGCCCAGGCATATGGCACTCTCAGAGCATCATTGAAAGTGTGTTGGAAACAGCACTTGGCTGGGAATTGAGGAACTTGGCATTTAATCTTGGATGTACCTCTGGGTTCTTAAGCAAGTCACTTAATTTCCATGGGTTTTAGTTTCCTCAGGTGTGAGGTGAGTTAGTTGGGCTAGATATTCATAAAGCTTTGAATGTCTGTGATACTAAAATAAGGCCTGAAAGCACATAAGAAAACTGGATACTGCCACCCATAATAAGAATAAAGGCTTGGATGATATTTGATTTATGAACTAAATTTATAGAAATAAATACTGCAGATGTCAAGGAAAGCTTTGTCTTGTACTTCAGTTGATTCTGATGAGAAGCAACATGAGATCAGGTTAATTAATGCCAAAGTACATTCAGACCTTACCCACAGCTGAGCTTCTGTACATGGTGAAGCCTCAAATATGTGCATATGTGTCAGGGTCTGCAGACAGATTCTGAACCCCAGCTTCAATTTAGAATTAAGAAACTTTATTTCATTGATGTTTTGCACATCCTTGCATGGCTTTATGCAGTGTATCTATGTTACATCTCTTTACTTGAGGATAGTTATAATGAAGTGCACTTTATCTCAATGGAGAAATGAGAATCTTGTAAGTTAAAGCTTATTAAAACAAAAGAGCAGGTAAATTCTGTTAATAAGAGAATACATGGAATCAGAAGACCAGACCTTCTATATTGAAGACTTTAGATATATTTAGAGGTTATATATTTATGATTTATTTAGACATTTATGACAAATATATTTATATTTATGAACTACATATTTATAACAAAATTCTGTTTAGTGAAATATTGTTATCACAGTTTTTTATGTCCATGTGATAAAAACTTTACTAATATGGTGATGAATCAGAGAAAAGCTCAGAAAGCTTTTTCTACTGGTATATGATGTGGTGATTAAACATTCAGTTTTTGGAGCCAGGCCTCTTCACTCACTAGCTGTGTGATCTTGGGGTTATTACTTAGCTTGTCTGTGCCACAATTTTTCCATCTGTAAAATGGGCTAATAATAATAATACTACCATCAACCTCAAAAGGTTGAGGACTAAAAGGTAGCTAATATATGTAAAGCCCTTAGAATAATGCCTGGCACACAATACATGTTAGCTATTACTAGGTAAGGGCAGGCAGTTGAAAATAAGAAAATATTATCTATGGACATGTGCTGTGAAAAAGTAAAGTAGGGTGACCTGATGAGTAGGGGGACATTTAAGCTGAGACCCAAATAGCCAGAAGGCATAGCCCTGCGTGATCCCCCCAGGCAGTGGGGAAGGCTAGCGCTCGTGCCCTCACTGGGGAGCAGAGTGCCTAGTAGCTGCAGATGTAGCAGATAAGATGCGTCAGAGAGATGGGCTTTGGGTCATGCGAGGTCTCACTGGTCAGGATTAGAAGTTTGGATTTGCAGGGACCTGCAGTGATGAGCCACCGATAGATTTTAAGTAGGATCAAAATATAAATGTGTTTCTATCTTCCAAAGGTCACTTTGGCCTTTTGGGGGAGAATTGTGTAGGAGGATGAGGGACAGACCAAGAGTGTGGCTGGGAGGCTGGGGCAGTCACTATGGCAACAAGATGGTGGCTTATGCTCAACCTGGAAGGGTGGGGATGGAGAGACTGTGGATTGCGGGGGATGGGAGGTGGTATCTGCCTGTATCAACATGTTTTAATCATACTCCCCCCTGCCCCCATCATTCATTTACTTTGAAAGGAAGAATATCGCATCCTCTAAAACTTTAATGTTTATACACTGTTCCTATTACCTGGAGTGAATCGGTCATTCAGGAATTGCTTGATTTATTAGGTGAATACAGAACCACCCACCTGGAAAATTCAGGCCAGCAATCCACTCTAAGAGCTGAAATGTTTGGTTTGGTTGTTTTCATTGACACATTAATTTGATTATTTCCAGTAGCTCCCTTTCCTTGGCACGCTGCAAACCCTGATTGCGGTGTGCAATGAAGTGCAATGATGAGATTAATTGGGGGGACTGACCAGCATTGTATTTTGTCCTCTTAAAATGTAGGTAGTGTGTTTTTATATATTTCATCGCCTTTATCTACTGCTAAGTCACTTCAGTCATGTCCGACTCTGCGACCCTATGGAATTTAACCAGCCAGGCTCCTCTGTCCATGGGATTCTCCAGGCTCTGTCCATTGAATTCTCCAGACAAGAATACTAGAGTAGGTTGCCGTGCCCTCCTCCAGGGGATCTTCTCGACCCAGGGATTGAAATCCAGTCTTTTGAGTCTCCTGCGTTGGCAGGCAAGTTCTTTACCACTAGCACCACCTGAGAAGCTCTATCCGCTGCTATATACAGCTTTTAAAGAAGGAATGAAATCCTATACTGGGGCTACAAGATGATCATACAGAAAGCGTGTGGCAACAACCCTGAAGGGAGGAGAGCCCCGAGCCCCTCGCTACATCAGGCTTGCAAGCCCAGCTCCTGCATCTGAGACAAGGAAAGCTGGGTAAGACACCAGCATTTGTCCTCCCTGGGAATGGAGTCAACAACCCCACAGAGCTGCTTCCCAGAGGATTGAGAAATAAAGACATGGCTTAAATTGGGAATAACTTGAATTGATAAGAGGTGAGGGACTCGTTCTAAGCAGAATCTCAAGCACAGGCTAACATTCATGGAGGAATCTTCAAATAGCTGAGACACTTGTATTGCCCTTGTAGTCAGTGATCACTCGCTTCTCAGATATCCTCTAACCAAACCTTAAAGAAAGAGTCTTCTCTCCCTCTGCCCCCAAACCTTCCATCTGTGGTTCTAGAAATTAGCTTCCAGATCTTACAAAGATAAGAGCACTTCTTATATTTCCTGTTTGAAGTCACAAAAATCCTGGTCTCTGTGAATACCAGTGACCTCTTCTTCCTGCCATGCCAAAGGACAGAGGGAAGTATCCTAAAACCATTACCACAATTTGTTAGCTTTTTATTATTATTATTTTAAAAATTATTTTCTAAGAGAACTTATTTTAATTTTATTTATTAGTTTGTTTGGCCACACCGTTGCAAGGCATGTAGAATAATTAATTCCTTGACCAGGGATTGAACCTGAGCCCCTTGCATTAAAAGCGCACAGTCCAAACCACGGGACCTCCAGGGAAGTCCCTTGTCAGCTTGTTTTAAAGGAAAGGAGTGCAGTAAAATCAGAATCTGGGGAGCATATTTCTCAGTCACCTAGTTACTTAAAATTTATTTGATGGATTTATATGGAGTTTTGGAAGCTCAAAGAACTCAAAATACAGTACAATTCAGAGGGCATCAGCATCGCATAGGATGGGATGATAGAATCATTCCAGGGGCTCTGAAAACATGATGGATTGGAATTCTGGATAAGAGGTGGGCTCTTCCGTTAGCTTTGGAACCTAGTTCTGACCTTCCTCTCAGGCTTTGACTAGACATGGCCCAAGGAGAATGGAAGCCAAAAGACTCCGTGTAAGGAGGATGCAAGACCGGAGGACGAAACACCAAATAAGGAGGCCACTGGGGAAAAAATAGTCACTTTTTAAAAAGAATAAAACTTAGAGACAACATGGTTTAGAGTGAGGGCTGTTTTCTCCCCAGGAGCCAGGAGGTCTGAATACTGATGGTGCGGCTTGCTTCCTCATCAAATGAGGGGTGGTCTTGACCAGGCTCATGGTTCCCTCCAGTTTCAAGACTTTGGCCCTGTTCTTTTTTGCTACAACTCTGCAGTATTATGTTGAAAATCACTGGGGCTTCCCTGGTGGTCCAGTGGTTGGAGACTCCATCTGCCAGTGCAGAGGACATGGGTTCAACCCTGGTCTGGAAAGATCCCACATGCCCCAGGGCAGTTAAGCCCATGCTCCTAGATCCTGTGCTCTGCAACAAGACAGTAGCCCCCACTTGCCGCAACTAGAGAAAGCCTACATGCAGCAATGAAGATCCAGCATAGCCAAAAATAAATACATTAATAAATTAGTTTAAAAGAATCACTACAAAACTGGATAAGGAGATATATAACTAGACCTTTACTTAGGGACATGGATTGGCACTAGAAACTTGGTGATCTGGTTGTATTTCAGCCCCAACTCAGATCCTCTCAACTAGTATATAGAATGTCAGCTTGAAGCCATAGCTTCTGCCCTGGGTCCCTGCACCTGGTCACCTGGCATTGCCCTGCTGTGTACCATATCCCCCGGTGCCTAAAAGAGGGAAAAAAAAATTTTTTTTACCAAAGCAAACCCCATCCAAGGGTCTTCCTTCTAACATTTTAATAGAGATAACATTTCAAATTGCAAATAACAGAACTTCTAGTTAGAAGTTGAGAAAAAAATCTGAAAGTTTGTGAAAGTCGAAAAAGCAAGGACCAAGTAAGGTTATGCAGATGGTAAATTGCAGCCATTCACACGGAGGTAAAACTTCGGATACTGAAAAATATGGCAAGTAAGCTCTAACAAAAAGAACAAATAGGCAGGTTAGTACTGAGGGAAATGGGAAGAACAAAGAGATTGGTACAAATAACCCTGCGGGTTGGGACTGTAGATTTCAGCGGCATCACTCTGGGTATGACGAGTACCGTGGCCCAGTGCAGTCTGAGGACGAAGAGGCTCTAGCAGCTCGTCTGGCTCAGGGGATGGTGGCCTGAAGGCTGGGTTGACCAGGAGACATGGAGACCCTGAGACCAGGAGACGCAGGCGCCCTGAATGTATGAAGAAAAACTGAAGATACCACCAGGAAGAAGGAATCGTCCTCGCGATGGAGAAGCTTGAAATCTGCTGCTCTCATTCAGCAACTGGAGGAACAAGTGAAAGAAAGTGAAGTCGCTCAGTCATGTCCGACTCTTTGCGACCCCATGGACTGTAGCCTACCAGGCTCCTCCCTCCATGGGATTCTCCAGGCAAGAGTACTGGAGTGGGTTGCCATTTCCTTCTCCAGGGGATCTTCCCAACCCAGGGATCGAACCCAGGTCTCCTGCATTCCAGGCAGACGCTTTAACCTCTTGGAGGAACAAGAGGAAACTGAAAAGACCCAGGATGCGCACGTCATCAATAACAGTGGCTTTTCCAATGGCAGAAATGAAAGCCTGTGGATAAGGACCTCCCTGGTGGTCCAGTGGCTAAGACTCTGCACTCCCAATGCAGGAGGCCTGGGTTCAGTCCCTTATCGCACACTGCAACCAAGAGTTCACGTGGTGCAACTGTAAGACCCTGCATGCTGCAAGGAAGATCGGAGATCCCTCATGCCGCAACGAAGACCTGGCACAGCCACATAAATAAATATTGAAAATAAATAAATAAAGCCTACAGCTAAAGAACACCATGTTACAACAAATTAGGTGCAGAGGCAAACGGGAAGAGTTATAGCAACTATGTCCAAAGGTGACAGTAAGAATAAGGGTATACAAAAAATCCTGAGGATTAATAATGATAATATTTAGACAGTGTTTTAAATCTATAGGAAAGATGTTCACAGACATGCTCATGTAACCTCACAGCAGCTCACCAGGGTACCGATGTTATTGTAGTCCCTGTTTTGCAGGAACTAGGGGCTCAGGGGCCTTCAGAGACTTGATCTTTAGGTCACGCAGGGAAAAAGGGGGAGGTGAAGCCTCAACCCCGAGTCTTTGGGCTCCAAATGTGCTTTCCCCACCGTGCATGGTCATAGGAGTCTCTATGTCAAAGCCAGATTTTGCTACAAAAGCCTGTTGAGTGTTATCCTCAGGGAATTTTTTTTTTTTTAATCACATCCAGTGTACTCTCAGGGAACATAACACCAGTCTTCCTTACTAAGTAGGCAATATCCATGCTTGAAACAGATCAGATAACCCAAAATAAGGTAAATTTTACCAGATTCCTACCAGAAGCAACAGTGTAAATAATCTACCTTCTGATTTTTGTAAATCTACCTTTTACTGTAGAGATTAAAAATGCATATATTAATGAAATTTTAAGACCTGAAAGTATATATTTTTATATGTGGAGGCAAAGAAACTTAAGCTACTTAAATCATGCAATATATCCTACCCTGCAAAAGCTGGCAAGGTGGATATAAATATTGTTATTTTAATTTCAGATAAGTCAGGTCCAAACAATTCTCTGAGAGTCTAGAGCAAAGAAGAAAAAGAAATAGCTTACATCATATCTCTCGTTGAATGTATGAGCCTAAAGTGAATTTTAAACCCCTTTCCTGCTAAAGTTAATGGCGAAAAACTTTTAAAAAGCTAATAGGGTTCACATTTTCTTTTGGCTTTCTTGCAAACTATTGTCGGAGAAGGCAATGGCAACCTACTCCAGTACTCTTGCCTGGACAATCCTATGGACGGAGGAGCCTGGTAGGCTGCAGTCCCTGGGGTCGCTAAGAGTCAGACATGACTGAGCGACTTCACTTTCACTTTCACTTTCATGCGTTGGAGAAGGAAATGGCAACCCACTCCAATGTTCTTGCCTGGAGAATCCCAGGGACCGGGGAGCCTGGTGAGCTGCCGTCTCTGGGGTCGCACAGAGTCGGACACGACTGAAGCGACTTAGCAGCAGCAGCAGCAGCAGCAAACTATTGTCAACAATTATACTTTTTTTTTTTTTACTACATATTTCTAATCAGCACATTGTATCTAGAGGGGAACCAGGTATTTTTCACACAGTAGACATACCTCATTAAAAAAACTGTAATACTCTTTTTCACCTTTCTTTAGAACAGTATTTCTAATAGAATTTTTTAAGGTACTTTTGAAATTCTCAAGGTTTTGTAATGTATAGCTGAATCAAAATTTTAGAGCTGGGAAACAAGAGAGACAGTTGAGTCAAGTCCTGTCATTGTACGATGAATGTGTGGGGTCAGGGAAAAGGGCCTCCACCACCATCATCCCGCCCACTGGGTGCAATGCTGTCTCCAGAACCTCAGCCCGACTGCTGGTCCAAGGCTCTGGAATCCTATTCTCCTTCAGTGTTGCTTTTTTGGCTGTACTGGGTCTTCGTTGCAGTGTGTGGGCCCTCCAGTTGTGGAGCTCAGTTTTCCCCTCGGCATGTGGGACCTGAATTCACCAAGCGGGGATGAAACCTGCACCCTCTTCATTGGAAGGTGGATTCTTAACCCCAAGACCAGCTGGGAAGTCCCTCCTGCTACATTTCTGATAGGCCCACGGACCCTTGTTTGTTGTTGCTGTTGCTGTACCTGGCCATTTTGATCTGAAAAAGATATCCATGAATTATCTCCTTTGCCCCTTTCCTCTTTTCACCCTCAAATTAAATCCTTATGAAGAGACTCAGTAGACTTAGCCCCACATCTGTGACAGCACCGTCTCTCTCAACCAATTATCAGTTGTTTTGGACCACATCTAGAGGAGACTCAGTGGACAGTATTCCCAGGCTGGGGAAAAACAGGGCTCAGGTTTGGGGCAGGCAGAGAAATTCCGCTGTTGGAGGAGCTACCGTTGGACTGTTTGTTGTGTTTTTGTGTGTTTCTCTCAAGGATACTGAGCTGACCAGGCCCTCTCTCTCTTTTTTTTTTTTTTGGGTCATCAAAACAAGTAGCTCCTCTCAGACACCTTAATACATAATTAGGTGTGTCTGTTTACACTTGGGAGACAGCGGCTTCATGTCCTAAAGAAATACAAGGAGTCTGGGAGCAGCCACAACAGATGCTGACATTGTCCATTTGTGGCGAGTTTATGATTATACCACCAGGAGTAAACACTGAGGATGAAACCCCTCTGCAGGGGTGGGTGGGTGTGTTATCGAGCCGAGTAGAAAGTGAAAGGAAGTCCTTTTTTTTTTCCAGTTTGCTCTAGTATTTGTTTATCTCCTACAACAAGGAAAATTTCACTATTTGGCTTTGGCTGTTTGAAGGCTTTTGCCAAATGCTTGACAATCTGTAAGTTGTGATTTGTGTCAAAAAATCCGCTTTGAGAACAAGGTTCTATGTAACTAAGATGTGTTTGTTTTTGTTTAAATCACTCAGAAGAGAAATCATCTCTTGTCTATTGTGAAAAGAGAGGTTTCAATCAAAGGAAAATTCTCCATATTCTAAAATATACAAACAGCTCTTTGAAATGGATGCCAAATCAAACTCTGAAAGGGACATTTCTCTTGCAGAAGTTTTGAGTTAATTCCGTGTGCAGGGCTTGAGTGGGAAAGCTCAGACTGTCGGGGGAACGAGTTATGGCAACAGTGTGTGTGTGGACTGGGAAGTTACTTAAGGAGCATTGCATCAAGACAGTAGGAAGACTCTTGTACATGGTTTTAGGCTAAATCCTAGCAACAGAGTTCTTTTCAAAGTGAGTCAGGTTTTCAGTTAAATAAAAGATAGTACTTTGGTTCCTGATATTGGTTCCTCCAATGTGGGAAGGCATGTCAGTCATCACTTAAAAAAAAAAAAAAATTCAACCGAAACGATCCCTGTTGTTAAAGAAACACCATCTTTCTGCCTGTCAGGACTTCTCTTAGGATAAAAAGTAGTAGATACTAATGAGACAAGTCTAGTGAGGAAAAGGGACACAAATTAGGAAACCTGACAATTTCACTCTGGCTCTGCCACTAATTGGCTGCATCCATGAGTTACTGCCTTTTTTCCTTGGCTAAGTTTCCTTATCCATTGGTACCTTAAGGAGCATTAAACCAGATGGGCTTAAAGCAGATGTATGTAAAAACAGTGACAACCTGAAAAGCAGTGTATACATTTGAGGCATGCTTTTTAAATACAGTTATTACTTTTGAGACAGGAGAATTGGCTTGAGACTGAAAAAGAATAGCTCTTAGGATAAGGGAGCAAATCCAGGGGACAGGTTAGAACGATAGATGTACCCCAAAAGTGGTGGGCAAAGCAGAGTTGTGAATCTAGAATTGACCTGAGCCCTTTGCTGCTGCTGCTAAGTCACTTCAGTCGTGTCTGACTCTGTGCGACCCCATAGACAGCAGCCCATCAGGCTCCCTGGAGAATCCCAGGGACAGGGAGCCTGATGTATACATTTGAGGCATGCTTTTTAAATACAGTTATTACTTTTGAGACATGAGAGTTGGCTTGGGACTGAAAAGGAATAGCTCTTAGGATAAGGGAGCAAATCCAGGGGACAGGTTAGAACGAGAGATGCCCCCCAAAAGTGGTGGGCAACGCAGAGTTGTAAAGCTAGAACTGACCTGAGCCCTTTAGGTGCAGGTCAACCATAGGTGTAGTAGGTCAGGAAAAGCAGGTGGCTGAAGATGGACCGGCAGAAATCAGAAGGCACGGCAGACTACACTTAGAGATGAGGACATAGGGCAAACCTGGCATCACCATCTCTTTTTCCTTACACACAACGCATTTAAAAACTTTCTGAATGTCACTCTTGAGAGGAGCTACAGTGCATTTGCGGATATGTGTAGATAGGCAGGACAGAGTTGTCATTCTCAAGGAATTTATAGGCTGGTAGAGTGGTGAGGTGACTGTAGGCCCTCTGCACGTGCATGCCTGCCTGGAAGAGACAGACAGATGAAGA
>SJYV01021633.1:1537818-1565217 GCA_006410875.1 Neotragus pygmaeus | reverse complement strand
ATGCCGAGGAGGGAGGGGTCACTATGGCTAAAGCAAGGACATGAGAAGACAACTCTTGGATGCCTAGGGGGATTGTGGGGTAGATTTTGCAGGCTGCTTAGAATCTCGAGGAACTGAGACAGAGTGAGTGTGGGGACACTGAAGGCTGAGAGAAGACTGTAAAACCAGCACCTGATCGAGGGAAGATAGAAGAGGGTGGACAGGACAGAACCCAGAAGAGTTCCCGAAGGACAGTGAGACGAGACTGGAAAGGCGAGTTGGGACAGGACTGTTACTCCGGCAAGTGTTTGCTGTGTGCCCAATGGAGAGATCTAGACATGTACACAAACCTGAGGAAAAAGCGTCACATGAAGTCACAGAACGCGTAGGCAGTCACCAACAAGGAAAGCCTCAGGAGCCAGAAAGTCGGAGGAGACAAGGCTTCAGGAACCCAGATGAGCCTTCTGGGCAGCAGATCCAGCACACGCGCAAGTGGCTCTTGATTCTAGGGCGGCCTTCTGGTCACAGCCGGGAAGCCTCGTATAGGGTCTTCGTGAACAGGAACCCATCCCAGGGCCTGGGCAGAGGGGGCAGGTCAGTGGATGCATCTGAGTGGAGCGGGAGCAGGGGCATAGTAAGGCTGGGTCCTGCAGGACATGGCTTGAGGCTGAAGCCTGTGGTTTTGATCTCAGATTAACGTGGATCGTGTGAGGCCTAGGAGAGCCGATGGAGCTGACTTGGAGACTGAACCAGGGCATTTTGGCCATGTGGTTCGCGTTCCAGGTCTTGGGGCATTGGGTGGTTTGAGTCACAGGCATCAAGGTTCAAGGTGGCTTCAGGGCTGTTGGACCACACCAGGGTGCTAAGCCCTTTGAAGGGAATTTTATTTGAAGAAAAACTGTGCCCCAAGCTTGTCAACCTTTTAAAGGATGCTCCCTCCGAGGTGGCTACCGCCTGGAGACTTCCTAGGTCAGCGCTCGAGTCAGTCACAGGGAGAGTCAGGCTGTGCTGATGCCGGATTTAGAGGGGCAGATCTATTCTGACTTTAAGAAGGGGAGAATCAAGCCGGATCTGAAAACACAGTCTGTGCATTTAGGGGATGGTGGAATGTGGTCGCTATGGTGATTATTTGCTCTCCTAGCCTCCTTTTCCCACTGCAAGAGGCATGTTTATTTTTACAGAAGAGTTTGGTTGGGTCTGGCGCTGGGTGTGTGGAGTTTAATCGGGAGCTTCCAGGATTCTGATTCTCAGCTCACGTTTTTCCTAGCTTGGACCCCAGTTTTTACATTTTCCTTCATCTCTGGCTCTTCTAATTCAAATAATACCGTATGAAGGGATACCCTCGTGAGATGGAGATGCTTACCATTTGCTGTGTACTTTTGCCAGTTCTGACTTACAAGAGTCTTATCCAGGGAGACAACCTGAGGAATATAAAGTGTGACTTGCTTACAATCACTCAGCACATCAGTGGTGAAGACCATGTGGGAATTCAGAATCCGAGTGGAGCCCTCAAGATAGGGATGAAGAGCCAGTCTCCCAGTTCCATATCCCATCTCTGCCTCCACCCCCAGGACAGGTAGTTTTCATCATCGCCCTACAGGTAGTCATGGCCACCAATATGTTAGCCCTCTCATAAACATGACACTGAATCTCTGCACACCGCTATATTTAAAATGGATAACCAACAAGCTCCTACTGTGTAGCACAGGGAAGTCTGCTCAATGTTATGTGTCATCCTAGATGGGAGGGGAATTTGGGGGAGAATGCTGCTGCTGCTGCTAAGTCGCTTCAGTCGTGTCCGACTCTGTGCAACCCCATAGATGGCATCCCACCAGGCTCCCCCGTCCCTGGGATTCTCCAGGCAAGAACACTGGAGTGGGCTGCCATTTCCTTCTCCAATGCATGAAAGTGAAGAGTGAAAGTGACGTCGCTCAGTCGTGTCCGACTCTTCGCGACTCCAGGAATGGATACATGTATATGTATGGCCAAGTCCCTTGGCTGTCCACTTGAAACTATCACAGCATTGTTAATTGACTCTGCTCCAACACANAGTGAAGAGTGAAAGTGACGTCGCTCAGTCGTGTCCGACTCTTCGCGACTCCAGGAATGGATACATGTATATGTATGGCCAAGTCCCTTGGCTGTCCACTTGAAACTATCACAGCATTGTTAATTGACTCTGCTCCAACACAAAATAAAAAAAAGTTTTTTTAAATGACACTGTGGCAGCGAAGCCCCCCAGGTCTGGGGCCAGGTTCTGGGCCACCATTTACTGGTCTGTAACCTTGAGGAAATCTTTGAGCTTCAGTCTGTCATCCATAACGTGGGGTCAGTGACACCGTCTCCCTTCCAGGGCTGGGTTGAGGATTTAATGCTCTAATGTGAATAGACGTCTTTCATGGATGCTCTGCAGGTGGGATCCTCAAATCTCTTCCTCATTAGTAAAATCTGTGACACCACGAGATGCTGGAACTACAGAAACACCTGGAAGATCCCTATGGTTGGAACAAAGACTGGGCTATTAAGCACCAGTCCATGCTGGTCCCCAGCCCATCCTCACGGCATTCCTAAACAACATACCATGCTTGAAAGATTCTCCCACTGAAGCATCTCAAAGGGCAGAGGGAACTCTGGAGCTCCTCCCGAACACTCTGCTCCCCCATCTGCTGACATAATCCCAAACCACCCACCTCCTGCCTGGAGAGCATTTTCATTTCGTGTGAATTTTCCTCCATGATATGCCTTCTTTGGTTTTAATATAAAAATAACATCTTAATTTACTAATATCAGTAATATGTCCTTAAAAAAAAGAAAGAAAAAAACTCCCCCAGGTATTCCCTTCTTTATTTCATGCCCTCCTATCAGCTAGGCTTGGGTGTCTAATATATAACATCTCAGCCAGTTCATAAATTTCTGCTTCTAATATAGCCCTGAGTTACCACTAGCACAGGCCACAGAAAAATACCAGCCTGTCCCTTCTAAATTCAGGCTTTTTGGAAAGATTAACTTAGGAACAATTTATCATTTAGTTGCAATTTTTAAAATAATTGGCCACGTATGTTATCAAATAAGAGCGGGTCTTCCTAGCCTCTGTCTCTGTCCACATGGCCCCCACCCCACACGTGCGCATGCGCACTCCACGTTGCCAGGATGTCAGAAAATTTATTATATCACCCTAGGCAGATACCGTCACAGGAAAGCCGCCCCCTGATCGAAGAGAAGATTACTGATACCGAAGCTGTTATTTTTAGGACGGAAAGGCTATTGCTTTCTAACCTTCTTCCCTCTTGTTCCTAGTCTCTCCTCTCTTAATTGTGGCTCTATGTTTTGGTAGCCATAAGTCATTAGCGGTTTTTAATTTCTCTGAAACTGAAATAAGGTCTGAAAGGGTGGATTTGTCCCTTTTTTCCTCCTTTTTTCCCCTTCTTTTTTTTTTCTGGCTAATCGGAGGAACGCAACCACATCTGAAGCCACTTGGCTCATTATGAATTTCATGGAAACTGATTCTCTGAAAGTGTTTCCATATGTGAGTTCCCAATATATCCCATCCTCTCTAAATGGGAGCACAGACGTGTGCATGGGCTGGAAATGGCTTCAGGATGTGACAGAGCAATCATATGACCGCCGCGGCACCGTGGGTGGCCTCTTCTGAAAGACACGGTGTCCTGGGTGCTGGCCTCCTTCCTGCTGAGGATCTGGTTTCAAAGACTATCCACCCTTCCTGGCCTTTAAAAAGTTCTTCATCAAGGCCTAGCGAGAAGAGCCCTCTCGTGTTTTTTTTTTAAACGCCGTTTCTCTCCCCCTACCACCCCATCTTTTGGTTTCTTCCTCCTCTTAACCTCCCTCCCTGTGCACGCACGAACACACTGCGCATCTAACCGTCTCCCTCCTCCCCCTCACCAAGAGGAAATGTATCATTCCAACAATATCCTCAAAATTTGGGTGGGTTAAAGGGATGGTTAAAGTTTTTGAAAGTTGCCAGGTTGTACTTTTTTTTTTCTCCCCCCTTTTCTCTCTTTCCTTCAACGTAGCATACTTTCTTAGCCTTGGGATCAGCTGGTCTCAGAATTTGTGAGCGTGCAGTGGAAAAGTACAATTCATTACAACACGGAAAATAAATATTTATACTGGATAGTCGAGGCACTTTTCCTCTCTTCTGCACAACTATGGAGCTTGCTGGCCTGACCTTTTATTATCTTCAAAAAATCGATTTCAGATTCTCATTTTTCTGCTTTCTTTCCTACCAGCCTGACCCATCACATTTCTTCCACATGGGGTGTAGTTTTCTGACTGATTTAATGAAATTAAAAGTAAAATTAATTGAGTGATCAATACTTGATCATTTTAGTGTGAAGGAATAAATTCAGGGAAAGAAAGAAAGTTGATGTAAAATCTCTTAAAGCCTCAGTGGGGAAAATGCAAAGTAATCTTCTGGGTAGAGATGAAAGTTGATTTTTAGATAGTGTTTATACAGCATTTCTGCTTCTGTCATGTTATCTGCTTGGGACTATGCTAGTAGTTCATTCATTCAGCAGATTTTTTGAAAGCACCCATCTTTTCTCAACACCATACTGTGGAAATAGGGAGGATCTCAAAGGAGGATACATGGTTCTTCTTCATTTGCTCTCCCGTTAGTTGGAAAATGAAAATACTTCTCTAAATACTAAGTACTTCTAAATAGTCTAACACTAAATATTCTAAGTAGTTCTTTAAAATACCTTAGTGGGAAAATGAAAATATTTCTCTAAAACCAGTGACAAAACTTTTACCACAAAGTGGTAAAATTTACATATGTAAATATCCTGGATGTGTAGGGTAAAGAAAAGATGATAAGGATTTGTATACCTGAAAGTCCTCGTGTGGTGGTGAGCTTTGAAGGCCCTGCTTACAGTACCCGGGTCTGGCAGACAGCAGGGAGGTAGCTGCAAGTCTGAGCATGCACAGAGCCACAGCGAGGGTCCTGAGTAAATGTCCTACCACAAACAGGAAGGTTCATCCTGAGCAGCGTGAGACGTGACCTTGGAAGAGTAGAACAGGAAGCTCTGACGATGCCAGTAGTTTTCCCATTATCTTTTATGTCCGCTTTCCAGAGCCGTTCGGTCACACCTGGTAAAGGGTAGCTGTGACCTGTGCTGGGTCGGTGTGATTCCCTCTGGTTTTTCAAGGCCTTGCACCTGCGTGGCCTGAAAAGGTGGAAGATTTTCCCATTCTCTGTGTGTTTTCAGAGAACTCAGATCTAAGGCCGACGCTCTGCATTTTCCTGCTGGCATGCACTGTCAGGGCAGCCAAGGGGGAGATGTTCACGCTGGCCTAGGGCAGAACTGCATTTTCATCTCAGGGTCATGAAGATCCACCTGTCTCCAGGCTGCCAATTCTTCATCTATAAAGGCCATCCTCAGTTCTGGGTGACGCTGACACACTGGCTCTATCTACTGTCTAGAAATTCAAACAGGATGTGAGCTTTACTACTACCCACTCCAAATAAATGACACAACCTTAGTGGCACCAGTTACCCTGGGGTCCTGGGGACAGGAATGTGCCATTCACTGTGCACTTGTAGCCTAACCCTCTTTCTCCTTTCTGTCTTCTCCCTCTGACTCCCCAGTGCAGACTTAACATAGATACGGGCTCTCAGGATACTGGACACAGCCTGGTGGCATCTGTTCACAAGTGGCAACTACCTTTGGTGGGCCTCTGTCTGAAATGTGAAGTCAAGTGATGTAGTGATGTTTGGGGAGAGCTTTGAACACCCTTTAAAGAGCGTTTTATGAGATTTCATAAGTTAGGAATTGTATTTGAGTTACATTTAGGTCTGATGCCACCATTGCTGAATGCTTATTATAATATCTATTTTCTTAATGCATCAAAAACATACCAGCTGTTGCGCAGTTCTTGACTCCCTAGCCTATTTGCCTTTTTCATTGATTTATTCATCCATTCATATGCTTACATTAAAAAAATTTAAGCTCTTCCCCTGTAGACTGTTCTGAGGGATATGAGAGGAAAATAAATCATAATCCTTACCATCCAAAGTTTACTTTGTAGTTGGAGAGCACAGGCTAAAAACAGCTAATAATTCAGTAAAGCAGTGGCTGAGGGCCCAAAAGAGTGATATGGAAAACAAATGCTATTAGAACAGGAGTGAAATAGGAAATTATATAATAGAGCAGTTGGGAAGGTGGCAGCCAAAATGTAGAAGGGGAGGATGCTTAGAGGAGAGAGGCGCTGCTTCTTATTCCAATAGAGAGGATGCTGCAAGGGGGTTAATGAAAAGTGCTATTGTTTAGTTACTAAATCATGTCCAACTCTTTGTGACCCCATGAACTGTAGCCTGCCAGGCTCCCCAGTCCCTGGGATTTCCCAGGTAAAAATACTGGAGTGGGTTGCCATTTCTTTCTCCAGGGAATCTTCCCAACCCAGGGATCAAACCCATGTGTCCCCTTCATTGGCAGGTTGGATTCTTTACCACTGAGCCATCAGGGAAGCCCTTAATAAAAAGTACCTGGATGTTATTTGAGATTTGGTGAAGTGATAACTCCTGCCATTTAAAAGGCTTTCATGAAGCTTTGAAGTTAATACCTTATTGCTGAGAAGTCTGATAGCTTTTCATACAGTATATTTTTGCCCTTGCATTAAAAAAGGACAGAGAAGTCTGCATTTGCCAACCTGTGTTCCACCTGGACTCAAGGTCCCTGGCCCTTTTCTGTGTCCCGACCTGCCCTCCGCGGTTGGGATGTGTAAATTCCACTCCTTAGCGGAGATGGTCCCTGGGTGTGATGTTTCCTAGCTGACAGCCCTGAATGGCAAGTACCCCAGTCCAATATTCTTTTCAAGCTCTTATCTCCATTGTTTTTAGCGCTGTCTTGGCCCATCTTCAACCAACTGAGCCATAATGGTTTGAGTGTCTACTGAATGAGAAAATGTATGTGAAAGTACTAGGGAAAGAAACATGAAGCATGGTTGTTATTAAACCCAAAAGGGGAAGATGAATGAGTATTAGATCATTGCTGCTGTAGCTCCCTCTAGTTGAGTCCAGCACAAGTCAAGATAACTAGCATTAGACAGCAGCATGTGGAAGGCGCTGAGTGGAGGTTTGCAGGCCACAGGAACCAGAGATCAGAGTTTCTCTTTTATTCTCCCTTATCTTGGTTTCACTCCTTCCCCACCGCACTTTCCACTTGCTCAGAAGACCCAAGAGACCTGGTTGGGTAAAAGCAGGCCATTTCCTTTTTCCCCATAGACTTTGGAGGGGAGGGGCAAGAAATTTTTACTTTTTAAAAAATGGTTTTCACAATGATTAGACTTTGCATTCACTGAAGAATAATCAATGCTTCCTTTTCTTTCCTTTTGGCTGTGCTAGGTCTTCATTGGGGTGCGTGGGCTTTCTTTGGTCTAGCATGAGGGGTTAGTTGCTCCACAGCATGAGGGATCTTAGTTCCCCGACCAGTGGATTCTTAACCACTGCACCACCCGGGAATTCCCAAGGAATTTTTACTTTTAACTTTGATTTCATTTTTATTGGAGCTTCATGGGCATTTCATCAATATATTCTTCCCCAGGTATATTAGATTGTGAAAAACTACTGCTGCTGCTGTTTCAATGAGCAAGTTTCCTGCAGCTCTCTTTCTGATAAGGACAGAAATCTGCAGGTCTCTGACTTTGGCAGGGGGTGCAAAGGGTCATTCTGGAATGAAATGCAACTGTAGGGAACCAGCAGGTCCTAAGGGAATCAAGCCCTTGACCTTGGTCTCAATCAGATTACGCCATGATTAACTGAATTAATTGCTCACTGTTTAGCAAATTAGGTCAGCAAGTGCTGAAAGAGTTTTTAAATAGTCTCCCAAGGACAGTAACTCTTTTGGAGGGCAACACGTGGGCACCAGAAGAACCTGCTTAAATATTTTTAAGCAAATTTATTTCAGCATATAGAACTTTTAAGGCAGATATATATATATCTGTATCTGTGATTGTGTCAACCAAATTCCTTAAGGGTGACTAAGATTGAAGAGAAGTTAGAAGTCTGAGAGTGAGAGGTCTTGTCTAACCGTGGTTCTGCCTCTCTGGAGCTGGGTGATTTTGTAGAGTAAATGGTTCCCTTTCTCTGTTTAGCTTCCCTATTTTTCAGTGGGTTAGATTAGGATTATGTAGACAGTAGAAGAGGGGTTTGGATTTTTGTCACCAGAATACCCCAAACCAGCAGAGGAGGATAAATGGGTACCTTGGGGAACCTGGGGGCATAGTCTAAAGCCTCCCAAGTGGAAAATTTTATTGAAATCAGTTTTCATTTGTCTAAAAATTCATCTAAGTGTTCCAAAGCTTTACAAATGGAAAATTTTGTGGAAATAATTTTTTCGTTTGCCTGAAAACTTACCCCAGTGTTGCGTGCTGCTGCTGCTGCTGCTGCTAAGTCGCTTCAGTCGTGCCAGTCCATATCACATTCGTGTTTACCGTACAGCATCCGCTTGTTTCCAGACGGAGTAAAGCCAGCCTATGGGGAAGATGTACCATGTTTATCTTGGGCTTCAAGTAACTCCTGGCAGTACTGGACTTATTTAATCTGTAGGTTGTGATCTGGAGTTTTAAACTGGCTCTGGGGGGCTCTCAGGCTACAAGGCAGACCACTGGGGGCAGTTACCGAGCTTTGGCTTTATGTTTCTAAAATTGGATTGGGGTAAGAGCACTTCTGGAACTCTCCAGGTGTTTGCCCTTATCCTTTTAATAAATAGCTATTACATTTTCTTTAGTTGGTATAATATCTAGGTCTGTAGATGGTTTGTAGTTGTATGTATTGTGGTTGGTGATGTGGGTATGAATAGTTGAGGACACAAAGATCAGAACAACCTGAGAAGATGGTCTAAGAGAAAAACTGAGTTCTTGTACAGAAAAGAGATTAGAAGTATAGAAAGAAAATTTAGTTATAGCATTTGCTTCTGTAATAATTATTATAAAAAATAATTGAAAGTTAGGAAGGAGTTTAAGTTCTTTCTTTTTAAGTTGAGGATTCTTTCAGTCTCTCCACCACTGATTATTATATAAGAGATCTCACGTGAGACTGCAACAGGTTGTTAAA
The DNA here is from genome assembly GCA_006410875.1 of Neotragus pygmaeus. Classification (NCBI taxonomy): domain Eukaryota; kingdom Metazoa; phylum Chordata; class Mammalia; order Artiodactyla; family Bovidae; genus Neotragus; species Neotragus pygmaeus. The sequence continues at coordinate 1,556,168 of SJYV01021633.1, read as the reverse complement.
ATTTCTTCCTACAGAACACATTGCAGTGTGACACAAAATGACTAAGCAAGTTCTAGAGAATCATCTTTTTTTAAGTTATAAAAATGGCCGTATAATCCTTTTAAAGTCCACATCAGCTCTCTTTGCTCAGAAGGAGTTAAAGCCTCAAGACCTGACAGTCTTAAGTGACTGGAAGCCATTGGTGAAAATTCTATAAACCTAGCGGAAACGTGTTGCACTGTGTTCTATAAACCACAACCAGAGCTCATTAATTGAAAAATGAATGTCAATTTGCATTAGCTGGGATCTCTAAACCCAAAAGGTACAGTGATCCCGGCATGTGATGGATAATAAAAACATCAGCCAATCATATCAGGTAAAATCGAGAAGTTGGGGGTAAGGGGTGGAGAGAGAAATTCAAAGCCACATTGGAGTTTACTGGCAGGGTCCCACATAAAGGGTTTTAATAGGGCTTCTGCATTAAAATAAGGGAAACCACATGGAATTTTAATTATAAGGACAGGATATTTTAAGTATAAATACTCACGAGAAGCATTTTTTACATCGATGAGCCTATTTGTGTGAGCTCTGTGCTTCTGTGGAGCAAACACTGCTGTTTTAAGTGTGACTTCTTTCCTTTTGAAATTGCTCACGTTATTCTGGTTTCTCTCACATGAGCTGAGTGTTGAATTTAATGCGTACAGAAGTGGCCTGCCTACACCTATTAACTCTGCCGACTTAAGTTCACCTAGATGCCCTGCGATGAAAATGGGGCTGGCCGAGAACATCTGTGGTCTCCGTGCCGGGCCTGTATCGTGTCAGGCACTACAGAAGCCCGGGGCAGGGAGATGGCAGATCTCATCTGCAGTATCGTGGGCAATTCTGTCCGCGTCCCTCCTTGCACCTTTTCACACTTGAACTTGTCAGCATTTCGTACTTGGGAGGGGTTAGGGAGAGGCCAGTGGAGGATGGAAGAATTTATCAAAAGCAGAGAGCAACTGCCCAGACTGTGTGAGTTTTGGTTTGTCATCTTGAAAGTGTTTGCTTCCGGTATTAGAAGCTAGCTGCTCACCAGCTTTTCCCCCTCTGCTTATGGGGCCTGTGGATTCCGGGAAGGTTTACTGTGAGGGGTGGGAACTTCCCAGCCTCTCCTCCCCCTCCCCCAAGGCGGGAGCTTCTCCTGCTGTCTTGGGATTCACGGTGATAGAATGGTAGAACCGGAAGGGAACTTAGAGCGCATCCCCTCGTTTTACAGATGATGACACTGCCACCTCTGACTTCTGCCTCTGGCCTTCCACTCTCAGTAAGAAGAGCCAGGCAGGTGAGCCTTTTCACAATTGCTGGGTTGGGCTGGGTGGGGTTGTCTGACTGAGACCGCCCGATGAGTGAGAAACACTTTTGTTAACGACATATTGCTTTGAAGTAGACCCTTCTAGTTATCAGTGCCCACTAAGGCACTTAACCTGAGCATTTTCCAAAGAACACAAGGCAGTGTGCATTTTAACAGAAATGAACAACTCTCGATCAGCACCTTGAAAGAAGAGGATTGGGATGCTTCCTTTAGGATCCGAGAACGGGGGCTAAATAGAAAGGAAACTGAGGAAGTACCTGCTCACTAAGGCCTTCAAGAATTACCAAGTGAGGCTTCACTGGTGGTCCAGTGGTGAAGGTGGCCTACTCAGCCTTCTAGTGTAGGGGACAGAGGTTCGATCCCTGATGGGGGAACTAAGAATCCCACAGGCCACCCGTGGTGTGGCCAACAATTTTAAAAGAATACTGAGTGTTTTCCCTTATAGATAAAAGTGGTAGGAAAATATATGAGAGCCAAAGGATTGGAAGAGTTCAGGTGTGAACAAAATCTTTAAGAACGCTGGTATTATCGAAGATTTATCACAATTCTATCAGTGTTAGAAATTCATAACCCACTCTTTAAAGATCACAACTATAAGTTTTTGGCATTTCCAAAAACTAATTTCCACATGAAGTGGTTTCTAACTGTGGTTTCATAAGTTGAGTGCCAGAAATACCTATTAAGAAGGCATCCTGTTAGTTTTAGAAGTTAAAGGACCTCATGTTTTAGGGGAAAACTGTCTTTGCTTCAGGTTCCCAGTTCAAACTGGCCTGCAGCTAATTCTGTATGAGATGGTATACGGGCCCAGTAGGTGGATGGTGAGATGCCCTCCTGTTCTTTCTCCTTTTCCAGGGAGCTTTTCCCCAAAGCTGCTGTTGGCATGTGGCCTGAATCAGGTCTTGCTTCTCCCGTCAAGACTTGAAGTGCTGTGATTGCTGGGTGCCAGCCACTTTCAATCCCGCTAGCTTAGGACCCTCAGCAGAGTTTCTAAGGGTCAGACTCTCCCTATATGACCCCAGATACATAAGCTAGTTCCAGATAACATTGAAATCTAGTTTGATTTTCTTTTTGAAATCAATTACTAAGATGAGGAAAAAACACATAAATTGGTTACGAAGATGAGGATTTTACATTATTTTACAAGTTCAAGTGACAGGCCCGTGTTAGGTTATCTTTTTTATAGTCCTTCATTGATGAAAGGGCCCTACTAAAAGTATCAATACCAAAATGGATCATTTTGGAGTTTATTTATTATTGGGTGAGAAAAAGAAATGTGTCAGACTTAGTATGAAGGTAACTTCCAAATATCTGAGGTGCCACAAGAAACAGAAAGGGAGGAGAAAAAAAAAATCAATGAGGATTCAGTCTTAAAGTCTGGTGAGTGAAATCTGTCTCATCAAGTATGGGGTTTACATGCACAANAGAACCTGTTAGAGATTTGCCTCCAGCCCCCAGAAGCCCCTCTCTCCCTGGTCATCCCCAGCCCACTTCATAGACCCACCAAGCGTCTCGGGACAGCTCAAGGGGCATTGGACCTGTGCTTCTCACCTGGGAATTCACCCTGACTCCCCCTAATAAAAATCAAGGGGAACACCAAACCAAACCAAACCAAGACACTTTGCCTTCTAAAGGTTGTATACCAAGTATGCCTAGATAAATAAGCCACTTTTCTATTCCTAAAGATGCAAGTAGTAATGGATACTATTTATTGTTTGTATGTGGTAGCTTGAAGCACACCACCGTCCATTTATTTTTAAGTGTAAAATATGTGTGTTTGTTTCAGCAGCACTTAAAAAAGCCAGTGTCTGGTTACACATTTCAATCTTAATTAATTGACATAAAAATGTTATCTCCAGTGCCAGCTGTACCCTATTTAATAAAAAAGGTACTATATCTGTACATTCTTGTTTAATGTTAAAAGGGCTTTTTTAAGTTTACAGTACACATACTAAGTGACTTGAGGGACGCTTTTGTGTTGAAATGTTAGTAAATGGCTGCAGGCAGCAACCCAGAAACACTTTAAAAGTTTTTTTTTCTTGGGAAAAATTCAAGCACTTCTTCCTTCTCTCTTCACTCTAACCATTTCAATGGGGCAATTTACATTTCTTAGATCAAATTTGGCCCTTTTTCAGCCTGGGGGTTAAATTTTGCTTTAAAAAAAAAAAAGTCCTTAATTTGCACTGAGTCACGTGCATGATTTGTGATTTCAAGATTAAAACAAAGCCTTACTGCTACTATGGAACCATGAACTAACCAGCACTGTACTTTCTTCAGGTTAAAATGACATGGTTTACAACGTCACCAATACGGCCACTTTTTTTAAAGAACAAAACAACATAAAAAACCTGTTTTAACCTGTGTCAGAGTTCCAGATTAGGTACCAAATATTTTTAGATTTTTTTGTGAAATGACATCCAGTTTAGAACTCAAAGATTCAACAGATTAGCTGTGGTTCACGCTTCAGGCCGTCTTACCCCAACCAGGACCTTTTAAAAGTGAGCAGAGAACTGCACACCATTAGGCCCCATGCATTGTGGAATCAGAGGGAAGGAGATGAGTGTGCTGGCTGAAAGAGTTCCTTCAATTCCCAGGAAAGCGACTGACTCAGAGTCTAGGGGAATACGTGAAAACACAAAGCATTAGCAAAAACAATAATTATACCTATGACATTCGAAGGAACCATAATAAATAAATAAAAGATAACTTTTTCCATACCTTGAATTTGTTGTTCTTAAAAAAGATAATGCCTTTGAAACGTATTTTCTATGTGAGAAGTTTTTAGATGTTTGTTTACTTCATGTTTACAAATAACTGTTTGCCTTTTCATGCAGTACTTGGAAATATTATCAGTCAAAACCATAAGTTACAGTCATTTCTTAGGTATTCTGAATAAAATTCCATTTTTTTTTTTTGGATATGCTTTACCATTCTTAGATTTCTGTGGAACAAAAATATTTGTAGCATTTTGTGTAAATACAAGCTTTCAATTTTTATTTTATTTTTTTCCAATCGCTGTTGCCCAAGACTTGCTTTTGTGCACATATTGTACAAATTCTGCTTTGTGCCACAGGTCATGATTGTGGATGAGTTTACTCTTAACTTCAAAGGGACTATTTGTATTGTATGTTGCAACTGTAAATTGAATTATTTGGCATTTTTCTCATGATTGTAATATTAATTTGAAGTTTGAATTTAATTTTCAATAAAATGGCTTTTTGGTTTTGTTATGTGTGTACACTGGGTTTTTTCTCATCCGCGGCTTCTTCTCTTGTCTGACGCCTGCTCCTGTCTACACCTGGGCACTTACTGGTCATAGGACTTGCCAGGGCTGGCTGAGAGCAGAGGTCCTATATTATTGGTGAAAGGAAAAGCATCTTGGTAAGCGCTAGATTCTGCTTTGGACCTAGGTTCGACCCTTGGGTCGGGAAGATCCCCTGGAGAATGGAATGGCTACCCACTCCGATATTCTTGCCTGGAGAATCCCATGGATAGAGGAGCCTGGCAAGCTATAGTCCATAAAGTCACAGAGTCGGACACGACTGAGTGATTGACACAGAGATGGGTGGGTGAAGAATCTAGGAGTGCGCTCACTTCCTTATCAGACCTTTGTCTGAAGGAAGGAGTGCTCACCCCATTCTTGGGTAAAGCCCCTTATTCCAACCAGGGGACCAGTCAGGGTGGAAAGACAGCAACCTCGATGGTTCCATGATTCTCGTCTCCAGGCACATATACAGGGCCAGCAGTGAACTCTTGACTGTAATCACAAGAGCCACCAGCCATAGGGGGGCGATCTGTTTTCCACCTCACGTCTCTTTGGGGTTCCTAAAAAGAAAGTCAGCCAAAGACCAGGATGAGTAAAAACGGACCTTGGCCTGGGGAGCTCTAGCCTCAGAAAAATTCTACTAGTAGTGACCTTAACTCTAGTTTGGAGACTTTTATTCTGGGCCACTGTTTATTTTTGGTAAGTCCCTCCTCTGCAAGAAGCTCGAGGGCCTGGGTTAGTGTGGTTGCTTTCTTTCTGTCCTGTGCTGTCTGTATGCCTTGGCTTATCACACTTTCAGGGAGAGACCGGGAAACCTCTGTACCTACGAGCATGACCACTGGCTGGGGGCCCATGTCAAGCTACGAATTAGAGCCTGCCTTTCAAATCTGCTCATTCTTACCTCTTCGGCTCTCTTTTCTAAAAGAGCAACCGCTCATTTCTAAGCCTAGGAGATATCCTAAAAGCACTCGGGGTGAACTTAGGCCGGGGAACTTGTTTGCAACTCTTTGAGGATGCATATTTATTTGTCCTTGTAAGTTAAACATCTGTGTGACTTTAAAAGGCATTGCTCGGGAGGTGGGCACGGTGGCTCTCTTGGCCGTTCCAGCCTTGTCCAGTGGCAGCAGGGTTTAGCATCACTGTCCTCCTCGGGGGTCTCAGGTTCTTGGTTTAGGGAAAGGTGCTGGGCTAGACTTTGGTGCTATTGACATTTCAGCCTGGATAATTCTTTGGCGTGTGTGCGGGGAGCTGTTCTGTGCAATGAGGGATGTTTAGCAGCATCCCTGGCTTCTACCGGCCATATACCACGAGCAGCTACCCAGTCCTGATGGTGAAAACTGTCTGCAGACATCTNCCCTGGGTGGGTGGGGCGGGGCCGGGGTGGGGCGCAAAATTGCCCTTATTGAGAACCACTGGGCCAAAGGCTCCAACTTCTTAGGCATTCTGTACAGAACCAGTGTAAGAAGACATTGCTTATTCGAACAGGAGAATCAGTCAGGACACCTAGGGACTTCCCAGGGAGGCATGTCCATCACCCCCTCTCACCACCACAGCCGATGGCACCCTGAGGTCTGCATGTGTCAGGAGGCGGCTGCTGGCTCTCCCTTCTGCACTGCCTCCCTACTCCCAGCTTCACGGGCTGTGTAGCCCTTGATCAGCACAGCTGTGGGGCTTTGCGAGGACTGGCCGGCTTGGCTGCGTTCATCAGGGCTCTCTGTTTCTCACTGGAAACGACCGGCGGAAGAAGAAAGCGATTTCTCCAGTGTTTTTGACCCTTCGTGCCCCCTGCCCCCCAAATATTGAATCATCAGACATTTCTTAGAGAGTGGGTGTTTCCTGTTAACTCAATCCCAGCCGAGATCAGCCCCATAAACACCTCAGCTCTCTGTTGCAGAGTTTATTTGGCTGGGAAATGGGTATTGCCATGTAAACAGGAAGCCCCCTGAAGTTATTATCTGCAGATGCGGTTGAAGAGCCACATGTTTATATTTATGGGATTTGAGAACAGTCTGGAAAGGCCAGGAAGGAGGTAAAGGAAGCACTCCTCGTTCACTGGGAGGGCAGGGCCCGCAGATCTTCGAGAGCTGATTTTTCAACCCCTTTGGAAGCGGGTGGTTAATTGCACTGACCCAGCCAAGAGCCAGGATAGGAATGGAGGTACCGGCTGGTCTGATGTAAGCTAACAACCCTACCTAGATGATCAGGGTAATGGGGGCCCAATCCAGTTTTGGTGTCTGTTGAAATCATTTAAAGCTAGTTTAGAGAGACTTGCCCTAGGAAACAAGGGTTTGTTTGTTTCTTTGTTTGTTTATTTTGGTTGTGCGGTGGTTTGTGATAAGATTGCTATTTTGTAGTCTCTGAATTTTTCTGGGGGAAGTCAACTGACCACCTCTGTCTCAGTGAGCGCAGGCTAGCTTCCCTGTGAGACCCCAGGCAGACTCATGCATTAGCTCCTCAAGTCAGCTGAAAGGGCCTGGGAAGGATGCCTTCATGGGAAGGTCTGCACCATCTGAGCTCTCCGGGGGTGGGTGCAGAGAATGTGGGGCGGCAGGGCAGCTGGCTTCTCCCTCGCCCTGGGTGACCTGGCGACTTCTCTCCCTTCTCCACCACCTCTGCTCTTCCTTCCTGGGCTCTCTCCTGGCCTGGAGAAGATGCTGAAGGAAGACCAGGTAGCAACCAATACATGGATAGGTCCTTATTTAAATTATGAGCTCTGAGCAAAGACAGGGCATTTCCTTGCTCCTTACCAGCCTTTTTTTGTAGTTGCCGCAGGGCTTCATAGCAGTAGCCATTCAATTGCGAGGCTTTGAAAATAAAATTAAAAAAAAAAAATCATCAAAATTTAGCCTAGGATCCACTGCAGATGTAAAGGGTAATACACTAAGCGGGTGTGTGTGTGTGTGTGTGTGTGTNGCGGGTCTATGTTCGATGCAGGATGCAGGATGCTTGGGGCTGGTGTACGGGGATGATCCAGAGAGACGTTGTGGGGTGGGAGGTGGGAGGGGGATTCAGGATTGGGAGCTTGTGTACACCTGTGGTGGATTCATGTCGCTGTATGGCAAAGCCAATAGAGTATTGTAAAGTAAAATTTAAAAAATAAATAAATTAATTTAAAAAAATCCAGATTGGAAAGGAAAATAAAACTCTCTCTTTGCAGATGACATAATTGTTTATATAAAAAACCCTCAAGATACCACCAGAAAATTAATAATGCCAATCAAAAAATATAGTAAAGTCTCAGGATAAACATTAATACACAGAAATTCCTTGCATTCCTACACACTAACAGTGAAAAATCAGAAAGAGCAATTAAGGGAAAAATCTCGTTCTTCACTGCAACAAAAATTATATAATACTTAGGAATGCATGCATGCATGCTAAGCAACTTCATTCATGTCTGATACTTGGTGACCTATGGTCTGTAGCCAGCCAGCTACTCATGGGATTAACCAGGCAAGAATACTGGAATGGGTTGCGGGGAATCTTCCCACCCCAGCAATTGAACCTGTGTCTCTTATGTCTCCTGCACTGGCAGGTGGGTTCTTTACCACTGGTGCCACCTGGGAAGCCCATACTTAGTAATATATTTATCTAAAGAGACAAAAGATCTGTATGCAGAAACTATGTGACATTGATGAAAGAAAGAAATTAAAGATGACACAAACAGATGGAGAGATATACCATGTTCTTGGATTGGAAGTATCAATATTGTGAAAATGATTATACTATCCAAAGCAATCTATAAATACAATGCATCCCTATCTAACTACCAGTGGTATTTTTCACAGAACTAGAACAAATAATCTCACAATGTATATGGGAACACAAAGGACCCTGAAGAGCCAAAGCAATCTTGAGAATGAAGAACGAAGCTGGAGGAATCAATCTTCCTAACTTGAGACTATACTACAAACCTACAGTCATCAAGAGAATATAGTGCTAGCACAAAAACAGAAATATAGATCAATGGAACAAGATATAAAGCCCAGAGATAAATCCATGCACCTATTGTACCTTATCTTTGACAGAGGCAAAAATATACAATGGAAAAATAAGTGGTGCTGGGAATACTGGGCAGTTCTTTAAACACATTTGCTAATGGACACCAGTTTGCTCAGACAAGTAAAGAATCTGACTGCAGTGTGGATGGAGGACCTGGGTTTGATCCTTCGGTTGGGAGGATCCCTTGGAGAGGGAATGGCAACCCACACCAGTATTCTTGCCTGGAGAATTCCATGGACACAGGAGCCAGGTGGGCTATAGTCCATGGGGTAGCAAAGAGTCAGACACAACTGAGTGACTAACACACANGGTTGGGAGGATCCCTTGGAGAGGGAATGGCAACCCACACCAGTATTCTTGCCTGGAGAATTCCATGGACACAGGAGCCAGGTGGGCTATAGTCCATGGGGTAGCAAAGAGTCAGACACAACTGAGTGACTAACACACACATATGTGTAAAAGAAAGAAATCAGAACACTTTCTAATATCATACATAAAAAGAAAATTAAAGTGGATTAAAGACCTAAATATAAGACCAGACGCGATAAAACTCTTAGAGGAAAATATAGGCAGAACACTCTTTGACATAAATCACAGCAAGTTCCTCTATGATCCACCTCCTAGAGTAATGGAAATAAAAACAAAAATAAACAAATTGGAGCTAATTAAAGTAAAAAGATTTAGCACAATGAAGGAAACTGTAAGCAAGGTAAAAAGACAGCCCCCAGAATGGGAGAAAATAATAGGAAATGAAACAACTGACAAACGAATAATTTCTAAAATATACAAGCAGCTCATGCAGCTCAATACCAGAAAAACAATCAACCCAATCAAAAAGTGAGCAAAAGACCTAAACAGCCATTTCTCCAAAGAAGACATACAGATGGCCAATAAACACATGAAAAGATGCTCAATAATGCTCAGTTAAAGAAATGCAGATCAAAACTACAATAAGGTATCATCTCACACTAGTCAGAATGGCCATCATCAAAAGTCTACAAATAATAAATGCCATAGAGGGTGTGGAGGAAAGAGAACTCTTTTACACTGTTGGTGGTATTGCAAATTGATACAGGCACTATAGAGAACAGTATGGAAATTCCTTAAGAAAACTAGAAATAAAACTTCCATATGACACAACAATCCCATTACTGGGTATAGGCACATGTACCCCAATGTTCATCAAAGCACTATTTACAGTTGGTGGAATATGGAAGAAAATTATGTCCATCGACAAACGAATGGATAAATAAACTGTGGTATATATACCCAATGGAATATGACTCAGCTCTTAAAAGGAATGAATTTGAGTCAGTTCTAATGTGGTGGGTGAATCTAGAGCCTATTATACAGAGTGAAGTAAGTCAGAAAGAGAAAGACAAATATCATATATTCAGTTCAGTACAGTCACTCGGTCAGGTCTGACTCTTTGNTGGATGGCATCACCAACTCAATGGACATGAGTTTGGGTAAACTCCGGGAGTTGGTGATGGACAGGGAGGCATAGTGTGCTGTGGTTCATGGGGTCACAAAAAGTCAGACATCACTGAGTGACTGAACTGAACTGATACTTCTCTATTATGCATACTTTTGCATAAAATGTAATTTTTTCATTGTTTTTCTAAACATGTCATCCAATTCCCACCTAACTCTGCTTGCACATGTGTATAGAGGCTTTGGCTGCCTCTGATGGCAGACTGAAGAGACCCAAATGGAGCCAGCTGTATTCCTCTAGTCTGGCTCTTTGACATAGCTTTCTTTCCTCTGATGCTCAGTTAAGTTCTGTTTTATGAAATTAGTTTCTCCTATGGTTTTAACCCATTTCGATACTTAGCAGCTATTAACACCTCACTGCCTTTGGGTTGTTAATAAGCACATGGGTCTGGTCCATACAAGAGGGCTAGTAAATGGTATTAACTGGAATCCAGGGATTTTGCTAAGGCCTTTTTTACTTATCAAATATGTCAGAAGAGCGGTGACATTTTTCCCCACTAAAATATCTGTGAAAACTTGGGATCGTGGTATGTGTCCATCATGTCCTTCACATATTAGCTCTAGGTCACAAAATATTCATATTTGTGCATCTTTATGCATTTACAAGTAGAAATTCCTCCAAGACTGTGTAATAGCCTGGCTCAGTCCTCTAAATGTGAGGCTGATCGGGAATTGAGAATTTGAGGAAACTCAGTGGGAATTACAATGTTCATTTTAAGTTCAACTGGGCATAATTTTCACTGGGCACAGATAGAACCAAAAAATACCACTTTTAACGTGGTTCTCAGGCTAATTTAGTTTTCCTACCAACTTTTGAAGTCTGAAAAGCATGTTACAGTAAAATCTCCTTCATCAAGTAAAGAACAGGATGCAAAGTAGAATTCCATTGCTGTGTTTAAATAGAGTATCATATTTTTAAAATAATGAGAAATTTTCAAAGAAGAGGACTCATCTATGTGTGCTGCAAACTAATCTATTTGATTTGCAAATATTCTTTCTAATGGGAAAGATTTGAACAAGGTAATTTTAGGCAACAAGACTACTTTAGCTATTTTTGTCTAAATTTAAATTTAAATGAAAGCTCAGCAATCACTCCTTTCAAACCAGTGTTTTTCATTGTTATTAATTTATTTTGTCAACAGTGTATTATAGACTAAATCAGTGGTGCTTTTTAAAAATAATATTGTTAAGTAAAGGGTCTATTTTATTTCTTATCTGATTGCATAACGCAAGCCACTTCTGAAAGCTTAACAAAAAATTACAAAGGCTTCTCTGGGCCAAGATAGGGGAACTAATTCAATTATAATAAAAAGGATTTAAACCCGAGCCATAAGAGTTCTTGCTTTTATTGATTATTTTTCAAGCCTTCTGAAGATTAAAATCAAAAGCTTTAATGCAGGATTATAGACTAAGCTAATAATCTTGGAAAACCAGTCAATTCAGTAATGTGAATTAGAATATTTTAGCAAATATAATTAAAAAATTAAAAGTCTAACCTCTGGCAAATAAAAACTTGCAAAATCCAGTGGATCTATAAAATGAAAATATGTATTAAGTCACATCATTTAGATTATTGCCACTGTACTGAACCAGAAATTATATATGAAAATAAAAAATATTTGGTCCTCCTCAGAAAACAAGATGACCAGTCTTGGATTTCTCTCTTGTGTTGCACAGCTTCTGATATTCTTATACCTCGGAGTTCACTATAACCCAACAACTGACTGAAAATAACAAACTGCTACTCTTCGGTCAAGAACAGATTGAGCTTACTGATCCCTAGAAGTGTAAGAATAACAAAGGTGCTTAATACTGTTCTTAAAGGCCTTCCTCTGGTTATGTCACTATTCTGTTCAAAATCTTCAAGTTCCCATTACTAACATAATAATAATCAAATACCTTTGTATAAATAATGTGATGTAAAGTAGGACTGTTCTTTTAGCTGGTTTGTTTCCAACAAAAGCATGTGCAGGGCATGGAGCTGCTTGTAGAGAGTCGACATTGACTTCTGAACCCTTAAGTTTTATTTGCACAGCACACATTATTAGTCTGGCTCTGGTGCTTCCAGAAGAAAGGAGTAGAAAATACACTGAGAGATCTTGACCTGTGTCTCCTGGAGGTTTTAGAGATGAAAAAGCTTCATGCCAAAGTCTATCTTTCCTATGAAAATTCCAAAGATACAGCAATGACTATAGCTGCCTCCAATGGCTAAATGCAGAGAATGGCATAGGGTTTGAGCAAGCTACAGTCACACAGTGGTGGGGAAAGCTGTTTGGTCCTGTTGACCACATGCATACCTAGTGGAAAGAGGCCAGGACTTGAGTCCTTTGGAAAGAACTGTGGTCACAAGGCCAGATTGGAAGGAAGGTCAAATTTACTTAGAAACATGCAATATGAAGTGAATCACTGGAAATCAGGGAGTGATAGTGGAGGTGTAAGCTGCAGCTTAGCAGCAGTGTGACCTAAACTGGAAAATGCAGAGCAGAGATGGGTAAAGTCCTTACAAAACAGTCCAAATGAAATGGCTAAATGTAAATGAAACAATTCAACATCATGAACCATGTAAGACCTGTCTACCTTTATTATATCACCCATTTAGCCTTCCATTGTCAAAAGCTTAAAAAAAGCAAGAAGTATACAGAATGGTGGGGGTTGAGGGAAAAAAGTCAGAATCAAGGAGGAGGAGTAAAAAAATACCAAAACTGACTGACCAATAAAAACCAATTGGCCTTATTTACCACTTCCCTACCTTTCTCATGGAAGGGTTTTGAGATTATGGAAAATAGGTGGAAATTCTAGTTTGTATCACACAGTATGGTGTTTTTAGATTTGACCATATTCTGTTGTTATTTAAAAAATAAATGGATTAATTAGATTGTCCAATAAGATGCAAGTAAATAAAAGTGCTTCAGGATTCATTTGATATATCTCCAGGACAGGGTAGTTAAAAGGAGGTGCTTTAAGAATGCAATTACTTTTTGTCTCATATATGACAAGTCTAGTTCACTAAAATAGGTACCTGGAACTTTTTTGATTTTGATATTATGAAACTGATCATATATTTCACTTTCATAAACTTGAGGAAATCTCAAACCACATATGCATTTTCTAAATACTATGCTACACTGAAAATGCTTTTGATGTATGCTTAGCCGATAATTGGCCCTCAATAGAAACTACTTTTTTATATCTCAATTAAAGTTCCCATGGTGTATGTTTCAACAAATGTTTGGACTATAAATTGATTTTCAAATTAATAAGATGGTATGTGTTCATGTAAAAAGATTATGTAGATTAGATTAGTTCTTGCCTGCTGGCAGGTAAAACCAAATATATACCAGATAAATGTATATGTATATATATATACATACATATATACACATGCACGGAGAAGGCAATGGCAACCCACTCCAGTATTCTTACCTGGAAAATTCTATGGACAGAGGAGCCTGGTAGGCTGTAGTCCATGTGGTCGCTAGGAGTCACTGAGCGACTTCACTTTCACTTCTCACTTTCATGCATTGGAGGAGGAACTGGCAACCCACTCCAGTGTTCTTGCCTGGAGAATCCCAAGGATTGTGGAGCCTAGTGGGCTGCCATCCATGGGGTCGCACAGAGTCGGACACGACTGAAGCGACTTAGCAGCAGCAGCATACATATGCACATATATATGCCTGTAAAAATGCCTGTGTATATGTATATGTGTTTACATCTACATGTACATATATATGTATTCTTTTCCTTTACTCACTATTTTATTCATCTATTTATTGTCAATATAAACATAGGTTCTCTTATTTCAGTTTATAATTTCTTGATATCTAAGTTGTTCTCATTTGCAGAAACCTTCCAAAAGGGTCTGAAATACAGTACTTGGATGCAATCTCAAAAATGACAGAATGATCTCTGTTCATCTCAAAGTCAAACCATTCAATTTCATGGTAATCCAAGTTTATGCCCCAAACAGTAAGGCTGAAGAAGCCGAAGTTGAACAGTTCTATGAAGACCTACGAGACCTTTTAGAACTAACACCCAAAAAAGATGTCTTTTTCATTATAGGGGACTGTAATGCAAAAGTAGGAAGTCAAGAAACACCTGGAGTAACAGGCAAATTTGGCCTTGGAATGCGGAATGAAGCAGGGCAAAGACTAATAGAGTTTTGCCAAGAAAATGCACTGGTCATAGCAAACACCCTCTTCCAACAACACAAGAGAAGACTACATATGGACATCACCAGATGGTCAGACTGATTATATTCTCTGCAGCAAAAGGTGGAGAAGCTCTATACAGTCAACAAAAACAAGACCAGGAGCTGACTGTGGCTCAGATCATGAACTCCTTATGGCCAAATTCAGACTTAAATTGAAGAAAGTAGGGAAAACCACTAGACCATTCAGGTACCACCTAAATCAAATCCTTTATGATTATACAGTGGAAGTGAGAAATAGATTTAAGGGCCTAGATCTGATAGACAGAGTGCCTGATGAACTATGGATTGAGGTTCCTGACATTGTACAGGAGACAGGGATCAAGACCATCCCATGGAAAAGAAATGCAAAAAAGCAAAATGGCTGTTTGGGGAGGCCTTACAAATAGCTGTGAAAAGAAGAGAAATGAAAAGCAAAGGATAAAAGGAAAGATAAAGCATTTGAATGCAGAATTCCAAAGAAACCAAGAAGAGATGAGAAAGACTTCTTCAGTGATCAATGCAAAAAAATAGAGGAAAATCTCTTCAAGAAAATTAGAGATACCAAGGGAATATTTCATGCAAAGATGGGCTCGATAAAGGACAGAAATGGTCTGGACCTAACAGAAGCAGAAGATATTAAGATGTGGCAAGAATACACAGAAGAACTATACAAAAAGCATCTTCATGACCAAGATAATCACTATGGTGTGATCACTAATCTAGAGCCAGACATCTTGGAATGTGAAGTCAAGTGGGCCTTAGAAAGCATCACTAAGAACAAAGCTACTGGAGGTGATGGAACTCAAGTTGAGCTATTTCAAACCCTGGAAGATGATGCTGTGAAAGTGTTGCACTCAATATGTCAGCAAATTTGGAAAACTCAGCAGTGGCCACAGGACTGGAAAAGGTCAGTTTTCATTCCA
Source organism: Neotragus pygmaeus (assembly GCA_006410875.1). NCBI lineage: Eukaryota > Metazoa > Chordata > Mammalia > Artiodactyla > Bovidae > Neotragus > Neotragus pygmaeus. The sequence continues at coordinate 1,540,968 of SJYV01021633.1, read as the reverse complement.
ATCCCAAAGAAAGGCAATGCCAAAGAATGCTCAAACTACCACACAATTGCACTCATCTCACATGCTAGTAAAGTANCTCCAGGCTCTTCCAATCTTTCTGATTGTAGTTTGGCTTCCCATATAGATTTGCCTGCAGGGAGCTAATGAACTGATCAGTTACACTTCTTGTTGAAAATTAAGAGCATGAGTTCTGGAACCAGTTTATTCAAGTTAGGATCTTTCCTTTTGTTGTTGTGTAATCCGCCAGAAATGCAAAAAAAAAAAAAAAAAAAAGGAAAAGGAAAATGCTGTCTGAGGAGGCCTCACAAATAGCTGTGAAAGGAAGAGAAGCTAAAGGCAAAGGAGAAAAGGAAAGATATACCGATCTGAATGCAAAGTTTCAAAGGATAGCAAGGAGAGATTTAAAAAAAAGCCTTCCTCAGTGATCAGTGCAAAGAAATAGAGGAAAACAATAGACTGGGAAAGACTAGCAATCTCTTCAAGAAAATTGAAGATACCATGGGAATATTTCATGCAAAGATGGGCACAATAAAGGATAGAAACAGTATGGACCTAACAGAAGCAGAAGATACTAAGAAGAGGTGGCAAGAATACAAAGAAGAACTAGACAAAAAGGATCATAATGACCCAGATAACCACGATGGTGTGATCACTCACCTCGAGCCAAACATCCTGGAGTGCCAAGTCAAGTGGGCCTTAGGAAGCATCACTATGAACATCACTACACTAAGCATCACTAGCTTAGTGGAGGTGATAGACTTCCAGCTAAGATATTTCAAATCCTAAAAGATGATGCTGTGAAAGTGCTGCTCTCAATATACCAGCAAATCAAGTCACTCAACTGAGAACTTCAAGCTGTACCTCAAAGCCCTATGTCTGTTTGTCCCTGAAAGTTTTACTGTGAGGATGGATGAGATGATGGTTGCAAAGGTGGTGCCCCACCACACCTTAAAGTTACTACTTATTAATTCAGAGTACTGACACAGATCCTGGATCCACCCTGCATTGAGGGCCCAATCACGTAATCAGGGTCTAGGCAGAGACCTGAAGGCAAGCTCTGGAAATTGTTGTGACCCTGGAGCAGAAAGACACCTTGCTCTTCCCTTTTCTGATACATTTCAAAAGAAGTAATTAAAGCTTAAGAAAAAAAGAAAAAATAAATAAATGTCTTTCCTTTTCCCTCCTCTGTATTCTCACTGACTTCTATAACAAATGCTTTTAACCTGTCACTGTGCTGAGACAAAACAGAAAACAGGTCTTGGCCTCTTTCAAGTTCAGATAGATGACTGAGAAGGTTAAGAAGAGGTGTCACATAAGACCTATACAGCCTTTGTGTCTGAGATCTGTGGAGAAGGGTTGTGCCTGTCTCTTATACACATCTTCACTNAAAACAGGTCTTGGCCTCTTTCAAGTTCAGATAGATGACTGAGAAGGTTAAGAAGAGGTGTCACATAAGACCTATACAGCCTTTGTGTCTGAGATCTGTGGAGAAGGGTTGTGCAAGACCTTGCCCCTACTCTGCTGCCTATTAGAGGCCTTGCACTTCCACCCCCATCACCTCCTTCACCCCTACCCCACCCCTGGCCCAGATGGTACAAAAATTGTCTCAGGCCTCCATTCTCACTATTTCCTAACAGGGGGGACTTCATCTTCCCAAAGGAGGACCATACTCTGCATGTTTGATCTCTTCCCCAAACTTGAGCTCCATGTCATCTGCAAATAGAAAGTTTTATTTCTTCCTTTCCAATCTGTACACATTTATTTATTTTTGTTCCCTTATTTCACTGGCTAGAACAACTATGTTGAGTAAGAATGATGAAGACAGACATCTTTGCCTTGTTCCTGGCTTTAGGAAGAAATTAAAATCTTTTAAAATTAAAAAAAATTTTATTGGAGTATAGTTGATTTACAATGTTGTGTCAGTTTCAGGCATATAATAAAGTGAATCAGTCTTTCATTGTTAAATATCCATATAAATGGTAGATTCTTTGTAGATGCTTTTTTTTTTCCTTCAAGTTGTTGTAATTCCCCTCTATTTCTACTTGGTGAGAATTTTTATCATGAATGAGTGTTAGAGTTCATAACATATATTTTCTATGTTAACTGATGTGATCACATGATTTTTCTTTGGCCTGTTAATTTTGTGGGCTACATCAGCTTTCAAATAAATGTTGAAATAGCCTTGTGTATATAGAATAAACTCCACTTGGCCATGAAGTACAATTCTTTTTATACATTTCTGGGTTTAATTTGCATTTTGTTGATGATTTTTGCATCTGTAATCATGAAGGCTATTGGTTTATAGTTTTTTCCTTTGCTTGGCTTTTGCTTTTCTTATTGTATCTGTCTAGTATTGATATTAATTTGTTTATAATGCCTTATAAAAAGGCTTGGAAAGAGTTCTTCTTTTACTCCCTGGAAGATATTTTATAAAATTAGGGTTAATTCTTTAAATGGTAACATTCTCCAGTAAAGTCACCTAGCTCTGAAGATTGTATTCAGGAATTTTTCAGTAAGAAATTTAATTTTTTTAGTGGCTATAATAGATGATCTACTTTGTTTTGTTAAGTTTTGGTATGTAGTGTTTTTTGAGGAATTGATCAATTTCTTCTAGGACGTCAAATTTATGAGAGTAAAGTACTTTATAATATTCTCTTATCACCCTCTAATAATGACAACATACTATAGTATCTATATAGTTGTATTCCTGTTTAATCTCTGATATGGGTAGTTTGTATTTTCCCTGATTTTATTTTCAACAGTATTCCTAAAGGTTTATCAGTTTTTAATTTTTTTGAAGAACTATTTCTGTTTCATTTTTTTCTATTTTTAAATTTCATTAATTTTAGTTATTTAAAAAATTATTTTCTACTCTATGTTTGCTTTTGGTATATTTTTATCATCTCTAGGTTCTTGGTGTGGAAATTTACATTAATGATTTGAGATCTTCTCTCTTTTCCTTTGTAAGCATTTAATGATATAAATTTGCCTCACCACACTGTAATACAAGAAAAGAAATGCAAAAAAGCAAAATGGCGACCTGAGGAGGCCTTACAAATAGCTGTGAAAAGAAGAGAAGTGAAAAGCAAAGGAGAAAAGGAAAGATATGCCCATTTGCATATGCAGAGTTCCAAAGATAGCAAGGAGAGA
>SJYV01021633.1:1512702-1534926 GCA_006410875.1 Neotragus pygmaeus | reverse complement strand
TTTTTTTTTACTTGCTCCTTGCCATAGAAAATAGTGAAATCCTGAACCTGAGCCAATGATTTTAAAATGGCATCTTTGTTCCATCTTTTTCGCTCTCTTCTTCCCCCTGTCAGAGTCCATCAAATCTCGCAGTTCTTATTTTGTTTTGGGGTCTGCCACAAATGGAAGATGCTGCTTTCTTCTTTCCCAGGGAGCTGCCAGAGCCACTGTGGGGCTCTGCAGGGCTGGGCTGACCACAGCAGACACTGACCTAGCTATGCACTGAGGCCAGCTCTCGCCACCCAGGAGTTCTTCCCGGAGAAAGGGTGCCTGGTGCTCCCTGACTGTCTCTCCTTGGGGCTTTGTGCCCAAAGTCTGCAGGAGTGAGAGAAGGAATGGATGTTACGAGCAGGTAGACAGATTCATATTGGTGATCAGGTCCCCAGAGTTCTCCTGGGGCTCCCTGATGGCTCAGTGGTAAAGAATCTGCCTGCCAATGCAGGAGATACAGGTTCAATCCCTGGGTCAGGAAGATCCCCTGGAGAAGGGAATGGCTACCCACTCCAGTATCCTTGCCTGGAGAATTCCATGGACAGAGGAGCCTGGCAGACTACAGTCCATGGAGTGGCAAAGAGTCAGACATGACTGAGCCACCAAACAACATCAACAAAGTCCTCCTCATGGCTTTTCTTCTTTGTCCCCATCATCCTCCTAAGCCCTGGTACTTCCTTTTCCTGATTGCCGCTCCCTCCCCTGCAATGCGGACAGGACACCCTAGCTACTGTTTTCTCACTGTTTTCTTCCTCCATAGCTGTCTTTGCAGTTTGTTAGGCCCAGACCTCACTAGCATGATCATTCCAGGGAGAAGGCAATGGACATAAAAGATGATTTACCTCTTTCCCCTCTTGGGATGGCACTGAAGGCCATTGTTTTAATTTCCTCTTGGGGAAAAGTCATATTTGGTACTGATAACCTGACCAAATAAGAATACTTACAAGATTTAATTTTTATCGCACACTTGACTATGCCCTTGGCATTTGGCTGAATGTTTCATGAGACTATCTCAATCTTCCTAGCAACATAGGAAGAAGATAGTACTGTTTTTATCCCCATTTTACTGATGAGGAAACAGGTTTAGACTTGCCCAAGTTACACAGCCATTAAGACTCCAGCCTAGATCTGTATGATTCTAAAGACTGTGTCCCTAAGCTAAAATTTTAGACACACTCTCCTTTATCATCAGTGGAGAAAGTAAATGACTTAATGAGATATGAGGAAGCCTAGCAAAGTGTCTGTAGCATAATAAATATAAAACAGATTGATTCTATTAAGTTACTCTTTGCGACCCCAAGGACTGTAGGCTCTTCTGTCCATGGAATTTTACATGTAAGAATACTGAGGTGGGTTGCCTTTTCTTACTCCAGGGGATCTTCCTGAGAAAGGGGATCGAAACTACATCTTTTATGTCTCCTGTACTGGCAAGCAGATTCTTTATGGCTCAGTGGGTAAAGAATCCACCTGCAATGCAAGAGATGAGGATTTGATCCCTGGGTTGGGAAGATCCCCTGGAGTAGGACATGGCAATCCACTTCAGTACTTTTGCCTGGATAATCCCACAGACAGAGGAGCATGGTGGGCTACAGTCCACTGGGTTGCAAAGAGTCAGACATGACTGAAGCAACTGAGCATGCACAAGCATTATTGTTATGCCTAATGACTAAATTGATTCTCTTAAAATGTGTCTATAAAGATTCCAAATAGTTTGACTCTCGATACAGCTGGAGCCCCAAGTGGAATACTTTTTTAAAAATATTCTTTGGACATTTAAAAAATGTTGCTCTTTCAAAGTAGTCTTTTTAAACTTATTTTATAGACTAATTTTCTACTGAACATCATGGCTAACTTTGGCAATTGGCTTATCATGGCCTCTTCCCTGGAGGAACTCAGAGACATCATTTAGCATAAAGGATAAATTTAAAATGCATGGGGCACATTCAAAACAGAAATGTCGACTCTGCCCCAACCTCACCCCTCAATCTGTAATCTCTTCCAAGGTCTTCCATTTAGGTATGTTGAGTTTCACGTTAATGTTGCTGCTGAAAAAGGTATTAATGAACCTAACTTGGCAGCATTGCCCTCATTTAACAAGAGAAAGGCCCAGACCAAGAAATTCCTGTCAACTTCGACTCTTGCCTTGCCAAGAGTGGCTCTGGGGTCCTTCTTGCCACCTGACAAAGGGGCAGCACCCAGGTTCCCCATTTCTGAACTGGCATCACTAAGAGGCAGAACTGATCTTGGGGGCCAGAGGTCTGAGTTGGGATACCTGATGTGTACATGGCTTTGTGTACTTGTACAGGGGCCTGGAGGAGCCTGGGAATGGAATGTCAGTGTTTTCTGCCCTAAATCATCTAAATCTCTTTAACTGAATAAGTAGGTTTCTCTCCAACTGTCTAAAGCATTTTATAGACTATTTCCTTACATCTATTTTATATGGAATTAATATCCCATTTTCCCGAAATCCTTGAGAATAGAATGACCTCTTTCCCTCTCATTCTCTCTGCCTTATTATTATTTTTTTCTTTCTGGAAATATTTATTGAACACCTATGATAAGCAGAACAATATAGTGGAAAGCTCACCAGCATTAAAAAGCATGTTGGCAAGCATCTCTGTTCAATTCATCCATCCCAAAAAGAGATGTTTATCATGCCATTCTCTATTTAAGCAAATTCATGAATGTTTCAGGTTGCCGAAAACAGAGATTCAAAAGTTTAAGATTCGTTTCTAGAGAGAATTTAGATAGTTTTGATTTCTGCTTACAGCCAGTTTCATTTCCCACTTCCTAAAATACTCAAGTATTTGTAAGATACTCGACATCTATATTTAGTCATATAAGCCTTTTATTTCCACCATAATATATGGGAGAGTTGGTGTTGAAAAAGAGGGGGAAATCTGCTCTTTCATTTTCTCTTTCCTATTGTCACAGTCATGCAGCTGCATGAAGGGGCGGAGCCATGTATTGAAAGGGGGAAGTGGAGGGACTTCCCTGGTGGTCCAGTGGTCTGGATTCTGTGCTTCCACTGCAAGGGGCACCGGTTCAATCCCTGGTCAGGGAACTAAGATCCCATGTGCCCTGCAGCACAGCCAAATAAATAAATAATAATAATAAAAACAAAAGAAAGGGGAAAGCAGTAAGTGGCAAAAAAGATCTGAGTTCCAGATCCCTACTAACCAAACGTGTGACCTTGAACAAGCCACTTAACCTCTCTTGACCTTCTCCTGAAGTGTAGGCAGTGATATATTACCTTCCAGATGGTCTGCTAAGGTTCCATGCAGCAACTCTTACCTATAGATTTGGAGTGGCTTTCAGAATGGAGAAATTGTGGGGAGTTTTAAGAGGCAGCTAGAGTCTGCCTAGCATTAAGAGAGAGAACGAGGTCCACTGTTTCTCACAGAATTGGCCAAAGTGGCCCTTTTGTAGAGGATTAGGAAATGAAATCCCAGAGAGGTCAAATCACTTTTGCAGAATCACGCTGTAGACGGATGAGGGGATGTCAAGGGTTGGAATCTATTTCCAAGCAGTTCTCAAGCTCATTGCCTGGAAGGGGCATTTCCTTCCTTTATTAGAGTAGCATCTTCTGCGTTATCCTTTCATTACGCATTTGTTTACTTTTCTACTTTGTATGAACCTGTTTCCATTTGTTATTACCTTAAACTGATTCTGTTAAAAATTTCTTATATACATGAATTAATTTACAACATACGAATTCCGTACCATACTCCAGCTGTTGTTCAGTCGCTAAGTAGTGTCCAACTCTTTGTGACCACATGGACGACAGCATGCCACTCTGCCCTGTCTGTCACTATCCCCTAGAGATTGCTCAAATTCATGTCCATTGAGTCCGTGATTCTAACCATCTCATTCTCTGCCACCCTCTTCTCCTTCTGCCTTCAATCTTTCCCAGCATCAGGATCTTTTCCAGCTAACCTTATTGAAAAAGACCCATTATACAAGACTTCATTAAAATCATAGGTAAAGATACCAGCTCTGACCTAGTGAGAAATTTGGTGTAAGAGGATGAATGTCATTCCTTCCTGAACAAAGATCATCTATCTGTTGGCAACATGCTTCAAACTGATTGTCCCTTAGTAGACAAGAAGAGGTCCTCTTGTCCTCAGTACTAAAGGTAGATGTCATGACCTTGCTGTGATCCAAGGTTTTTCTATTTGCTGTTTCGTGCCCTGACTCTAGAGAGGAGGCCACACTCTGGATTTCATTCACATGATATCCTAGCCATCTAAAGAAATTAGCTAATCTTGAAAAAAGACAGATATTTCATCTCAGTTTTACTTTGTATCTGCTTACTATGTGAGTTACACTACAACTAACACATACCTCCAATTTTAAAGATGTAAGTAGAAAACCATGCTAGTGGTGCAAGGATGGGAGAAACAGGTACCAGGTGTAGTGTTATTAGACAAAGCTTAGAATGTGATTAATCATCTAATGCTTGTTTAATGATAGACACTGCCTTATTATGTCTCGTGATTGTGAGACACAAGTGCAAAGCCATTCACAGGGCAGAAGGAAGTGGAGGGCTAAGAAGAGGAAAAATCTGTAGCTTTGCCCTATCCCTTGCTTGAGAGAACAGTTGTCATTATTTTGCTTCACAACCCCCAATTCCCACCTGGCCTGGAGGTAGGGGCCATTCGTTCAATAAACACTGATTGAACACTCACTAAAATGATGGAATGACAGTGAATGAGACATACTCTGTGCCCTCAAAAAACTCACCATCTCCTCAGAGAGACAGAGAATTATGCCTGTAAGTGACAACGTGGCACAGCAGTGCCACAAGCGAGCTGTGAACCAAGGGTTGTTGCTATTTGCTTGCTAAGTTGTGTCCAAATCTTTGCAACCCCATGAACTGCAGCACGCCAAGCCCTATTGGGCTTTCCTGATATCTTAACTGGTAAAGAATCCACCTGCAATGCAGGAGACCCTGGTTCAATTTCTGGGTTGGGAAGATCTGCTGGAGAAGGGGTAGGCTACCCACTCCAGTACTCAGGCTTCCCTTGTGGCTCGGCTGATAAAGAATCTGCCTGCAATGTGGGAGACCTGCGTTTGATCCCTGGGTTGGGAAGATCCCCTGGAGAAGGGAAAGTCTCCCCACTCCAGTATTCTGGTCTGGAGAATTCCATGGACTGTATAGTCCTTGTGGTTGCAAAGAGTCAGACACGACTGAGCAACTTTCACTCATTAAGCTTCCCTGTCCTTCATTATCTCCCAAAGTTTGCTCAAACTCATGTCCATTGAGTCAGTGATGCCATGCAACCATCTCCTCCTCTGTCACCCCCTTCTCAATGGTAAAGAACCAGGCAGCAGCCCCTGGGAGCGACAGGAAGATGACATGAGCTGGATCTGGAAGAATGAGTAATCAATTCCTTGCTGTTCTGGGTCTGCCGCCAAGCTTGAGTGTCAGCCCCACGTCCACTTTGCAGTGTGGTACCTGGGAGCAGGCAGGCCCCCACAGCTCTCCAGAAGGAAAAAGAGGGTGATACAGCCATCCCAGGCTTGTGACGTTCTGTAGTGTTCCAGATCACATATCCATAAATAAGACAGGAAAGAGGACTTTGCAGAGGCTTTAGAGTGAGGGAGTTGGGTGAGCAGTATCAGAATCTCTGTGTGATACGAGTCTCACTTCAGAAACCATGTTCAATATCAGAATAATTAAAGACCCATGTTATCAAAATATACAGCACGAAGGTAAAAATGTGCGATCTTAATGTTTAACAAAAGAAATACCACTGTAAGAAACGTCGAGGGATGACAGCACAAAATATCAAAATTTCAGGACAAAGTGTAGATATATTTTATCTGATTGCTCAGATAAAATTGATTGTTCAACCTCTGCTACCAAGTGGATTGAAGTCTTTTACTTTTGGGGCCATGCCAGGAAATGAAGAATTTTAGTTCCCCAACCAGTGGCTGAACCTGGGCCCTGCATTGGAAGCACAGAGTCTTAACCACTAGACCACCAGGGAAGTCCTAGACTGGAGTCTTGATGAGAAAGTGAGAGATGATCTGGCACCTGAGACCTTTCAGCGTTCAGTAGAGTGACAAGTATAAATGGTTGGGACACGATTATGCTCTGGATGAGACCTGTTTAAAGAATGTCATGCGAGTTATGCTCATGACTGACCCTATGTAAAACTTTAAAGCAGGATTTTGGGATCTTCTCTACCCACCCCTGCAGACCCCTCCTTTGGAGGCCTGCCATGCCCCTGAAGGACCCCCATGGACCCTGTGTCTCTCCATGAGCCCACACAATTTACCCGTGCCCTGTGGACCTCTTCTTTTATAAGGCGAAAATGTCCCAACGCTCACCTTTAAGGACTCAGTGTATTTGCATTTCAAGAAAGGTTTTTTTGGAACCACTGAAACCTCACTTCCAAAATCACATACCCAGCTCAAAGGGCAGGAAAGTTGCTTGGGATGGTTTTTTTTTTTTTTTTTTTGACATCTTCTGGAGCTGCTGCCTTCCTACAGGCTAATCCCTGCCTTGCCCCTTTGAAAACCAACCCTCATTCTTCTTTTTCTCTCCCTCTTGCCCCAGAACCCTGCCCAGATGCCTTGAGGTGATAGGGGACCCATGTTCTTAGCCACTGCTGGCAGCAGTGAAAATGAGGGAGAGAGTCCTGGTTCTACCTGAAGCTCACATCAGGGGGCCTTGCATTTTATTCCTGTCTCTGCAAGAGGCAGTTTATTGATTAATGGAACTTTATTAGACTTATTAGAGCAAATAAAACACATGCACACACACATAAATCCTCCTGTACCCCTCCCAAACCACTGGCTGGCGGAACGAGTTCTATTTCCAGCCCTGACATCTTGCCCGTCTGTCATTCTCCGTCCTGGCTGCATCAAGTTCCATTGGGTTTGAGTTTATTGGCGACACAGTGAAGTTTATGTTGTCATAGAAATTAGCCTTGATGGACAGGGATACGGCCAGGGGATCAGGAGAGCTGGGCAGCCTCGTGGTGTTGGCATGACTGAGATGTTAGGGTGCCTGGAACCGTCTCCAAGAAAAATCAAAGCTGGCTCTTTTGCAGCAGCAAACGAGAGCAACAAGACACTCCCCAGGGACGGACGCTGGGACGTGATTGTGAGCCGTCCAGCTCCCATTCCCCCCAACCCTCCCGGTGCCCCCCTGGTGCCAAAAATCCTTCCCTGAGCAATGGAGGCAGGGCTGGGAGGCCTGAGGTTAATCCGCCCTTCTGCAGTTCGTGGTTAGCTTTCGTAGGCTCTTGGCTGTTTGACAAAGTTGGATAATAATTCAATATTTCTTTCTGAAATACTTGACCTTATTGTTAGTTTTTGTGACAAGGGGAATTTAAAGGAGCTGCAAAAAATGCAAGTGAGTGTGGCTGAGAAAGGCCAGGGTACGCCCCTGACTAGCGCAGTTTCTTTTCCTGACGTCTATAAAATGTAGGTGAAAACAGGTCAACATTGATGTTGGCAAATGGGAAAACCAGTTCTATTGTTAGCCAACAAGCTTCAGATAAAAAGTAAGTCTGGTTCAATCAAAACCACGTTTGTTTTAGACCCTAGTGATGTGCTTTCTATTAAAAAAAAAAAGCCTATTTATATAGACACACGAAATAAAAATATTCTTTGACCAGAAGGATTATTTTTTGAGTATCACAAGGACTTGTTGGAATACAAGACTGCTTTCATTTTCTTCTTTAAAATTTGTAGGGGACACACTGCCAGTATCTTCCCTTCTCTTTATGTTGAACCAGCCAGAGCTGTTGAAGATTAAAATCATATATAAAGAAAAATTCTGCATTGCCCGATGTGGGGGCTTCTTGGAGATGGCTGGCTGAGGGCTGAGAAAGAAATGAAGTTACTAGGAGGTCAAACATACAGCCTGCGCCCCCCCCCCCCAAGATTTAGCCTGAGTCTATCATTGCTTTTATGAGCTCCTCTCAAGAGGCTCATAAGACACGTTTGAGCTTACAAAGGAGGAATAGGAGAGAAGTTTAGCCACTTGCCAAATCCAGATCGTGGAGGGTCGGTTAATTTTAGCCTACTGGGCAGCTTGCTGATTTTGATTTCTCTCTGTCCTAGGAGTCTCTAAAGTCCTGTCCCGCAAGGAACTAGGAACAATCATATAATGTTGAATATGGGCTAGTTAATAGAATTCTAGAAGGATTTACTTTTTTCTTGTGAGAGCTTTTTTTTTCCCCCAACTTGGAGTGAAATTCGCATGACATAAAACAAATCTTTCTCTAAAAAATATGTATTTATTTGGCCGTATTGGGTCTTAGTTGCAGTGTGCAAATGTGTCATACAGGATCTTTCATTGTGGTGCATGACTCTCTAGTTGTGACATGGGGTGTTCAGTAGTTGTGGTGTGGAGGCTCAGTTGCCCTTTGGCGTGTGGGATCTTCCTGGGCCAGGGCTCGAACCCATGTCTTCTGCATTGGCAGATGGATTCTTAACCACTGGGCCACCAGGGAAGGCCCCGAACGAACCATTTTTAAAGTGAACCATTCAGGGGCGTTTAGTCCACTCTCCACATTGTATAACTGCTGCATTCCCATCACCCCAAACAGATACCATTAAACCCTGGCCACCTCTAGGTCCACTTTTGAACACAAGTTGGTTAGCTGTGTTCTTGCACAGAGTGCCGTCTTAGAGCCTCATGATTTAAACAAGGCTTGACTGTGTTTCCGGAAAGGACCCAAGAGGAGAGAGGATTTGCTGTAGGGTGGACTGGAGGCCCTGGGCAGGGCAGGGCAGGGGAAAAGCAGGCAGGAGGGATGTGGGCACAGGGAACAGTGCCTCTGTAATCACTGGGTAACCCGGAACCAGAGACATTCTGAACTGGAGAAGGTGACCATCTGTTGGGGTAGCTGCTCCTTCTGAGGCTTATTTTTTGTCTCCTACTGAGGTGATGAGCCCTTTAAAATTCTCAGCATTCTCACTCTCTCACATCCCGCGTCCCATCTAGGAGGCCGTTTATTCCTTTAATTTGTGTTGGTAGTCATCCAAGTCTGGCACCAGGCAGTCCCCAGTGGAGAAGCCGGGAGGTGGTGCAGGCTCACCCAGGTTAGGGAGGGAGCGCTCCCCGGGATGCTAACTGCGGGTTGTCTCCTTCAATACACATCATCCTGCCGGATAATCATTTTCAAATGGCAAACAATAATAAAAGCTTTCCTCTCTATTGCTTCCAAGTGTCAACGTATCTACACAGGCTGTAGACGTGTGTGTGTGTGTGTATGTGTGTGTGTATGTGTGTGTGTGAGTGTGTGTGAATTCTCTAAGAAAAAGAACTTTGGGGGAGCATTTGAGTGTGTTGGAAAGGCTGAGAATCACCTCAGGTTGCTTTCCAAACACTCTACTGGTGGCTGACCTGGAACCTGGATCAGAGATAGAAGAACGAAAGTATCGGGTGACCGTAATTTTTAATCCACATCTGGAGGNCTTTAGGGGAGCATTTGAGTGTGTTGGAAAGGCTGAGAATCACCTCAGGTTGCTTTCCAAACACTCTACTGGTGGCTGACCTGGAACCTGGATCAGAGATAGAAGAACGAAAGTATCGGGTGACCGTAATTTTTAATCCACATCTGGAGGGAGTCGGCGGGTTCTCTCCTGAGCTGGGCCCCTTGTGAACCTAGGGTGAGCTTCAAGCTGGGAATGAGACAGGATAGGGGGATGCCAGAGGCTGGATATGGCTGCTAAGGATGTGTGACTGGATCTTGAAAGGAAAATCCCAAAGTCTTTGGCTGCAGAGCGAGAGTGAGGCTGATGCCCCCACTCAGGGTGCACGTGTGTTTTGGGTCTACACAGTCTATCTCATTGTGACCCCTTTTCCTGGAATATCTATTTTCCTTGAAGTAGTTGAGGTAAGTTAACTGCTAAGAAATTTCAAACATTTTTTAATGTTAAGATATAGATGAATAAAGTATGGAATGCAATATGAAATTCATAGGAGTTGGAGAGATAAAACAGGACTCTGGAGAAATCACCTACTTATAATGGGCTGCTGCTGCTGCTGCTGCTGTTAAGTCGCTTCAGTCGTGTCCGACTCTGTGCGACCCCATAGATGGCGGCCCACGAAGCTCCCCCGTCCCTGGGATTCTCCAGGCAAGAACACTGGAGTGGGTTTCCATTTCCTTCTCCAGTGCATNTTATAATGGGCTGCTGCTGCTGCTGCTGCTGTTAAGTCGCTTCAGTCGTGTCCGACTCTGTGCGACCCCATAGATGGCGGCCCACGAAGCTCCCCCGTCCCTGGGATTCTCCAGGCAAGAACACTGGAGTGGGTTTCCATTTCCTTCTCCAGTGCATGAAAGGGAAAAGTGAAGTCGCTCAGTCGTGTCGGACTCTTAGCAACCCCATGGACTGCAGCCCACCAGGCTCCTCCGTCCGTGGGATTTCCTGGCAAGAGTACTGGAGTGCCAGTACTGGGTGCCATTGCCATCTTTGGGTCAAATTCAGGCTGATGCCCCAGGGTTAATGGTTTGCTCTATGCAGTCAGGCAGCCGAAGTGAAAATAAAGCAGGAGTCTGGTGGGTGTTCAGGGCATTTTCCAAGAGGCCTGTGGAGTAGCTGGATCTTGTAGAATTTCCTCCCCGATACCCTGTCCTTGCATGCATCCAAATCCATCTCCTCTTACAAATCTTCAGGTCTGCTTCTGTGCAGACTTCCTAGCCATTCTGACTCAAGTGCTCAGTGACACCGTATCTTGTCTGAACCCCATGAGTTTGGTGCTCTAATCTTACATTCTTTTGTTTATCTATGTTTCTGCTTAACCAACAGCATCACAGGTTAGTGGTTTAGAACAATAGCTGTTGTATTGCTCATGATTCCGTGGGTCAAGAATGCTGGCAGGGCTCAGCCCTGCAGTTTTGCAGGGCTAGCTTGAGCTTCCTCATAGCATGGTGGTCCCAGGGTAGTCAGAATTCTTCCAGTCAGGGCTTCTAAGAGGCACGAAAGTGGAAGCTGCATCTCTCTTAAGGTCCACCTTGAAGAGGAGATGGGCAAGGTCACTTTTCCACTGTGTTCTGTTGGTCAAAGGCAATCACAGGGGCCAGCCTTGGGTCAAGGGGAGGGGAAGTAGACCCCACAACTCTTCACGGCAAGAGAGGCAAAGCCTATGAGCTTAACACCTCTGTAGCTATATCCTTAGATATTACAGTTCTCAGTGACCCCTCTCAGGGTCCACTGTAGTAGGATTTGGTCAGCATTTGATGATTGTTTCAGGATCCAGACATCAGCGACAGGTGTGGGAGAAGAGATCTCAGGTGTGAGGCATCTGGATAAGGGGCATTCTGGCCATAGAGAATGGGTTTATCAAGAGGAGTCCCTAATATTTTGTCAAAAGGGTCATGATATGCTTTTCTGAGTCCTGTAATGGATCAAATATATGCCAAATATACTAGGGGTGGGGGACTCGCTTTATGGGGCAAGCAGAAGGTCACGCAGTTGTTAACAGTTCTGCAGGGAAGAGCTGGGTGGCAGGATCCCCCTAGACTTGCCCAGGGCACCTGGGGGCAGTCAGGCTGGAAAGTCTGCCCTGGTTGTCACTCAGAGACTCAGCAAGGGTCCAAGAGCCACCCTTCCAGGAGAGCAGAGAAAGAGGCCATTGTTTCTTGCCACTTTAAGTAGCTGATGACAGTACAGAAGAATGTAGTTAGAACCTTTCCTGTTAACTACAGAGGATGAGAACCAACTGAAGAACTAGGCTCTTGAAACCTCTGGGCACGAGGTGTGGGAACCACTGTGGGGGCAGAAAGGGAGGGAGCGTCCCCTGGGGGTGGCCCTGTTGATTCTAGAATTCCATCCCTCCACCTCCCAGTGACTGAAACCTTCATCCCACTGGGCCTTGGTTTCCCAATAGGCAAAATGGGGGCACTTGTTCTTAGGAATTTTTTTTTGTTTGGAAGAGTAAATAAAGCAACCTAAATAGAGGCCCTAGCATATGTATTAAATATTAACATAGAATAAATAAATACTAACTTCTTTCTCTCCAAAATGTTAGAAGAGGGAACTTGGATCACTGAGTCCAGTTTGCGAATGACCAGACTGAGGCCTGGACTTGCTGACATGACTTGCCCAGGTTTAAGGATCATACCAGGATTTACCCAGTGGCTCAGTGGTAAAGAATCCACAGGCAGTGCAGAAGACACAGGGGATGAGGGTTAGATCCCTAGGTAGGGAAGATCCCCTGGAGAAAGAAATGGCAACCTGGTCCAGTATTCTTGCCTGGAGAATCCCATGAACAGAGGAGCCTGGCGGGCTGTGATCTATGGGGCCGCAAAGACTTGGACATGACTGAAGCAACTCAGCACGCATGCACACATCACACTGATGCATCCTTATCTCCTCCTCTCAGCCCGAGTTTCTTCCTTGACATCTGAGTCCTTCTAAGGACATGCAGTATTTCAGTTGCAATAGCACACTGCAACTTAAAGTGGCCACTTTGGCCTTTATTCTTGGTAGCTTGCCCCAAAGGACCCCAAAGAACATTGGGGTAACCAGAAGAGAAAATGCTGGAGAAACATTGAAACTAAATGAGACAAAATACCACCTCCAACACTGGCAAATTTCAACACGAAAATCTTATAATTTTATTTTTTATTTTAATTAAAAAATTTTAAAATATCAAAACCATTTGGATTGGGGTCTAGCCGATTAACAATGTTGTGGTAGTTTCAGGTGAGCAGTGAAGGGACTCAGCCATCATATACATATCCATTCTCCCTCAAACCTCCCTCCCATCCAGGCTGGCACATAACATTGAACAGAGTTCCATGCAACAGGGCTTCACTGAAAGCTCGGTTGGTAAAGAATCCACCTGCAATGCAGGAGACCCCAGTTTGATTCCTGGGTCAGGAAGATCCTCTGGAGAAGGGATAAGCTACCCACTCCAGCATTCTGGCCTAGTGAATTCCATGGACTGTGTATAGTCCATGGGGTTGCAAAAAGTAGGACACGACTGAGTGACTTTCACTTTCACTTTCTTTCCAGGCAACACGAAAATCTTTGAATAAAGCCATCCATTGAAATCACATTAGTTAGTCTTTGTTTCTCTATCAATTTCTTTTTATTAAAAAAATATATTTGAAAAATCAGTCCAGAATTACAATAAAATAAAAAAGAAGATGTCTCTTTTTGTCTATCTCTCCTCTCCTGCTAATTCTACTCCAGACAGCTCTTACGTGGGTCCAACTTTGCCTCTTCTTCCATCAACAACTCCTAGTGGATTTGTTGCATAGCCACCTCCCCTCCGCTTCCCCATCCCCTCCTTGAGAGTTAGGGCATTCATTCTGTAGAATTAAGTTTTACAGAATCCCAGGTTTAGAGACATTGTACTTGGGCCTCATCATCTGTTCAGTTCAGTTCAGTTCAGTTGCCCAGTCATGTCCGACTCTTTGTGACCCCATGAATCGCAGCACGCCAGGCCTCCCTGTCCATCACCAACTCTCACTGAACAATAAATCACCCCAAAATATGGTGGCGCAAGAGGTTGATATTTAATTACACTCACAGATTCCATGGATCAGAAATGAGAACAGGCTTGTCTCCATGGTACACAAGTGGCCTCAGCTGGGAAGATGTGAAAGACTGAGGGGAATCTTCATTCACTTGTTGGTTGCCTAGATTGGGCTGGATGAAGGGTTGTCTGAGCCAGAACCCCCTCTGGGTGTGGGTGCCTCAGGGTCGTTGGACTTCTTTTGTTCTTACTTGGCCCTGAGAACAAGTGCCCAGTCAACCTGGGGTTGGGGAGCTGCATGGCATTTAAAGCTGGGGCCTCAGAATCACATTCACTTTCACTGTATCCATTGGTCCACACGGTCCCAAGTCCACCCAGATTCCAGGAGAGGGGACTCTGTCATCTCAAGGGAGGTGCATCGAAGACCCGGTACCCAGGGAATTTAAACCATCATGGACAAACGGTGATCCTGCTTTCTGAATAATGACAGCTCACCAGCTAACAAAGGATTTTGGTGCTGTTTCAGGGAAGAAAGGCAGTCTTAAAGAGATGAGGCTTGGACACTTGCCCTCTGGGGCATTTTAAAAGATTACAGAGACAGAATAATTAAAAATGGGACTACCTTGGGTAATCTTGGGGGAAAGTATGGCTTTTAAGCAGTTGACTGGACATTTTCAATCTTCACCCCTAAGAAGCAGGGCCACCACCTCTTGCTTTTTAGAGAGTAAGACCGTTCCGGTGGACCCCCAAGCCCTCACCCCAGAGGCTATGTGGTGATGAACTGCACTTCGTGTTTTTCCCACCGACAGCAGAGGAAATGGTGAAAGTGAAAGTGAATTCGCTCAGTCGGGTCTGACTCTTTGCGATCCTATGGATCATAGCCTAACAGGCTCCTCCGTCCATGGGATTTTCCTGGCAAGGGTACTGGAGTGGGTTGCCATTTCCTTCTCCAGGGATCTTCTCAACACAGGAACTGAACTCAGGTCTCCCACAATGCAGACAGATGCTTTACCCTCTGAGCCACCAGGGAAGGCCCAGAGGAAATAGTAGTGCAGGAAAGTCTCCTTAAAAGCAGAGCAGAGGGAGTTGTGGCTTCTTTTTGAGGAATGGTTGGGCCCCACCCTCTAGCCTTGCCCCCACCTGTGTACATACGCAGAAGGAACATCCTTTGTATTGAATCTGAAGAGGAGTCTTTGAAGCCCTCAGAGATCTTCAGAGCAAAGTGCTGGGTGAGGTCAGGGCATTCAGGAGATCTGAATGGAGGGAGGAAGGGAGGCTGGGTGTGTGCCAGCCGGGTGACCTTGAGGTGGATGCAGCTAGGGGGATACCCCACTCATGGCCAGGCAGCCCAGCAGCCGTGTGGTCCAGGACAAGACACCTGGCATGCTGCCCCCCATCTCCTTCTGTACCTGGAGTGAAGGGACCATTGAAAAGCTCACAGCCTGCTTTGTAGAGGGCACTGTGTTAGGCACTGTGTATCATTCATCTGTTTTATTTACTCTGCTGCTGCTGCTAAGTCACATCAGTCGTGTCCGACTCTGTGTGACCCCATAGACGGCAGCCCACCAGGCTCCCCTGTCCCTGGGCTTGTCCAGGCAAGAACACTGGAGTGGGTTGCCATTTCCTTCTCCAATGCATGAAAGTGAAAAGTGAAAGGGAAGTCGCTCAGTCGTGTCCGACTCTTCACAACCCCATGGACTGCAGCCTACCAGGCTCCTCTGTCCGTGGGATTTTCCAGGCAAGAGCACTGGAGTGGGTTGCCATTGCCTTCTCCATTATTTACTCTATGAATCCAATTTATGCCTATGAAGTAGGCTTTATGGTTTCTATTTTATTTCAGTTAAAAGACTGAAGCTCATGAAAAACTGTTATAGTGTAACTGAGAAGTTGTGTACAACTCTTTTGTGACCTTATGGATGGTAGCCCACCAGGCTCCCCTGTCCGTGGGATTTCCCAGGCAAGAATACTGGAGTGGGTTGCCATTTCCTTCTCCAAGAGATCTTCTACACACAGGGATCAAATCTGTGTCTCCTGCATTGCAGGCAGATTCTTTACCACCTGGGAAAGCTCTGACTATCACTGAGACAACTGGGAAACAAACAAACAAAAAGAATCAATTAACAAAAAGGTAACTTTCCAAAACTAAGTGTGATGGAAGATACTTGGACAAGGTAAACAACGCAGTCAGGTATGCGTTCGTGATAAGTTGCTTCAGTCGTGTCTGACTCTTTGTGATGCTATGGACTGTAGCCCTCCAGGCTCCTTGGTCCATGGGATTCTCCCGGCAGAAATACTGGAGTGGGTTGCCATGCCTTCCTCGAGGGGAAGGATCTGACCCCCATTTCCTTACATTTCCTGCACTGGCAGACAAGTTCCTTACCACTAGAGCTACCTGGGAAGCCGTCAGGCATAGTTATGTGTCAGATTAATATATAAACAATTAGTTATCCACTTGTTTCTTTATATAGTTTCTTTATATAGTTTAAAATATCTAGACACTGTCATCTGCAGTGTCTAGAACAGCAGATGACAAAGGCAGATAAACAGTAANCCTGGGAAGCCGTCAGGCATAGTTATGTGTCAGATTAATATATAAACAATTAGTTATCCACTTGTTTCTTTATATAGTTTCTTTATATAGTTTAAAATATCTAGACACTGTCATCTGCAGTGTCTAGAACAGCAGATGACAAAGGCAGATAAACAGTAAATGAATCATAAAATAAATAACATAATGTCAAGTTGTGCTAAGTGTTTTGCATAAACAAGAACGAAGAAAGGGGATAGACAAGGATGAGGTAGGTGAGGATTTCGTTTCACATAGGATTGCCAGGACTGATCTTTCTGAAGAGGTCATACTTGAATAGAATCCTGAAGAAAGTGAGTGACTAAGCTCTAACCCCAGGGGAAACTGTTTCAAGCAACAGGAGCTATAAGTGCAAAGGCCCTGAAGCAGGCGTATGCTTTGTTTTTCTTCTTGCACTCACACAAGTTGATCTTTATCAGACAATAAGTGTATTGTCTGTTTCTCTAGTTATAATACCCACGCTTGGCTCTAGAAACAGTGAGAAGGCTTATGAGCTTGGAGAGTAGCGAGAGAGCTGCGAGATGGAAGAGATGGAGCCAGCACTAGTTCATGGACCACCAGTCGTAGGCTGTGATGGACTTTGGACTGGAGAAGCTGGTAGTGATGGTGGATAGAGGCCACGAGCTACTTTAGGCGTTGGTATTTTCTTTTTAAACCTACTTTTAATTTTGAACATTTTCCAATCTTTAGAAACATTAAGAGAACTTTACAATAAATACTCTTCACTTAGTTTGTTCATCAATTCATATTTCACCATATTTACTCCCTCTGTTTTTCTCTCAGTCATTTTAAAGTCAAGTTGCAGATATCATGATACTTCACACCTAAACATTTCATTGTGTATTCCAAAATACAATGATCATACCCATGATCATTTGATATACGATCATTTAAATATTAAAATATATTATTTAAATATATTCAGTTCAGTTCAGTTCAGTCGCTCAGTCGTGTCTGATTCTTTGTGACCCCATGAATCACAGCACGCCNTTTCTGCCATAAGGGTGGTGTCATCTGCATATCTGAGGATATTGATATTTCTCCTGACCATCTTGATTCCAGCTTGTGTTTCTTCCATTCCAACATTTTTCATGATGTACTCTGCATATAAGTTAAATAAGCAGGGTGACAATATACAGCCTTGATGTACTCCTTTTTATGTTACTATATTACAAATAGTGAACTATTAAATTTCTCAGATTGTCCCAGTGATATTCTTTACAGCTACTTAAGAAAAACTCCAGTATTCAGTCAAGGATCACATTTTGCATTAGTGTCTGTGCCTCTTGTCTTTTCTCATTTAGAATCAGCTCAGTTCAGTTCAGTCCTCAGTCATGTCTGACTCTTCGCGACCCCATCGACTGCATGCCAGGCTTCCCTGTCCATCACCAACTCCTGGAGCTTGCTCAAACTCATGTCCATTGAGTCGGTGATGCCATCCAACCATCTCATCTATTGTCCCCTTCTCTTCCAGCCTTCAATCTTTCCCAGCATCAGGGTCTTTTCTAAGGAGTCAGTTCTTTGCATCAGGTGGCCAAAGTATTGGAGTTTCAGCTTCATCATCAGTCCTTCCAATGAATATTCAGGACTGATTTCCTTTAGAATGGACTGGATTGATCTCCTTGCAGTCCAGGGGACTCTGAAAAGTCTTCTCCAACACAGTTCAAAAGCATCAATTCTTCAGTGCTCAGCTTTCTTCACAGTCCAACTCTCACATCCATACAGGACTACCGGAAAAACCATAGCTTTGACTAGATGGACCTTTATTGGCAAAATAATGTCTTTTCTTTTTAATATGCTTTCTAGGTTTGTCATAGTTTTTCTTCCAAGGAGCAGGCAAGGAGGGTTATAATTTAGAATAATCCTCTATAAACAGCTCAGTGGGAGATGAGTTTGAGGAGGCAGATTGGGACCAGATAACGGAGACTTTAGGTGCAAAGCTAATGATTTGGGGCCGCAAGAAGCCATTGAATATTTTGGCCTATTGAAAGTAGTATTGTAGGATGTTTCATGCAGCTGCTGGCTACACAATGGATTTGTCCTGAGAAAGGCCTTGTGGAAGGAACAAGTAAGATGGTGACATTGACCTGCGTCCTCATCCTCTCCAGGCTGCACCCTCTCCTCTTTCCTTGTTCTGGTTTCCAGTGCAAAAGTGCTGTCTCTGACGCTCCTCCTCTGCTTTTGGCTTTACTTCTATCCTCTGTTTTCTCTCTCACCCTCTCCCTTCTGCCGCTGTTTCCTTCAGAGGCTTCATCTAAAATGTGGAGCCAAGTGTGGGGGCACTTGGGGTCCTTCTCAGGAAGGAGGAGGGCCCACAGCACACCTGCCTGGATGTTCTCAAATTAGAGCAGTTCTTGGGACTTCTCTGGTGGCCCATTGCTCAGCATTTCCACTTCAGGGCTCATAGGTTCAATCCCAGGTCAGGGAACTAGCATCCTGCATGCCATGCAGTATGGCCAAAAAACTAAATGAAAAAATAAGTATCACTCCAGTCATTTTTTTTTTTTTTAAGGGCAGTTCTTTTCCAGAACTTGGAGGGTAAAAAGGGAAATGCCCAAACGCAGGAACTTTAGTTTGCAGTTTTAACCCAGCTTCCCGCCTCTGCAACGTCATTTCTTCCTTCCCCCAGGTGTTCCTGTAGCTCCTTCCCACAACTAGGAATCTGGAGAGTAAGAAAGCTTCAGACTTAGACGCTGTCCTCCTCAGCATGGACCTGTGGTCCTCTTGGGTCCTTGCCAGTCACGCCTGTGCTTCCAAGTGGCAGTTTCCTCCTGGAGTAAAAGGGGTGCTGCCCACTGTATTTGAGGGCAGAACAGGGGGTAAAGTCTGGACCACAAGTGGATCCTAAGTGGGCACAGTGACCAGGACTTCCAGGAGAGCCCTTGCCTCTGCGGTCTCGTCTTGAGAAGTGACGCAGGCTGGAAGTATAGCCCTTGTTGGTGGAGGGACAACCTGCCAAATGAGTCTTGAGCAGGTGGGGGTTTGTGGGAGCCCCTCAAAGCCCACCATAGGTAAACTGGCTACTCTGTTGTTTCTCATTATTCTACCTGTCCTTCCAAAAGTTGGTAAGTTTCATCACTCTCTTGCCCAGAGCAAAATCAAAAGCCCTTATATGTAGTTTGCCAATTTCTGTGGTGTAAATACTTCCTCTCTGGCCAAGTTCAAACACCAGTGTGATGTCACTATAGCCAGAACTGAGAAGTGATGGGCACAGCTAGTTCTCAGGAGCTGGTGAGAATTGGCTCAGGGCACTTTTTCTTTCTGCCTCTGCAAAAATACTTGGGGACTTTTTCTTTAGGGATCTCTGGAAGTCCTGGACTTATCATGTTTAAGCACTTGTAGAAACCACAGATGCAGCTTCTCAGTGACACCTGGGAATGGCTTGTGCCTTGGGGCTACATTGCTAAAGTTGGAGGGCTCACTCTTTCAGGTTTGGTGACCCCACCCCATGTGACATCTGTTCACTGGAATGTGTGTGCAGGTCGCCATTATACATAGTCACTAGGTCTGTGTTCCTGAAAGGAGAGTCCTGGTTGTCACCTTCAGCAACATGATGAGAATTAGCTAAATATGAAGGTCTTCATTGCTGCATGCGGGCTTTCTCTAGCTGTGGCAAGCGGGGGCCACTCTCTAGTGGTGGCACGGGGGCTTCTCCTTGTGATAGCTTCTCTTGATGCAGAGCATTTACTTTACTGGGTCCTAAAGCATGGGCTCAATAGTTGTGGCACATGGGCTTTTTTGTCCTGAGGCATGTGGGATCTTAGTTCCCAGACCAGGGATCAAACCATTGGCAGGGAGATTCTTAAGCACTGGACCACCAAGGAGGTCCCAGGAAGCTCTGATTTAAATCTTGCCTGGACTTTGGGTAATGGTTACCCTCTTTGAGTTCAGTTCCCACATGTCCTGTGTAAGATCATGGTACAGATTTCAGGAGATAATGTACACAAGGTATGCAACGTGTCTAGCATGGTGTTTGGCCCAGAATCGGTGCTTAATCCTTGATAACCTCAATGTAAAGAGCAACAGCCATGGTCTGAGGAAGCAATCCCTAAGTAATCCTCAACCAGGAACCCAAGAGAAAAAAGACTGGAAAAGGTGGATTGAAGAAGGCCCGACAGATGCTTGAGGACAGAGGATGAGATGGAACTGGGCAGAGAGACCACAACAGGCGTGAAGTCAGGGCCTCATTAGTCACCACTGCTCTGGCTGGTGGCCTTGGTTTCCCCCTTAACTTGGTGGTAGTAGCACCATTAGATGGTGCTGAGAGGAAATTGAGGAGGAAAAGTCCCCATAAATCGCTTTGTTTTCCCAGCAAAGTGTGAATGAAGAGCCCTACATATGGCACAGGTACACACTGGGATACTGGATGCACCAGCTGGGATGCACTGGGTGGGATTCCCTGCAACATTAGAGTCTGCAGAAGCCAACTGTGATTTGGGTCCCCTCCTCAGCACTCTGAGACTGAAATAGACTTGCTGGAGGAGCAGCTTGTTGGCTTAGAATGAAAAATGACATTTCATACGCCAAGCAAAACAGGAAGAGCAGACGAAGAACTAGAGGAAGCCAAGAGGGTAATCAGGGAAACCTCCCTTGAAGCATGAGCCTGCGAGGGTCAGGTCGGAAAGGATACAAGATCTGAGCCCCACGGAGTCCGGATGTTCCAGTATGAGCCCTTCAGTCAGACAGGCAGCGAGGCTGAGGACCCATGAGTGATGGAAGCAGGTGCTAGAAACTAAAGCACCTTTCCTCTCAGAGCATTCCTGAGTGATCTATCCTGTCTGGGACCAGCTCTTAGGACAGATCCCCAAGGGCACCCCTCCAGGCACGGCAGCTGGATGCTAACCATGCACCCCATTGAGTTTCAGCATCTGGCTGCTTCGCATCACCTCCAAGTGTTTCTAGTACAACATGCTGATCAGGGAGTTTTGCTCTCTTATAATGAAAGATGTGGAAGTGACGCAGGATGGGGGTTGGGGCAGGGGGAAACCATGCGTGTAGGATACCCTCCTCTTAACTCAGATAAACTGGTGAGTCCCTGAGTACCACGGCAGACCAGTAACAGTGGGGAGACAATGGGCTAAGAAAGGAGAAGAAAAGTCAGGAAGGGTGAGTCAGGAGAGTCTCTGGTTCTATGTGGGAGGCTGAGTGAAGAGCCACATTCTCCATTAGAGTCCTTGGTACCACTCTGCCCTGGCTTGCCCTGCTAACTATGGCAAGTTCCTCCTCACTCTTTAGGCTTTATCAACAGCTTCCTTATTAATAAAATGGTGATAGTGGTAGCCCCAGATGGCTTCCAAGGTCCTATGGAGTCCCCTCATTCCCTTATTTAACCAAGGCCAGTGCGAAGGATGTCTTCTGAAGAGTGCAGTGGTGGGTTGGCGTTAATATTGGACAACTAGCTAGTGTGGATGGAATACACCAGTATCTCCACCACCATCGTCTAGTGCTTACCATTCTCTTGTTAGTCCCAGTGGAGAACGGCACTGGTTTGGGAACAGTACGTGACATTCATATTCTGTTGACCACACCATATGCCATTGGCATATGTTGCTAAATAAGCCTTGGTTTCCCACTGCATCTGGGTTAGGTGTCAGGATGCTAAACTGCATCAAAGGAAGCCTTGAAATGAGCACTATGCCTGGGCGTGGTGGCCTTCATCTTATATTTTGACCAGGCAAAGGGGATCTTGGGAAGAGTTTAACTTGGAAGGGACTTCTGATCTTCAGTTCGGTTCAGTTTAGTCACTCAGTCATGTCCGACTCTTTGCAACCCCATGAATTGCAACACGCCAGGCCTCCCTGTCCATCACCAACTCCTGGAGTTAACTCAGACTCGCATCCATCGAATCCATGATGCCATCCAGCCACCTCATCCTCTGTCGTCCCCTTCTCCTCCTGCCCCCAATACCTCCCAGCATCAGAGTCTTTTCCAATGAGTCAACTCTCATTGGAGGTTCACATGAGGTGGCCAAAGTACTGGAGTTTCAGCTTTAGCATCATTCCTTCCAAAGAAATCCCAGGGTTGATCTCTCAGAATGGACTGGTTGGATCTCCTTGCAGTCCAAGGGACTCTCAAGAGTCTTCTCCAACACCACAGTTCAAAAGCATCGATTCTTCAGCGCTCAGCCTTCTTCAGAGTCCAACTCTCACATCCATAC